>JAVGWX010000023.1:2937476-3462476 GCA_036924085.1 Ariolimax columbianus
ACTGCCCGACATACGAGGATCAGAGAGAGCAGATGTGGCCATTGCCAGTGGAACTGCAAGACAAGCTCTATGGTAGTGGCGAGAGTCTCAGGATGACCGCCGCTTTTTTCGAAAAAATAATGGTTATTGTCTGACTGCGTACGAAGAAGAAGAAGAAGAAGAAGAAGAATGGTGCTGTTGTTGTTGTTGTTGTTGCCGATGTTGTTGCCGATGTTGCTGTTTATGTTGTTGTTGTTTTTGATGGTGAATGCACACAATGAGTAAGTTTACCCTTTTGTGTGCCGTCAAAAGGACGTTAAGTGGAGGGTTGCAGTAGCTTTCCTCACATCCCGAACGCGCTGATGAAGGTGGACTGTGTTCCAGCCGGTTGTGCTATCCTGGGCTTCATCTTCGTGGTGCTCACTACTACGGGGATCACATCGATTTCCATCTCGTCAGCCAGGCTGTCTTGAAAACAGCATGTTTCCAAGGAAGGCTACTAATAAAACACTACATACCAACTAAGAACACATTGAAAATTGGTTAACGAGAAGAATGCAGAGTGTGGGCATAAATAAGGAGTTCTCTGAGTGGTGTGAAGTGAAAAGTGGTGTGCCACAGGGCTCGGTTTTGGGACCAATTTTGTTCTTGATATATATAAATGATTTGGACATTGAAATGGGATCCATGATTGCAAAATTTGCTGATGACACAAAACTATGCAGTAGTGTCTCATCTAAAGCAGAATTGGATATATTGAGGTTGGATTTAGATAAAATTCGAAAATGGCCTGTAAGCTGGCAAATGGAGTTTAATGTAGATAAATGTACAGTCATCCACATTGGTAGATCCAATATGAAACATAATTACAGAATGAAAGAGAGAACAATATTAGAAAGATATATAAGGAAAGGGACCTAGGGGTTATAATAGATCATACAGGAAAGGTGAGTGAGCAAGTTAAGGTAGCAGTGAAAAAGGCAAATGCAATGTTAGGTATGATAATAAGAAATATTAAACATAAGAGTAAGGAAGTGATAGACAAACTGTATAAAGCATTAGTTAGACCTAGATTGGAGTACTGTGTACAGGTGTGGAGTCCTTATCATAGAGGGGATATAAACATGCTGTAAAGAATACAAAAAAGAGCGACAAAGATGATAGTGGGATTCCAGAATTACAGTTTTGAGGAAAGACTCAGAAAAACCGGCCTACAGTGTCTAGAAGAGAGAAGAATTCGTGGTGACTTAATACAGGCTTATAAGATGATCAGAGGAATTGATAAATTAGACTATAACAAGTTTTTTTAAAATACAGCCACCTACAAGAACAAGAGGGCATGGCTACAAGCTGACTAAAGAGAGGTCCAGATTAGATATTAGGAAATATTTTAGTCAGAGAGTGGTGTCTGCTTGGAATGCATTGCCAGGGGAGGTAGTGGAGGCAGGGACAGTTAATGCATTTAAAAATAAATTGGATGCGCATAGCTTTTAGAGCAAGGTGATGTAAATGAAACTTGTTGTATACAGACTATGCAGGGTCTTCTAAACCAGTATAAAGACGTTAAGTTAACACTAAATACCAACCAACAACCCTACATACCAACCAACAACTCTACAAATGAACCAAAAACACTACATACCAACATTACAAACCAACAACATTACAAACCAACAACACTACATACCAAACAACAACACTACATACCAACAAACAACACTACATACCAACCAACAAAACTACACACAGCTAACACACGCCCTACATACCAGCTAACACACGCCTTACATACCAGCTAACACACGCCTTACATACCGGCTAACACACGCCTTACATACCAGCTAACACACGCCCTACATATCAGCTAACAAAGCCCTACATATCAGCTAACACACGCCTTACATACCAGCTAACAAACGCCCTATATACCAGCTAACAAAGCCCTACATACCAGCTAACACACGCCCTACATATCAGCTAACACACGCCCTACATATCAGCTAACACACGTCCTACATACCAGCTAACACACGCCCTACATTTCAGCTAACACACGTCCTACATACCAGCTAACACACGCCCTACATATCAGCTAACACACGTCCTATATACCAGCTAGCACACGCCCTACATACCAAGGGCTAAGCGAATCGTAAGGGACTCTATTCCCTTTGCCTTGTTGAAGTCAGCGTCTATGACTTGGATACATCCGTCTGATGCCTTGCATGTCTCAATGTTCGATTTGTTCACATACACTAGGACACTCAGATACGGTTCCGCCACTGAAACATTGATGAGATAAGGCCGTTGTTCCTGTAGAATGTTGAACACTGGCGGGTAGTTGACATGGCCTACGTCTGCTGTAATTTGAAAGGTAAAATTGGCAAGTGCTTCTGTACTCTGTAGGTCATAGATAATCTGAGGAAGAAACATTTTTAGTCGTTGAATGTCAGTGGCAATGGTTCAGGCGCACCGGTCAGCATGGGAGGACAAGTTAAAATCGGTGTTACGTTCAACATGTTGATCATGACCTCTTTTCTTGCCTCCCTGGAAACAGGGTTGTCACGACATGAAACGTCACATTCCACTGCCGACTAAATAACGGAACTCATATTCTGCTACGGTTTATGATCAATCCATGCACCACAAAGTGAATAAAACAAATCCACTGTTCGAAACGCATCAAATCACTGTTGAGAGTGATACTTTCACAGAATCCTGCCCTGAAACCAACTGCATATCCATCTTTTTTCCCGAACACGGTATTATAGTTGCACTGATATTTGACACATGCAAGTTCCGTTATCTAGTCAGCCGTGGAATGTGACGTGTCAGTGGAATTTCTCCGTGAGTAAGAAGGCCTGTATCTACAGTAGGCTGTGATCTACTTAATTTAACGTCTCGGCATGGCCTGTATCTACAGCACGCTGTGACCTACATAACTTAACGTCTCTGCAAGGACCTGCATCTACAGTAGGCTGTAACTTTCTTAACTTAACGTCTCTGCAGGGCCTGTATCTACAGTAGGCTGTGACCTACTTAACTTAATGTCTCTGCATGGCCTGTATCTACAGCATGCTGTGACCTACTTAACTTAACGTCTCTGCAAGGACCTGTATCTACAGTAGGCTGTGACCTACTTAACTTAACGTCTCTGCAGGGTCTGTATACAACCAGTTTCTTTTACACTGCCTTGATCTAAAAATACAGATGCACAAACAATCTGTTCTAAAATATATTAAATGATCCAGTTCCATTATTTCCCGTGGAAATGCATTCCAAGCATTCCCCACTCTGGCAACAAAAATATTTCCTAGTATCTATTCTGGACCTTCCTTTAATTAATTTATGGCAGTGCCCTCTAGTTTTTGTGAGACTGTATTTTGAAGAAAAAAACTTGTTATATCTACTGAGCTGCTTCGATTGGCATTACAGCCAGGATGACCCTGGAACATCTTCTGAAGTACGCTTTCGGATGTCAGATGAACCACTGTAACGTTCCAAGAGCTGATTTATAACAATTTAGAGTGTTAAAAAAAAATTAATATAATCAGATAGCTAGTTGACACAAGAAACGCAAACTGCTATACGACCAATATGCCTTCATCAGGGAGAAGAACAACATTAACAATGAACTAGCGAGTCATAGAACAACCAAATAATAAAATGGGGATTTTAGAACATCTTTCCGCTTTTGGTTTTTTTTGTCCTGCTTGTGCCTTTCAGCGTCAGGTTATGAGAAGGTTTCTTGATCGGGCCCTAGTATGTGCTTGTGGCTTTCAGCGTCAGGTTATGAAGAGGTTTCTTGACCGGGTCCTAGTATGTACTTGTGGGTTTCAGCGTCAGGTTAAGAAGAGGTTTCTTGACCGGGCCCTAGTATGTGCTTGTGGCTTTCAGCGTCAGGTTAAGAAGAGGTTTCTTGACCGGGCCCTAGTATGTACTTGTGGCTTTCAGCGTCAGGTTAAGAAGAGGTTTCTTGACCGGGCCCTAGTATGTGCTTGTGGCTTTCAGCGTCAGGTTATGAAGAGGTTTCCTGACCGGGCCCTAGTGTGTGCTTGTGTCTTTCAGTGTCAGGTTATGAAGAGGTTTTTTGACCGGGCCCTAATGTGTGCTTGTGTCTTTCAGTGTCAGGTTATGAAGAGGTTTCTTGACCGGGCCTTAGTATGTGCTTGTGTCTTTCAGCGCCAGGTTATGAAGAGGTTTCTTGACCGGGTCCTAGTATGTGCTTGTGGCTTTCATCGTCAGGTTATGAAGAGGTTTCTTTACCGGGCCCTAGTGTGTGCTTGTGTCTTTCAGTGTCAGGTTATGAAGAGGTTTCTTGACCGGGCCCTAGTATGTGCTTGTGCCTTTCAGCGTCAGGTTATGTAGAGGCTTCTTTGACCGGGTCCTAGTATTTGCCTCGTTGGAGCTTCACTGCTTCTGTTATTTCTGCTATCCATCTTTTGCGTGGGCTGCCCTTGGATCTGTATCCATTGTATCTGTATAACATTGTTTTCTAAGGGATACTATCTGGTGTTTGACGTGTCACGTGACCCAACCATTTGGTTTGCTGTCACTTGATGAGGTCTAGCACTGGTGGTGTGCCTACTTATCTCCTAATATCTGATTCTATCCATTCTTGTTTCTCCAAACATTCTGCGTAGGCCTTTCATCTCTGTTGTTACAATGTTTCTTTTATCTTTGTTTGTCAATGTCCAATTCTGGCCCTGATAGCACAATGTGGGTAGGGATATCGTGGTGTATAGCGTTCTTTTTGTAACCATTGTCACGTGTTTACATTGTAATATCGGGGACATTTGCCCATTTATTTGATTTGCATTTTTACATCTGATTTGGATTTCGGTGTCGTCTTTGTTATCTGCTGAGATTATGTTAACCGTCATCATCATGTAGCATGTCCTCTGTAGAACATCGCTCCGATCACAGTCTGTCTGAAAGAAACTCGTTCCCTTGCCAAAACACCAGCTTCCGCCACTGTCATACTCAGGCACTCCTAGATATCTTGGTGCCATCGTCTTCTTGGTCTACCCCTTCCTCTTTTGCCTGGCACCATACCTTCCATCACTGTTCTCTCAAGACCGTTGTGTCTCTTGATGTGACCAAAGTATTGACATTTTCTAGCCAAAATGGAATTGATAAACCAGTTCTCCTCTATGCTCAACTCTTGCCGAATGTCTACATTTGTTCTTTTCTCTGTCCAGGGTATTCTGAGGATCTTTCTGTAACATTTTGCCTCGAAGGATTCGATTCTTTATCTAGAAGTTTTGGTAATCGTCCATGCTTCACAGCCATAAGCTGCCACAGGAAAAACACAGGCTCTCAAGACTTTGACTTTTATCGTTTTGTTGACGAAATTATGTTACCCAGGCACGTGAAATTGTTCACCTGTTTTACTTGTTGGTGTTGTATGAATATTCTTGTGGTCCTCATTACGTCAATTTTCTCTTTGTTGGATTTCATACCGTAGTCCGAACAACAGAGGTAGGAACATCAGAGGTAGCAACAACAGAGGTAGGAACATCAGAGGTAGCAACAACAGAGGTAGGAACATCAGCAATAGCAACAACAGAGGTAGCAACAACAGAGGTAGGAACATCAGCAATAGCAACAACAGAGGTAGCAACAACAGAGGTAGGAACATCAGCAATAGCAACAACAGAGGTAGCAACAACAGAGGTAGGAACAACAGAGGTAGGAACATCAGCAATAGCAACAACAGAGGTAGGAACATCAGCAATAGCAACAACAGAGGTAGGAACATCAGCAATAGCAACAACAGAGGTAGCAACAACAGAGGTAGGAACAACAGAGGTAGGAACATCAGCAATAGCAACAACAGAGGTAGGAACATCAGCAATAGCAACAACAGAGGTAGCAACAACAGAGGTAGCAACAACAGAGGTAGGAACATCAGCAATAGCAACAACAGAGGTAGCAACAACAGAGGTAGCAACAACAGAGATATAACGGGTAACTGCAACAACAACATAATTTACAACAGTAAATACAACGAGAACATTGAAAGTTTCGATCCATTTACGATTGGGGGGTACGAGATTCCAGAGTTACGATACGCAGATGACACAGTGATACTTTTAAGAAGTGCAGAAGGGCTAGAGCAGCTACTTTCAGCCATTAATGGACATAGTAAAGATCAAAATATGTTCATAAACAAAACAAAGATAATGACCACCGACAGAACACAATGTCAACATAAATTTACAGTGGGTGGTGAGGAAATAGATCAGGTCACACATTTTGAATATCTGGGCTCCAGATTTGACAAAAATGGCGACTGCTCGAAAGAAATCAGAAGAAGACTAGCTATGGCAATGCAGAGACTGAAAAACCTGAAGAAATTATGGCAGGGCACCAACAAAATGATAAAAGTAAAAGTCTTGAGAGCCTGTGTTTTTTTTTTGGCAGTGAATCATGGACGATTAGCAAAACTTCCAGACAGAGAATCGAGTCCTTCGAGTCAAAATGTTACCGAAAGATCCTCAGAATACCCGGGACAGAGAAAATGACAAATGTAGACATTCGGCAAGAGTTGAGCACAGAAGAAAACTGGTTTATCAATTCCATTTTGGCTAGAAAATGCAAATACTTTGGTCACATCAAGAGACACAACGGTCTTGAGAGGACGGTGATGGAAGGTATGGTGCCAGGCAAAAGAGGAAGAGGTAGACCAAGAAGACGATGGCACCAAGATATCCAGGAATGCCTGGGTATGACTGTGGCGGAGGCTGGACTTTTGGCAAGAGAACGAGTTTCTTTCAGACAGACTCTGATTGCAGCGACGTTCTATAAAGGGCATGCAACATGATGATGAAATACAACAGAAGCAGAAGCAACAACAACACAGCAGTGGTACCCTGCGTGTAATCAGGAGCCAACAATCTCTTTCTAAACATGTCAGAAACTCTGATTAAAGAGAGTTGTGTACGCCGCACCCTCACTATGTCAACGAAACACATCGACAACAACCAAATACTCACCTCATAGGACCCGTTTGATATTCCCTGCGCAGTGCAAACGTTAAAACTGACAGTCTGTGCTGACACCTTTGCTGAAGCCATGAAATACGGGATATTACTGTTTCTGGTCTGTTGTGCTGTTATCACGCGGGATGGCAGGTAGCCTGCGCCAGCTATGTAACAGTGTATGTCAAAGAGCCCACAGGCATCCCCAGGCCTGTCAAACTGCAGCTGGTAGCTGTCAAGGTCACAGTACATCTTCATATCGCCTGCAAAATTATTTTTAACGTTTAAAATGTTTTAATAAGTACAAAATAAGCAGGTAAAAATGTCACGTACCTGGGTAACATAATCTCAGCAGACGGCTAAGGCGACACCGAAATACAACAGAGATGTAATAAATCAAGTCAAATCATTGGGCAAGTGTCCCCGATATTACAATGTAAACACGTGACAATGGATACAAAAAGAATGCTATACAACACGATATCCCTACCCATATTGTGCTATCAGGGCAAGAAGTGGACATTGACAAACAAAGATAAAAGAAACATTGTAACAACAGAGATGAAATGTCTGCACAGAATGTTTGGAGTAACAACAATGGATAGAATCAGAAACGAAGATACTAGGAGACACGTAGGTACAACACCAGTGCTAGACCTCATCAAGAGACAGCAAACAAAATGGTTGGGTCACGTGACATGTCAAACACCAGATAGTATCGCTTAGAAAACAATGCTACACAGATACAATGGATACAGAGCCTAGGACTGACCACGCAAAAGATGGATAGCAGAAATAACAGAAACAGTAAAGCTCCAAATAAGCACATACTAGGGCCTGGTCAAGAAACCTGCTCATAACCTGACGCTGAAAGGCACAAGCCCATATTAGGGCCCGGTCAAGAAACCTCTTCATAACCTGACACTGAAAGGCACAAGCACATACTAGGGCCTGGTCAAGAAACCTGCTCATAACCTGACGCTGAAAGGACACGCAGGACGAATATAAAAAGATTTTTAAAACGTGGGCGATATTATTAGGCCCCGATTTGGGGGCGGGGGGGGGGGACGACTGAAGGGGTATAACACTTTTATTTCTTGATATGGTTTCTATCTCTCGTTACCAAGCCCTGAAAAAGGGCTTTGCAAGTAGCAGAATGCTGTCCTCAGAACGGAATATAATGTGTCGTAGTTTACAGCTTGACTGCGATATTTGTACTTTTTGGTTCTTCTTCATCGTACGCAGTCAGACAATAACCATTATTTTTTCGAAAAAAAAGCAGCCGTCATCCTGAGGCTGTCGACACTGCCATAGAGCTTGTCTAGTGTTGCCACTGGTGATGGCCACATCTGCTCTCTCTGATCCTCGTATGTCGGGCAGTTTTGCAGCACATGCTCAGCAGTCATTTTCCCGGTACCACACGGGCATTCGTCAGTGCCACCTATCTTCAATTTGTTGAATAGGTGGTACCTGAGTCTATTGTGGCCAGTGCGAAGTCTGAAGACCACGACCTGCTCTTTTCTGTTCAACTGGTAATAGGCATAGTTTTTGGTGTAGCCAGTATGTTCGGTTTCCCATTTGGTCATGTATCTAGCTCTAATAAGCCGTTTTGACTCTTCGTATGTCATACTAGTATCAGGTTGTGGTAGTTCTGCACCTTCTTCTGCCAGTCTGTCTGCCTCCTCGTTGCCTTGGATGTTGCAGTGAGATGGAACCCACTGCACCACTACTCTTTTTGGTGCGGCATGCTGGCATAGTTGACAGAGTACTTCTCTTAATTCATTAAGTTCAGTATTTTTCTGGCTTTTCAGTGCTGTGACTACGGCCAGAGCATCTGTAAGCAGGACTATATGGCTCTCATTTTCACTGTGTGTCACCATTTCTTCCATTGCCGCCCTCAGTGCCTCTGCCTCCGCTCTGAAATTGCTTGTGTACTTACCAGTAGCGAATGACAGTGTTATTTTTCTACCATTTGGTAGGTTCAGGAATGCTCCTGCCCCTCCGTTCTGTGTAGTGTTTGTTACAGAACCGTCGGTGTATGCATGGATCCAGTCCATGCTTGGGTAGCTTTTCGTTATGAAGCTTAGGGTAGTATCTCTCCTTTCTTTTTCAGTCTGGCAGTTTTTGTTTGCAATACCTGGTATATTTTCTACCACCTCTGGAAATATATCCTGCCTCCAGGTAGGTTTTCGTACAGTAGTGATAGGTTTTGGTGTTGTTAGTGCGTTTATGGGATCTTCGTGCATCTTTGCTTTGGCTATTTCTGCAAAGTTTCTCCGCTTTAGTTTCCCATTTCCGAAATTGTTTAGTCTCTGGTGCATTGGGTGGTCAGTCAGTCTTCGGAGTTTCTCTGATTGCAGCTGGGCTCTGCAGTCTCTTCTGTCGGTCATGGATTGCAGTTTTGTAATCTTTTCAAGTTCTACAATTGGCGTTGACTTCATGCCTCCTGTTATAACTCTCATGGCTTGGTTTTGGAGTTTGCTAACTGTATCGAAGTTCGCCTTCGCTGCTGTTGTCCATGCCGCAATGCCATACTTGAGAACTGGTCTCACTCTTCCAGTGTACAGTTTCTTTAGTATACTTTCGTCTGCTCCCCAGCTTGTGCCAGCAAGTTTCCTCATGATTGCCATTCTTTCTCTGGCTCTCATTCGGTTTCTCTTGATCTGACTTTTCCATGTCATGCGCCGATCAAATGTGACTCCCAGATAGTTTGGGTTGTCGTTTGGCTGAAGGTATTTGCCGTTTAGACTTAATTTGGTACTTTGGGGTTCGATTGATAGCGAGAATATTGTGCATGTGGTTTTGTCCTCGTTTATTTTGACCAGCCATGAGTTCGCCCACTCTTCCAGCGATGTTAGGGCCGTCTGCATCCGATTACTTGCTATGGTGAGATTCTTACTTTTTGGTTCGACACATCCGACTACAGCAAGCACTTTTATGTACAGGGTTAACCTTCCCTCTTCGATCCCTTCTCTTTAGCCAGTCTGCCTTGGCGAAGTCTGTTATCCAGGAACACCGCGTAGAGGTGGAGAAAAGTCTTGGTAGCTCTGCATCATTGACTGCTGCAGCTCATGCGCTGCTCAGTATCTTGGAGGAATAGTAAGGTTATACATCTTGGAGGAATAGTAAGGTTATACATCTTGGAGGAATAGTAAGGTTATACATCTTGGAGGAATAGTAAGGTTATATCTTGGAGGAATAATGAGGTTATACATCTTGGAGGAATGGTAAGGTTATACATCTTGGAGGAATAGTAAGGTTATACATCTTGGAGGAATAGTAAGGTTATATCTTGGAGGAATAATGAGGTTATACATCTTGGAGGAATGGTAAGGTTATACATCTTGGAGGAATAGTAAGGTTATACATCTTGGAGGAATAGTAAGGTTATAACCTACAAAGAGTATCGTAATATGGGTTGATGAGGGTGGTGTATAGAAATGGCTGTCTCATTCTCCAGATATTTCAAATCCCTAAAAAATGTCCACAAACATGTGATGTTCTGGAATCCCCAGAGTGTGGGGAAGAGAGGCGACGACACAGCAGTGAATTTGCTGACAGAAACCAGCGACTCATAGGCTGGCAGCTTGCGTCTTCGTCAGCGAGTTAAAGTTGACGAAGATATTATTCCGCGTCCAAGTGACGGCCCTGGATACAGGTTGCACACACACCTATGTTGTTTTTGTTTTTGTGTTTTTTTGTTTCTGTGTTGGGGTGTTTTGTTTTGAGGTTTTTTTTAGTTTTTTTTGTGTTTTTGTGTTTTTTGTTTTCGTGTTGTTTTTGGTTTTTTTGTTATTTTTTTGTTTTTTTGTGTTTTTGATTTGGTTTTTTGGGTAGTTTTTTTTAAATTTTTGTATTGTTTTTGTGTAGTTTTTGGGGGTGGTTTTTGTGTTGTTTTTTGTGGGTTTTTTGCTGTTTTGTGTTGTTTGTTTTTTTTTTTTTTTTGTAGTTTATTTTTTGGAGGTGGTTTTTGTGTTGTTTTTGTGTACGTTTTTTGGGGGGAGTGGTTTTTGTGGGTTGTTTTTGTTTTGTGTTGTTTTGTTTGTTGTTTTTGTGTTGTTTTTTTTTTGCGTCCGCCTTATTTCACTAATTCCCAAGGCGGTGTGCGTTGCACTGTGGTTATGATTTTAGGCCTGTAGGCCCAGTGCATCCGACTTCGGCAAGCATTTTATGCAAGGGTTTGCTTCCCCGGGGTAACGGCCGGTGCTGTGATGGGGAGCGAGCCCAGCACCTTCGGGTTGTGCGCCGTGTCAGTTAACCCACGCCGTCCTCAAAACATCTTTTATATCGTTCGTCTTCTCCTCTTTGCTTGAACTCTTGGTTGTAAAGTTACCATATCCTCCATTCACTACATTTCTAAACCATTGTTCAAGCATTTTAGTTTTCTAGACGTAATTATAAAATCGATGGAGAACAAATTGAGAGTGACCCAGGCATCCCTCGAGAGACGCTTGGTCAGAATCGCCATCCGGAACCAATGTAAGGAAGGTCTCCACAATTCTGACATAAGACGGTTGTCCCTGGTGAAGGATGCGGTAATCCATGCAGACAAGGTAAAACATGGATGGGCAGGTCACATGTTGCGACGAAACGATGGTCGATTGACCACGGCGACAGCAGTCTGGTACCCCTGAAGTAAGAAGAGACGACGGGGAAGACCTCCAATGCGTTGGTCAGACTCCCTTACTGTACGCTGCAACTTCCAAGATGCCTCTAGAGGACCACTTACCATGCACTGGACTTCCGTGGCCCAAGACAGGGTCCGCTGGAGACGAAGTTTGGACCGGCAGCTACGCTGAGGAACGGGTCATCAAGATGAAGATGTCATAATGTTTACTAGCAAATTCTGATTTTATACCCAGCTCGTAGTACTATTGTGGTTTTCTCGCTGTCCGTGGTATTCTGATAACTTGGCTGTACCATCTTAACTCAATCGACTGATTGTTCTTTGGTTGTTGTTTCGAATGCATATAATGAGTAGGTTACTGTGCGCATTGAAAGGGCGTTAAGTGGCGGGTTGCAGTAGCTTATCTCACATTCCGAGCTTGCTGATGAAGGTGGACCGGGATTCTCCAGGTGGTTGAGCTATGATTGGCCTTATCTGCGTGTCGCTAACTACTACGGAGATCACGTCGAACCTCAGCTTGTTAGCCAGAATGTTGTCCTCGAGGACAGCCTGTTTCCAGGACGACCAACGAGGTGAGGGTCGTGGCCAGTATATTTCACCTGACCCTGACTAACATTCTCTGATCAGTGTGTCTCTCCTGATCCTGGTTAACATTCTCTGATCGTGTGTTTCTTCTGACCCTGGGTAACATTCTCTGATCAGTGTTTCTCCTGACCCTGGCTAACATTCTCTGAGCAGTGTTTCTCCTGACCCTGGCTAACATTCTCTGAGCAGTGTTTCTCCTGACCCTGGCTAACATTCTCTGAGCAGTGTTTCTCCTGACCCTGGCTAACATTCTCTGAGCAGTGTTTCTCCTGACCCTGTCTAACATTCTCTGATCAGTGTGTTTCTCCTTACCCTGGCTAACATTCTCTGATCAGTGTGTTTCTCCTGACCCTGGCTAACATTTTCTGATCAGTGTGTTTCTCCTGGCACTGGCTAACATTCTCTGATCAGTGCGTTTCTCCTGGCCCTGGCTAACATTCTCTGATCAGTGTGTTTTGTCTCACCCTGGCTAACATTCTCTGATCAGTGTGTTTCTCCTGGCCCTGGCTTACATTCTCTGATCAGTGTGTTTCTCCTGGCCCTGGCTAACATTCTCTGATCAGTGTGTTTCTCCTGACCCTGGCTAACATACTCTGATCAGTGTGTTTTGTCTCACCCTGGCTAACATGCTCTGATCAGTGTTTCGCCTGACCCAGACTAACATTCTCTGATCAGTGTGTTTCTCCTGACCCTGGCTAACATTCTCTGATCAGTGTTTCTCCTGACCGTGGCTAACATTCTCTGAGCAGTGTTTCTCCTGACCCTGACTAACATTCTCTGATCAGTGTGTTTCTCCTGACCCTGGCTAACATTCTCTGAGCAGTGTTTCTCCTGACCCTGACTAACATTCTATGATCAGTGTTTCTCCTGACCCTGGCTAACATTCTCTGATCAGTGTGTTTTGTCTGACCAGACGTTAGCCTCACCATACCTCCAGTGCTTTGGTAGTCAAAGTCAAATTAAAAGTTTCCATGAGACGTTTGATGTGTAATTTGCAATTTTCTTGAAGGCTTCTTTCATGTTCCTTAAATTTCGACTGGACATCACGTGCCTTACTCAATATGGGCATCATGAAATCGACTCCGAACTGGCGTATCAAGATGCAGGAAGAACTTAAAGAGATGGGGGGGTGGGGGGGGGGGGAGGAGGAGGACAGGGATGAGGAGACATATGACTGTGGAGTTACACAAGACCATGACTTCCGGATGATCTGTCCAAACCTTCTGGAAACATCCAATATGGATCACATGTTGAGGGGGAATGGCAAGGCAATCCAGGTGGATAAACATTGGAGACATGTTGTCTGACGTGGTGTCCAGGACAGGGGGAGTAAGTCGTGGTGTCCAGGACAGGGGGAGTAGGTCTTGGTGTCCAGGACAGGGGAAGTAGGTCGTGGTGTCCAGGACAGGGGAAGTAGGTCGTGGTGTCCAGGACAGGGGGAGTAGGTCGTGGTGTCCAGGACAGGGGGAGTAAGTCGTGGTGTCCAGGACAGGGGGAGTAGGTCGTGGTGTCCAGGACAGGGGGAGTAGGTCGTGGTGTCCAGGACAGGGGGAGTTTGTCTTGGTGTCCAGGACAGGGGAAGTAGGTCGTGGTGTCCAGGACAAGGGGAGTAGGTCGTAATGTCCAGGACAGGGGGAGTAAGTCGTGGTGTCCAGGATAGGGGGAGTAGGTCGTGGTGTCCAGGACAGGGGGAGTAGGTCGTGGTGTCCAGGACAGGGGAAGTAGTTCGTGGTGTCCAGGACAGGGGGAGTAAGTCATGGTGTCCAGGACAGGGGGAGTAAGTCGTGGTGTCCAGGACAGGGGGAGTAAGTCGTGGTGTCCAGGACAGGGGGAGTAAGTCGTGGTGTCCAGGACAGGGGGAGTAAGTCGTGGTGTCCAGGACAGGGGGAGTAAGTCGGGGTGTCCAGGACAGGGGGAGTAAGTCGTGGTGTCCAAGACAGGGGAAATAATTCGGGGTGTCCATGACAGGGGACGTAAGAAAGCTCAATTCATTCAATGTTCTTCTTGATTTTTGCCTGGTGGTCCAAGTTTTGCCTCTGTGCGTTGCAACAGGAAAAATGCATTTTGTTTTTTCTGCTTAAGTTTGCTTGTGCTCTGAATCTTAGATTACTGCTACCATAATAATTGTAAAGATTAAAGCCACAAACCTTCTCTGCAGTTCATGCCACCATATCCAAGAGTACATATGCACTTGAACCCTGCCACTAAATCTGAACACGATGTGTAGTTCACACAAGTGCTTTGATTGGCACACTCGTCTATAGGATCTGTCGATTAGAAAAGAAAATAGTAAAGAAAATTGAAATAATAACCTTCTTTCGAGATTATATAATCTATCCATAGAGGTTATTTGGCGTTAGTGTAAATTAATATCAGGTGTTGAATTTGTATGTCAGGTGAGACACACTGACCAATATCCCACCTTATGGCAGGTGAAATATTCTACGAAGAAAACAGAGATGAACGAAAAATGAGATGGGTGAAGAAAAAGGAAATGAATGAATGAAGAAGGAGACGAATGAAGAAGGAGATGAACAAAGAAGGTGATGAGATGGATGAAGAAGGAGATGAATAAAGAAGGAGATGAATGAAGAAGGAGATGAATGAAGAAGGAGATGGATGAAGAAGGAGATGAATGAAGAAGGAGATGAGATGAGTGAAGAAGGAGATGAGTGTAGAAGGAGATGAGTGTAGAAGGAGATGAATGAAGAAGGAGATGAGTGTAGAAGGAGATGAATGAAGAAGGAGATGAATGAAGAAGGAGATGAATGAAGAAGGAGATGAACAAAGAAGGAGATGAATGAAGAAGGAGATGAATAAATAAGGAGATGAATGAAGAAGGAGATGAATAAATAAGGAGATGAATGAAGAAGGAGATGAATGCAGAAGGAGATGAACAAAGAAGGAGATGAAGGAAGAAGGAGATGAATAAAGAAGGAGATGAGATGAATGAAGAAGGAGATGAATGAAGAAGGAGATGAGTGTAGAAGGAGATGAATGAAATAGGAGATGAATAAAGAAGGAGATGAATATAGAAGGAGATGAGATGAAGAAGGAGATGAGATGAAGAAGGAGATGAATGAAGAAGGAGATGAATGAAATAGGAGATGAATGAAGAAGGAGATGAACGATGAAAAAGGAGATGAACGAAGAAAAAGGAGATGAACGAAGAAGAAGGAGATGAACGAATAAGGAGGAGATGAACGAAGAAGAAGGAGATGAACGAAGAAGAAGGAGATGAACGAAGAAGAAGGAGATGAACGAAGAAGAAGGAGATGAACGAAGAAGAAGGAGATGAACGAAGAAGAAGGAGATGAACGAAGAAGAAGGAGATGAACGAAGAAGAAGGAGATGAACGAAGAAGAAGGAGACGACAGAAGAAGGACACGACAGAAGAAGGAGACGACAGAAGAAGGAGGTGACGCAGCAGAAACTGAAACAAGAACGAAGATGAAGAAGAAGACCAGAGCACAGAATAAATGTGGTGAGCACTCACTTCCTACGCTGACCACACATGAATCGTTCGTCTGTACTCCAGATCCTTGATGCTCCCACACAATCGAGTACCTTTCTTGCAAGTCCAAGAAGAAGTTAGCGATGACAATTTTGAGTTGCCTGGCATCGACCCCGAATGCTGAGACCTGTGTCGCAATTATGAGACAGGCGAACGTGTAATTAGTATTCACAACTGGGCACACAGACATGTGCATGAACAGACAGACAATGGAATACAGAGGAGACTTGTTACAGAGAAAGAGTGGATGTTTACCGAGTATGTCGTCTCCAAGAGAGGAGTACTGTGACTGTATGGGTTCTCCAACTATACTGATGGGTAAACTGTGTCGTAAAGTTTGTGAAAGAGTGTGGGTGTGGGTCGGAGTGTGTGGGTGTGGGTCGGAGTGTGTGGCTGTGGGTCGGAGTGTGTGGGTGTGGGTCGGAGTGTGTGGGTGTGGGTCGGAGTGTGTGGGTGTGGGTCGGAGTGTGTGGGTGTGGGTCGGAGTGTGTGGGTGTGGGTCGGAGTGTGTGGGTGTGGGTCGGAGTGTGTAGGTGTGGGTCGGAGTGTGTGGGTGTGGGTCGGAGTGTGTGGGTGTGGGTCGGAGTGTGTGGGTGTGGGTCGGAGTGTGTGGGTGTGGATCGATGACCACTGCAGCTCATGCGCTGCTCAGCATCTTGATCCGCAGCTCTGGTATGAGCTGGATGTAGCCGAAAGGAGGATTTCCTGCTTAGCGGGCAAGGATCTAGCAGCTTATTTCTTCGCTAAGTTGGGATCAAGATACTGAGCAGCGCATGAGCTGCAGTGGTCAGCGACCCATAGCTGACTGCTAGCGTCAGGCCCAGCAAACCAGAGCTGCCAAGACCCTTCTACACCTCCACGCGGTGATCCTGGATAACAGGCTGCAGCAGGGCAGACTGGCTAAAAAGAAAGGATCGAAGAGGGAATGCTAACCAGTTACTCAACAAATGCTTGCTGAAGTCGGATGTGTTGGATCGAAAGGTGCAAATATCGCAGTCAAGCTGTAAACTACGACACAACGCATTCCGTTCTCTGGACTACATTCTGCTACTTAAGCCCTTTCAGGGTTTGGTAGCGGGAGATTGAGAACGAACGAAGCCAAACCAAGCCAAGCCAAACTTACCTAACCCAAACCAAGTCAAGCCAAACCAAGCCAAGCCAAGCCTTACCAGAGCTGGAACCTGCAGACGGGTACCTGTCCCTGTAGGTCGACTAAGAATTAAGATTCAGCAACAAGTAGGTATATAAGAAACTGGATTATAAACAATTTCACGAGGAAGAAGTTAGCTGATTTCTGTCACATGAAAATATACATTAGCCTGGGAGAGGCAGATAGTGGTAGGCCCAGGGCCTGGGGAAAGGGAAAATGTCGTCCCAGAAGTAGATGGTACCAGGACATTACTGATAGTCTGAAGATGTCCAGGTGTTAAGTGGAACGGCTTGCCAGACCTCGAGGCGTGTTCTGGGCTGCTGTGGGGAAGATTAACTTCCCGGTAGGAAAAGTCACAAGACACGACAGGACGTACAGATTAGGATATCAAAAAAAGGATTCAAAAGACGAGAGCGGCTTTCTTTGTATTGAGGAGCTGGTGAAAATCACACGATATTATTCCAAGACAAAAATAAATATCTTCAACCCCAATGTCAAGTCCATGCTATTGTATTGTTGTGAAACATGGAGTACAATGATGACAAGAACAGATAGAACGGTAGAGACCTTCATAATTGGTTGCTTGAACAAAATAGAGAGATTAATAAGCCAAGTGTGGGGATTTAGGTAGTTGAAACCAGTTTTTACTGAGGACGGCAGAGAGATTGAGAGAGAGAGAGATAGAGAGAGAGAGAGTGAGAGTGAGAGTGAGTGAGAGTGAGAGAGAAAGAGTGAGAGTGAGAGAGAAAGTGAGAGAGAGTGAGAGAGGGAGAGAGAGTGAGAGAGAGAGTGAGAGTGATAGAGAGAGTGAGAGAGTGAGAGAGTGAGAGAGGGAGAGAGAGTGAGAGTGAGTGAGAGAGAGAAAGAGTGAGAGTGAGAGAGGGAGAGAAAGTGAGAGAGAGTGAGAGAGGGAGAGAGAGTGAGAGAGAGAGTGAGAGTGATAGAGAGAGTGAGAGAGTGAGAGAGGGAGAGAGAGTGAGAGTGAGTGAGAGAGAGTGAGAGAGAGAGTGAGAGAGAGAGTGAGAGAGAGAGTGAGAGAGAGAGTGAGAGAGAGAGAGAGAGAGAGAGAGAGTGAGAGAGAGTGAGAGAGAGTGTGAGAAAGAGAGTGAGAGAGAGAGAGTGAGAGAGAGAGTGAGAGAGAGAGAGTGAGAGAGAGTGAGAGAGAGTGAGAGAGAGAGAGAGAGACGAGAGGGCAGAGCAGATAGTGCTCAAAGGTTCTAGGAAAATGGGCCATATATGAGTTGAAGACTACATGAAGTCTGGACAGATAGTGCTCAAGGGTCCAGGAAGACGGGCCATCTAGCAGTGAAAGACTACATGAAGCCTGGACAGATGGTGCTCAAGAGTTTACGAAGACGGGCCATCTAGCAGTGAAAGACTACATGAAGCCTGGACAGATGGTGCTCAAGAGTCTACGAAGACGGGCCATCTAGCAGTGAAAGACTACATGAAGCCTGGACAGATGGTGCTCAAGAGTCTACGAAGACGGGCCATCTAGCAGTGAAAGACTACATGAAGCCTGGACAGATGGTGCTCAAGAGTCTAAGAGGAGTAGAAGACTACATGGTACAGACAGATGGTGCTCAAGAGTCCAGGAAGACGGGCAATCTAGGAGTGAAAAACTACATAAGAGTCCGGATCACAGCTCGCTGATCAACTCTGAACGGATTTGTATCACACCCACCATGTTTTCAACGGTCTGCCGAGGAAACTATGAGTCGGAGGATAATGAAACTTTGCAAACTTAACGGTTGGTATGTGCTGTCCACACCAGAAGTGACATCATCATGCGCATCGTACGTATATTCACTTGTTGCAGTTAGGTCCGGTTTCATTTGAACACGCCTCGAAGAAAACATTAAGGAAAGTGAGTTAGTTTAGAAGACATAATCTTTGTCAATTAGTTTCAGGGATTCTAGCAAGAGCTTACTCTGCTGTGTTCGTTAGTGCTTGCCATGATTAGGCTCGTTAGTATCTTTTTGATATTTTTGTTGCAATAATTTTTGTAACGAATTGTTTTTTGGGTTGTTGTCGAATGCCCACAATGAGTATGTTAGTCTTTTGTGCGCCCTGAAAAGGACGTTAAGTGGCGGGTTGCGGTAGCTTTCTTCATATCCCGAGCGTGCTGATGAAGGTGGACCGGGGTCCTTCATGCGGTTGTGCTTTGCTTGGCTCTATCTGCGTGTCGCTCACTAGTACGGGGATCACTTCGATCCCTCACCTCGTTAGCCAGGCTGCCATCAGAACAGCCCGTTTCCAGGGATAGGAAGCGGAGGTGAAAGTCTTGGCCAGATATTTTACCTGACCCTGACTAACATGTCTGACCAGTATATTTTACCTGACCCTGACTAACATGTCTGACCAGTATATTTTACCTGACCCTGACTAACATGTCTGACCAGTATATTTTACCTGACCCTGACTAACATGTCTGACCAGTATATTTTACCTGACCCTGACTAACATGTCTGACCAGTATATTTTACCTGACCCTGACTAACATGTCTGATCAGTATATTTTACCTGACCCTGACTAACATGTCTGACCAGTATATTTTGCCTGACCCTGACATTAGTCTCCCTTCCCATCTGGGTCAATTAGTCTGAGGGGTTCTAACGAGAGCTTTGGGAGCTGCGTAGCGCAGTAGTTAGCGAGCTGGCTTCGCATCTGAGTGGTCCTGGGTTCATTCCCCAGTTGAGGCGGAAATGTGTTTTTTTTCGGATCGCAACGGCACTCGAGTCGACCCAGCCTTAAATAGGAACCAGTTCAGTCCGGTAAGTTAGACCGGCGAGGGAGAAGAGCCAAGCCTTTGAAATGTGAGATCGCTAAGACCTCATCCCCTACGGCAGTAATGCTATTGGCTACTTTACTTTACTTTAACTCAGTTCACTAAACTTGATCTATATAAAAATTGAAACAGAAATTAAATGCATAAGGCAGAGGACGGTGTGGGCTAGTGCTGGGTTCGATCCCCATCACAGCACCGGCCGGTTCCCCGAGGAAGCAAACTCTTATAAAATGCAGGATTAAGTAGACCCTTACATAAAAATGTATGCTGAAGTCTAGCCATTGCTAAAATTCATTCTTCTTCTTCTGCGTACGCAGTCAGACAGTAAACATTATTTTTTCGAAAAAAAGCGGCGGTCATCCTGAGGCTGTCGCCACTGCCATAGAGCTTGTCTTGCAGTTCCACTGGTGATGACCACATCTGCTCTCTCTGATCCTCGTATGTCGGGCAGTTCTGCAGCAGATGTTCAGTGGTCATTTTACCAGTACCGCACGGGCATTCGTCGGTACACCCTATCTTAAATTTGTTGAATAGGTGGTACCTCAGTCTGTTGTGGCCAGTGCGAAGTCTGAAGACAACGACCTGCTCTCTTCGGTTCAACTGGTAATAGGCATCGTTTTTGGTGTAACCAGTATGTTCGGTTTCCCATTTGGTCATGTATCTGGCTTTGATAAGCCGTTTTGACTCTTCGTACGTCATACTAGTATCTATTTGTGGTAGTCTTGCACCTTCTTTTGCCAGTCTGTCTGCCTCCTCGTTGCCTTGGATGTTGCAGTGTGATGGGACCCACTGTACCACCGCCCTTTTTGGTGCGGACTGCTGGCACAGTTTGCAGAGTGCTGCTCTTAAGTCATTAAGCTCAGTATTTTTCTGGCTTTTTAGCGCTGTGACTACGGCGAGAGCATCTGTAAGCAGGACTATATGGCTTTCATTTTCACTGTGTGTCACCATTTCTTCCACTGCCGCCCTCAGTGCCTCTGCCTACGCTCTGAAATTGTTTGTGTACTCACCAGTAGCGAATGACAGTGTTATTTGTCTGCCATTTGGTAGGTTCAGGAATGCTCCTGCCCCTCCGTTCTGTGTAGTGTTTGTTACAGAACCGTCGGTGTATGCATGGGTCCAGTCCATGCTTGGGTAGCTTTTCGTTATAAAGCTTAGGGTAGTATCTCTCCTTTCTTTTTCAGTCTGGCAATTTTTGTTTCCAATACCTGGTATATTTTCTACCACCTCTGGAAATATATCCTGCCTCCAGGTAGGTTTTCATACAGTAGTGATGGGTTTTGGTGTTGTTAGTGCGTTTATGGGATCTTCGTGCATCTTTGCTTTGGCTATTTCTGCAAAGTTTCTCCGCTTTAGTTTCCCATTTCCCAAATTGTTTAGTCTCTGGTGCATTGGATGGTCGGTCAGTCTTCGGAGTTTCTCTGACTGCAGCTGGGCTCTGCAGTCTCTTCTATCGGTCATGGATTGCAGTTTTGTAATCTTTTCAAGTTCTACAATTGGCGTTGACTTCATGCCACCTGTTATAATTCTCATGGCTTTGTTTTGAAGTTTGCTAACTTTATCGAAGTTCGCCTTCGCTGCTGTTGTCCATGCCGCAATGCCATACTCGAGAACTGGTCTCACTCTTCCAGTGTACAGTTTCTTTAGTATGCCTTCGTCTGCTCCCCAGCTTGTGCCAGCAAGTTTCCTCATGATTGCCATTCTTTCTCTGGCTTTCATTCGGTTTCCCTCAATCTGACTTTTCCATGTCATGCGCCGATCAAATGTGACTCCCAGATAGTTTGGGTTGTCGTTTGGCTGCAGGATTTTGCCATTTAGACTTAATTTGGTACTTTGGGGTTTTAATGAAAGCGAGAATATTGTGCATGTGGTTTTCTCCTCGTTTATTTTGACCAGCCATGAGTTCGCCCACTCTTCCAGCGATGTTAGGGCCGTCTGCATCCGATTTCTTGCTATGGTGAGATTCTTTTCAGAGGTCCACATAGCCAGATCGTCTGCAAACATTGAGCTATGGACTCTCCTTGGTATATTCTCTGTTATATCGTTTATATATACCAGGAAGAGTGTGGGTGACAGTACTCCCCCTTGGGGTACTCCCTGCTCGAGTGTCACCTTTTTGCTCATCTGCCCTTGTACTTGGACTCTGGCCGTTCTTTGTTTGAGGTAGTGGTTGATCCATTTGTACATTTTCCCACAAACATCACTTCTTCTTAGCTTGTAAAATTCATTAGAAAACAGCAAATTCCGTGGTGTGTCCACGTATCACAAGAGCTTACATGTGTTTGTTAGTGATTAGATTTACATCATCTGACAAAGCCACATCCAATGGAGTTCGAGGGGTCAATTACAGACTAAGGAATGGAGATGAAAAAACTCTAGTATTAACAACGGGAACATATTTCAATAATTTCCGTGCAGAAGCAGAGGTACTGAACGCCGCAGCTGAGCTTGTAATCCAAGATAAAGATTTCCACCAAGAAAACATAGAATTCGTGACTGATGCCGCGTCAGTATTAGCAGGGCTAAAACAACACAAAGATGAAGATCTCGAGCAATGTATGTGATCAACACCTCGACTTCCGAAAAGAAGACAGCTACTATAACTTGACTAGAGAAGAGCAAGTCATCATCTTCAGACTGAGAACTGGACATAACAGACTCAAGGGTCATCTTTACAACAAAATGAGGATTGGGACAGATGACAGGTGCCCATGTGGGGAGCATACCATGACCGGGGAACACATCCTACAAAGCTGCACGCTCACGCAGGAAAAGAGAGAACAATGCTGGCCAAGTGAGACAGATAGGAGACAAAAGCTGTATGGAGATGAAACAGCCTTACAAACAACGGTGTCCTTCGTAAGAGAAACCGGGACCTTGATCTGAGGATGAACGAAGAAGAAGAAGATATACATGACTAGGTAAGTTAGTATCTTTTTGATATTGTTGAAGCACAAACTTTTGAAATGAATTGCTGTTTGTGTTATAACGAATGAAGTCTTAGAGTTTCCTATGGTAAGCTTTCACGTCAAGAATGTCTTGAGGCTTAACATACAGTCAGAAAAGATATATCCGTCACAAGATGGAGGCTGTTGGTAATAAAGTTCATGAGAGAGACGCCCATGCTTACAAAATATGTGAGGTTCCTGTCCCTGGGCGTCTGAAGTTCCTGACATAATTGTGTTGTTAAGTTACAAGTTGACAGGGTTGTACTTCCAAAGTACCAGGTGATTTTTAGGTTGTTCAAATCACTGGTGTTGACATTGTAATTCTCTGCTACGATCTCATACTGGGCATTCACAACGGCAGGAGGGCAGAACAGGGCTGGGGAATAACACAGAATGCAGATTAATGGGGTTCGAGTTTCTACAATGTTTGGGGTCAGGCTCGTGAGCAGTGCATGCGTTGTAGATGTCAGCTATTCTAAGCTGACTGCTAGCGTTAGGGACAGCGACCCAGAGCTGATTGCTGGCGTTAGGGACAGCGACCCAGAGCTGACTGCTGGCGTTAGGGACAGCGACCCATAGCTGACTGCTGGCGTTAGGGACAGCGACCCAGAGCTGACTGCTGGCGTTAGGGACAGCGACCCAGAGCTGACTGCTAGCGTTAGGGACAGCGACCCATAGCTGACTGCTAGCGTTAGGATAGCGATCCAGAGCTGACTGCTAGCGTTAGGGCCAGCGACTCAGAGCTGACTGCTGGCGTTAGGGACAGCGACCCATAGCTGACTGCTAGCGTTATTGTAGCGATCCAGAGCTGACTGCTAGCGTTAGGGCCAGCGACCCAGAGCTGACTGCTGGCGTTAGGGACAGTGACCCATAAATGCCATGACTATTCTCCACCTTCATGTGGTGATCGTGGATAACAGACTGCAACAGGGCAGACCAGAACTTAATATCTTTATACTGGTTTAGAAGCCTGTGCAGAGTTTGTATACAATCAGTTTCTTTTACATTTCCTTGCTCTAAAAATAACTATGCGAATCCACTATATTTTTGAATGCATTAGTTACCCTGCCTCTTTATTTCCTGTGGCAATGCATTCCAAGCATTCTCCACTCTCTGACTAAAAAAAAATATTTTCTAATATCAATTCTGGATCTCTCTTTGGTTAATGTGTAGCTATGCCCTCTTGTTGGTGGTTGTATTTTGAAAAACTTGTTATAGTCTAATTTATCAGTTCCTCTGATCATCTTATAAACCTGTATTAAGTCACCTCGAATTCTTCTCTCTTCTAGACACTGTTGGCCGGTTTTTCTGAGTCTTTCCTCATAACTGTAATTCTGGAATCCCACTATCAGCTTTGTCGCTCTTCTTTGTAACCTTTCCAGCATGTTTATATTTCCTCTATGATAAGCTCTCATTGCCCACATAAACACACAAACACACACACACACACACACACACAAGTAGTCATGTTTCGACATATTGTAGTCTACATCATAATCTACATTTGTTGACTAAATTTCTCCCATTGTGTCCCATGCAAGGACCGAGCAGGTTACACTCAAGCGTGATGCCGTGAATGACAATGGCAATGTGGAGCAGTGGTAGTTTTCTCACACAGTCATGGTCAAATGGAAGAGAAACTTGGTAGATTAAAAGAACAATCAGCTAAATTTGGACTGAATGTAAACATCAACAATCTATCAATATTTCATCATCATGTAGCATGTCCTTTGAAGAATGTCTCTTCCACCACAGGTTGTCCGAAAGACACTCGGTCTCTTGCCATATCTCCGGCCTGATCCAGAGTCAAGCCCAACCATCTTGGTGCCATCACCTCTTTGGTCTGTCTCTGCCTTTCTTGCCATATCTCCGGCCTGATCCAGAGTCAAGCCAGACTATTCCTTGACATCTTGGGACCATCATCTCCTTGGTCTGCCTTTGCCTCTCTTGCACGGCACCATGCCTTTCATTTCCATTCTCTCAATCTCTCAAGACCGTTGTGTCTTTTGATATGGTCAAAGTATTTTACTTTTCTGTTCATAATAGAATGTGTTAATCAGTTCTCCTCTATGCACAACTCGTCTGTAGTATTCTGAGGACACCTATAACATTTCTTCTTCTTCTTCATCTTCTTCTTCTTCTTCTTCTTCTTCAGACCTCAAGTTCAATTACTAGCGAAGGCAGCAGTCGACTCAAGACATTTCGACTCAAAGGACTCTATTCTCTTCCTTGAGATTTGAATAAATGTCCATGTTTCGCAGCCGTGTGCTGTAACTGGAAATACACATGTTCTCAAAATGTTTAGTTTTGTTCTATTCCTAGTATTGCACTACAGTTTCCTCAGGTTGTGTAGTCTCCACATTGTCATTCTCCTTCTCTTGAGTAATCGTCATTGTTGTCAATTCTGGATTCTAGACTCGGGTGCGGAGATCGTGGGTTCAAATCCAGGTGGAGATACCGGGATCTTTTCTCGTGGATCATCCGGTAAAGATTTCCCCTGATCTCTGAGTAGTGAGATCAGACACCCGTGTGCAGTGGCGCGCACGTAAAAAATTTCGTAGCGGTTCGAAATCGAAATGAGTAGGTCTAACGGCCGCTGCTCGGGCAAAATTCAAGTTAAAAGTTATAATATTATTATTCTAGGAATTCTCGTCCCACAGAGAATATGTCGCAAAGGACGGGACTGTGTGGCTATAACAACAGGTCTTGGTTATGTGGTTAGCGGAGCGGCGTAGATGGCGCCTGACAGGCTGTGGGTTTATCTTTCTCTAATTTACGCTTCCACCTCCACCAGTCTCAAAAGTAGGTGATTGTATATTCCAGGGGCAAGTCACCTGTGGATTTTCACCTGCCAAAAATATGAAACAAAGGAAGTCGCACCTCCCCACGACGTCTAACGACAAAGGTGGACTGAAGATAGATAGCCATTTCACATACAAGGAAAGGCTAGTAAATATTTAGATTTTGTCAGAGTAATGCGAAAATGAAATGTATTAAGTACAGTAACTATTGTCCCACGTGGTGTCGTTGTGCATTACAAGGACAAGAATAGCACCACTGCCACACAGAGATCATGTCGTAAGAGGCGACTAACTGTGTGACATGGCATAACACCGGCCATGATTAGGTGGTTTGTTTAGTGCAGCATAGATGGCGCATAACAGGCTGCGGGTTTACTTTGCTCTAGTGTTTGAGTCTATTTAGATGGATTCGCACATCGGTTAACCATCTACCGTAAGCGTTTGTCCCAACGCAGCGCGGAGTATTAAGCTGCTCGAACCTAGCCCACTAAGCAGGACACCATTTTCCCTGCTACATCAAGCTCCTACCAGAGCTGCTATCTGCGCAGGGCTATCTGCCCCTGTAGAAGTACAGGTCTGCCGTTCTGTTAAGGGGGGGGGGGGGGGTGGCGATATAGTTTAGCCAGGTGTTGCGGTGACGGTCTGCAGTTCTGTTGGGGAGGTGGTGATATGGTTTAGCCAGGTGTTGCGGTGGCGGCCTGCAGTTCTGTTGGAGGGGGGAGGGGGGGTGTCGATCTGTTTTAGCCAGGTGTTGCGAGGACGGCCCTGAGAACGTCTCCAGGATGAGCACGGCTTTTTTCCCGTAACTCACCCCCACATTCTGTCAGAGCATCTCGTGACCTAGGACTTCCCAGGAGAGGGGAACAAATTGACCGAATAGAGAGAGGCGACGGCGATAAATCCTTGAGGCAATGCTTCCAAGTTGAGAACGTCGAATTATTTCACTGCTGAAAATCAGATCGTGACAGTGGATCAAGATGATGCGTCTCTTGTTGGGCAGGTGCAAGGCCTCAAAACGCTGCATCCGTGACCTCTATGACTCTCCACTCAAGATAATGTACATGGGGTTAGCACCTTCATCATGTAAAATCAATGTTATAGAACCAACTACCGCAAATATACTTCGTGTGAGATACGCCGCATCTCTCAGACAAATCAGCAACACATTAGTACTAGGTCCCCAAGGATGCTCCAGGTTCCCCTGTCGGAGGTTACGCCACTGGAGAGCATAGGTAACCTATAGCGTAACACTTAGACTATAAATATAAAATAGTGATAACCTTAACATCCGACTTTAGATCCAGAGGACGAGACGTGATGTGATATTGATGCAGGTCCAACAAATGTCCTTCAAGTCTGAACGAATTAGATTCAATTTTCCTAGAACACACAGTGGACTTTCCATTTCTTTAAACGGATACTGGTCGAGCAGGAAGTTAAGGTTATGTTATGTATAATAGATTTCACTGCACTCCGGGCAAACCCATAGATGCTCGGTCTCTCTCGGTAAATGGTGAAGGGTGTAGATACTGATGGTTCCTGTATCTTGTTGGTTGTACACACTTCTGCTCCGTCCACTGTAAGGAGACCCAGTGGTCTCGAGGTAAGGTGTTCGCCTCGGGTGAGGGACTCAGTGGTCTCGAGGTAAGGTGTCCGCCTCGGGTGGGGGACTCAGTGGTCTCGAGGTAAGGTGTCCGCCTCGGGTGAGGGACTCAGTGGTCTCGAAATAAGGTGTCCGCCTCGGGTGAGGGACTCAGTGGTCTCGAAATAAGGTGTCCGCCTCGGGTGAGGGACTCAGTGGTCTCGAAATAAGGTGTCCGCCTCGGGTGAGGGACTCAGTGGTCTCGAAATAAGGTGTCCGCCTCGGGTGAGGGACTCAGTGGTCTCAAAATAAGGTGTCCGCCTCTGGTGGGGGACTCAGTGGCGTCGAGGTAAGGTGTCCGCCTCTGGTGGGGGACTCAGTGGTCTCGAGGTAAGGTGTCCGCCTCGGGTGGGGGACTCAGTGGTCTCGAGGTAAGGTGTCCGCCTCGGGTGAGGGACTCAGTGGTCTCGAGGTAAGGTGTCCGCCTCGGGTGGGGGACTCAGTGGTCTCGAGGTAAGGTGTCCGCCTCGGGTGGGATACTCAGTGGTCTCGAGGTAAGGTGTCCGCCTCGGCTGCCGGAGGTCGCGGGTTCGAATCACGGGTGTGACCAGGATTTGTTTCACGAGGATCTCCTTGTAAAAATTCCCCTGATCTCTGGGTAGTGAGATCGGACTCCCGTGTTCAGTTCAGTTCATCCCGTAACCCATCAGGTCTGTTGGGGCACACATGAAAATTCCACGCCAGCTCTCTCTGTCTGTCGCCGTCTGACGTATCTCACCGGGACGAAGGCCTGGCCACTCAGTAATGTTGTCCACCCATCTCTTCCTTGGACGTCCTCGCCCTCTCTGTCCCGTTACGGATCCAAAGAGTATCGAGTTGGGAATTCCGTTGGACCTCGCGACGTGCCCGCACCAGGCCATCTTTCGTCTTTTGATAGTTGTGAACAGATCTTCAAAAGGACCAATAGCGTCTTCAACTCTCTGACGGATGTCTACGTTCGTGACACAATCCTTATATGTAACATTTAGGAGTTTTCAGTGTAGAGCACGTTAAAAATTCCTTGACAGTTGGAAATCGAAAAGAGAAGGCCTAACGGCCGCTGCCGACCAGAATTCAAATTAAACATGTACATAAGTTAATTGTGCCTTTCCCTAGGGGTAAGTTGGCCTCATTCCCAGGTGGGAAGATGATAATAGACTATGTACAGGCAAGCGCTTGCCAGGCTACAACTTGAAGACAATAAACTCAGGAGATGGAGACCTATTACAGCTGAATTTGGCTGTGAAGAGGGCACGCGAACTGAATTGAACTGAACTGATTTGAACTGAATTGAACTGAACTGATTTGAACCGAACTGAACTGCAATGAACTGAATTGAGCTGAACTGAATTGAAATAAACTGAATTGATTTGAACTGTTCTGAATGGAACTGAACTCTGTTCATAAATAACCAGACTAACTTCTTCTTCTTCCTTCGCCCTCAGATCAAGGTTCCGGTTTCTCCTACAAAGAACACCGTTATTTGTAAGGCTGTTTCATCTCCATACAGCTTCTGTCTCATATCTGTCTCACGAGGCCAGTATTGTTCTCTCTTCCTGCGTGAGCGTGCAGCTTTGTAGGATGTGTTCCACGGTCATGATATGCTCCCCACATGGGCACCTGTCATCTGTCCCAATCCTCATTTTGTTGTAAAGATGACGTTTGAGTCTGTTATGCCCAGTTCTCAGTCTGAAGATGATGACTTGCTCTTCTCTCGTTAAGTTAAAGTAGCTGTCTTCTTTTCGGAAGTCGGGGTGTTGATCAGCCCATTTTACCAAACTAACTGAAACGAAAGTGATAAATAGTTTACTTTTACCTATTTCATGCACAATCTAATTGAGCAATGGTATCAGATAGACACGCAACACAACACAGGAATGTGACTTGCCGCCGACATAAACACTGACCGTTTTGAATTGAAGGCGAGCAAGATGGAGTCGGGGTGTTTGGTTAGACCTACCATGAAGAGGTGATTCTTCACAAACTACCGGTGCGTGGAATTGGTCGCATCAATGGAGGAGAAAAGGTTTATGAATTCAAGTTGGGCTGATGTTTGCATATAGCTGTGTTGAAGAAAGGTTTTATGTAATACTATTGAAATGAATACATGCAACACATATTACCAGGATGTGATCGTTTTTATAAGGATGAGGATTAAAAGGTGCGTGCAGTTGCAGTCGCTACGCAGTGTAGATGTACATGTTTACAGCTAGGTTGAATAGAAGTAACGGTCATATCATGAAATGGTCCACTATTGGCCTGGTCTAATAACCATTAAGGACGTGACGGCGTGGGCTAGCGGTTAAGTGGCACGGCTCACAACCCGAAGGTTCTAGGTTCGCTTCCTATCCCAGTACCGGCCATTTCCCCAGAGAAGCAAACCCTTAGAACATGCAGGAGGAATCAGACCCTTAACATCTTTATACTGGCCTAGAAGACTCTGCAGAGTCTGTATACAACCAGTTACATTTATATCTCCTTGCTCTAAAAGCTATGCGCATCCAATCGATTCTTGAATGCATTAATTATCCCTGCCTCTACTACTTTCTGTGGCAATGCATTCCAAGCAGACACCACTCTCTGACTAAAAAAATATTTCCTAATATCTAATCTGGACCTCTCTTTAGTCAGCTTGTAACTGTGCCCTCTTGTTCTTGTAGGTGGTTGAATTTTGAAAAAACGTGTTATAGTCTAATTTATCCATTCCTCTGATCATCTTATAAACCTGTATTAAGTCACCACGAATTCTTCTCTCTTCTAGACACTGTAGGCCGGTTTTTCTGAGTCTTTCCTCAGAACTGTAATTCTGGAATCCCACTATCAGCTTTGTCGCTCTTCTTTGTATCCTTTCCAGCATGTGTATATCCCCTCTATGATAAGGACTCCACGCCTGTACACAGTACTCCAATCATGCCAAAGTCGAATGCACTGGGCCGACAGTTGCAAAATTAACACATAATGCAGCGCAGACCGCCTTGGGGAATAGAGAAATAAGGCGAATATACACCAAAAAAAATAGGAAAAAAAAACATAAACTGAACACGACGGGGTTCAGACTTGGAAATAATAATAATAATAATATAAGCACATTGCAGACTTGTGCTGAGAGATATGTTCTCATATGGATAGAAACCAATCCTGGCTCGGCCTACTTTGCCGCACTCGGAGCACTCGTGTGGAGTCGGCGGTGGATAATGTTTTTTTTGTTCGCCTTATTTCTTTAATCTTCTCTGGTGTGCGTTGCACTGTGGTTTTTATTTTGCGCCTGTCGGTCCAGTGCATGCGACTTCGGGAAGCATTTTATGTAAGGGTCTGCTTCCTTCTGCATTTTTTAAGGGTTTGCTTCCCCGGGGTAACAGCCGGTGCGGTGATGGGGATCGAACCCAGCACCTTCGGTTTGTGAGCCGTGCCACGTAACTACTATCCCACGCCATCACCAATGGCGGTGGAGCTGTCATACGTTCTGTTCTATCGGACAGCATGGCTACTCAAGAGCCTCCTCGAAAGAGTTTTGCTCTGCAATCTGAGCACCTGTGGTAATGCTAGCGTGCCTGGTCTAACGGTTCTCTGCAAGCAGCCCCCAGAAAGTGACACCAGTGTTGAAGCTTCTCAGAGACACTTTCAAGAAGTCCTTGTAGCGTTTCTCCGTCCTCTTAATGAGAGTTTGCCTGCTCTATTTTCGGTCCATCTTATCTGGAGTTTCTTTCAGAAGTATATGGATGCTCAACATGTTAGTTTTCCTAAGGATTTCAGATTGTAAACCGAGCCCTAAATGACTAGGTAATCACCAAATTAAGAGGGTGTGGGTTCGAATCATGCTGGAGATTCGTGATTTTTTTTTTACGTAAATCTTCTGGTTAAAAATCCCTTGATCTCTGGGTAGTGAGACCGGACCCCTGATCTCTTGGTAGTGAGATCGGACCCCTGATCTCTTGGTAGTGAGATCGGACCCTTGATCTCTGGGTAGTCAGATCGGACCCCTGATCTCTTGGTAGTGAGATCGGACCCCGATCTCTGGGTAGTGAGATCGGACCCCTGATCTCTGAGTAGTGAGATCGGTTCCCTGATCTCTGGGTAGTGAGATCGGACCCCTGGTCTCTGGGTAGCGAGATCGGGCGCTGCCCGGACAAAATTCTAACTAAAAACTTACCCCAAAAGTATTTGTACCTTCCTCTAGGTGGTTCGTTAAGAGCAGCTATAGATGACGCCTAACAGGCTGCGGGTCTACTTAGCTCTAGTGTTTGAGTCTTTTAAGATATACTCGCACATCAGTTAAACACCCTCCAAGAAACTGGTTGTATACAGACTATGCACAGCTTTCTAAACCAGAATAAAGAAGTTAAGTACAGAGACATTCGGAGCAGCGGGGAGGCACTGCGAGACATCATCCAAGGATATGAAGGGAGTCTATGATTGAATCCAAGGATTCTAGGATCGCCTGTTGGTGATCATAGACCTCCACCTCCTATTATCACAAATGTCGTTTATCAGTCCTGCCGTTGATCGTCTTCCATGCCTTTCCTTCAAACTGATCAATATTTCCTCTCTTTGCCTTTCTCTGTCCCTCTCTTCAGTGATTCTGTCAGTTATCCCCGCGTGTTCAAACCCACCTCTTCTCTTGACATATCCGGAAAAAAAATTACCACCTTGTCCACATTTGGTCTCATAAGCCGTCTTTGTGTCTGTGCTTCAAGAACCACGTTATTAGCTAACTTTTCTGTCCATGAAATTCTGAACATTCTTCTTAATAACCACATTCCGGTTGCCGTCAATGACCACTGGGCTTGCTTGCTGATTGTCCATGATTCGCTACCATATGTCAGTACTCGTTCCATGTAGCTCTCTACCTTAATTCTAGTGATATGGTTTTGTTGAAAAAGATTCATCTGATACTCTGGAAAACTGATTGTCCCTGGACTATTCTGTTCGTTATGTTATAAATGCATCTCCCATCAGTAGGTACCCAGGAATGTAAATGTATGTGCTCGTCATAGTTTGCATATGATTATATGAGAGATATCTCCCTCCGCCTCTTCTTTCGTCTTTAGACTTCGGCTTTGATGACTCTAACAAATACAACAGTCAACTTGAGTCTCAGAGTGCTAGCAACACGGAAAACATAAGGCCACTTATCGTCCATCGTGATACATTAGTGTCCCACTATACGAACATCCGCTGTACCAGCATCCGCTATACGAGCATGCGCTGTACGGGCATCCGATATACGAGCCTCCGCTATACGAGCATCCGCTATATGAACATCCACTATATGAACATCCACTATACGAACAACCGTTGTACGAACATCCGTTATACGAACAACACTGTGTGAGCATCCGTTATACGAACACACGTTATACGACCCGATATACGATCCCTCGTTATACGATCGCGATTATTCGGACAACCGCTATAAGAACACCCGCGATCGGAACACACCCTTCACGAACACCCCCTCACAGGAACGGCTTTAATTATAACCAGAACAAATCCGCTTTAGGAACACGTCTGGCCTATGCCTGTGCTCGTGTGTGCGAGGTACTACTACAGCAGCTTTCGAAGTATCTCAGATAGTAAAGTTCAGCAATCACTGTACCAATGTCTCAGCAATCAATGTACCAGCAATCAATGTACCAGCAATCAATGTACCAGCAATCAATGTACCAGCAATCAATGTACCAGCAATCAATGTACCAATGTCTCAGCAATCACTGTACCAATGTCTCAGCAATCACTGTACCAGCAATCAATGTACCAGCAATCAATGTACCAGCAATCAATGTACCAGCAATCACTGTACCAGTGTCTCAGCAATACATAGTGCCTTTTACATATGTTGTTGGTTGGGATGAAATGGTAGAGACGCCTATGCATGAGGCATCAGCATTTGTGAGGTGCTGTGACGAAAGCTGTGACGAAAGCTAGATTTAGCATGATGTCAGACTCTGCCACGGGTGATTACATTTTGTTTTTAATTTTAAACATTCAGTTCTTGGATCACTCCTCTTTACAAAAAGATGAGACCTGGTTGGTTGGTTGGTTGGTTGGTTGGTTGGTTGGTGATTGATCCAGAGGCCTGTGAGCTCCTACCCTTGGCCCAATGTCAAATAGTGGTATCTACAAATGTTTGTAAGCTGTTGTTTAGTTCCGTACAAAGTGTTCCATTTGTCTGGCCTCGGAGGAAGAAGCTCTTTCCTAACACCGGCAAGGGCCGGACATTCAAAAAGATGACGATCAACAGTTTCCTAGGGATGTGTGCACAGCCGGCACTCTGGAGTATGTTCTGGTTGGATTCTGTTCAACAGTTTCCTAGGGATGTGTGCACAGCCGGCACTCTGGAGTATGTTCTGGTTGGATTCTGTTCAACAGTTTCCTAGGGATGTGTGCACAGCCGGCACTCTGGAGTATGTTCTGGTTGGATTTTGTTCAACAGTTTCCTAGGGATGTGTGCACAGCCGGCACTCTGGAGTATGTTCTGGTTGGATTCTGTTCAACAGTTTCCTAGGGATGTGTGCACAGCCGGCACTCTGGAGTATGTTCTGGTTGGATTCTGTTCAACAGTTTCCTAGGGATGTGTGCACAGCCGGCACTCTGGAGTATGTTCTGGTTGGATTCTGTTCAACAGTTTCATAGGGATGTGTGCACATCCGTCACTCTGGAGTATGTTCTGGTTGGATTCTGTTCAAGTGGCTGTTAAGTTGTGTGTGTTGAGTGCCAAGTCGGAAAATGGTGCTTTGGTATCTCCTTTTCTGGAGGTTGATGTTGTCTTTGGCATTTGGGATGGCCATATATTTGTAGATTACTCTCCCAGTATTTCCCATTGCCCATCTATTCAGCCAGGCCTCTTTGTTCAGTCTTCAGTAGTTGTTTGGCTGTCTGTAGGGTTGTTGGTGTGTATTGTTGTTCTTGGCTTGATCCCTTCTTTGCCAGTCTGTCTGCCTTCTCATTGCCCTGTGTATCTGAGTGTCCAGGGAGCCAATGTATGACTATTCTGACTTCATGGGATGGGATAAGTTGGTTGGCATCTAGGGATAGGGAGCCGCGTATCGCAGTGGTTAGCACGCTGGCTTTGCAAATGAGTGGTCCTGGGTTCATTCCCCAGTTGAGGCGATAATGTTTTTTCAGACCGGAATGGCTGCCGGGTCGACCCAGCCGTAAATGGGTACCGGTTCAGTCCGGGAAGTAAAAGCGGCGAGGGAGAGGAGATGGCTATCGCCCTCATATAGCCGAGCCTTTGAAATGTGAGATCGCTTACCCTTCCCACCCCAACGGCAGTAATGCTATGGGTTACTTTACTTTACATCTAGGGATATTTGGGTAAGTTCAGTCCTACAGTGACCGCCGTCTTCCAGGGCTAGAAGGGCAGATAATGAGTCTGTAAAGATTACGATGCTTTTGATGGGAAAGCATCAAATACAATCTTCAAGTGGTACAGAGCTATTTCCAACGCCGTTATGTCTGTCTCACAATTTGAAGATCTCTCCCCACATGCATCAAACAGCTCATCAGATGTTCTGTATGGATACTCTATATAGACTCTATATTCCGCTTAAATGATGGCTTGAGACCTAGCCAGCCCAATGAAATATATGGCACTGCATTGCTAACGGCAATGCCTACAAAGTGACCAGCATTTCCACATAAACTGTAGTTACGACACTGAAAAGAAGAAACGGAGAAAGTGGATCGGACATACCTCCGTTGCTCAGTGTCATACACATCATTAGTAGGCCTAGTACGATCACAGCACAATGAGGATTTGCCGGACTGGTTCTGGAAAACGTCCTTCCTTCCATGGCGGATCTGTAGAAGGTACATTACTTGCTTAGATACTAGTATGTGAGCCTGTATTAAACATGAAATTATGTACTTACAAACAGTCAAATAGGTTTATCAAAGGAAATTATCAATATTTATCTTTTAAGTTTTTTCTCCCTACCGAGATCCAGAGCCGAGATCTAGAGCCGAGATCCAGTGCCGAGATCCAGAGCCGAGACCCAGTGCCGAGATCCAGAGCCGAGATCCAGAGCCGAGATCCAAAGCCGAGATCCACGGCGAGCCAGCTGCAACGTCATCATGTGGACGACTGGTAGCAACCACGTCATTGAGTGGACGACGGACAGCAGCCACGTCATTGAGTGAACGACGGACAGCAGCCACGTCATTGACCTAACTCTTGTTTAACTACCGACATTGCCTCCCTTTGTTACTTCGTCCATTTTTCTGGGATCAAGATGCTGAGCAGCGCATGAGCTGCAGTGGTCAGCTACCCATTGCTGACTGCTAGTGTCAGGGCCAGCAAACTAGAGCTGACTGCTAGCGTCAGGGCCAGCGAACCAGAGCTGACTGCTAGCGTCAGGACTAGCGAACCAGAGCTGACAAGACCCTTCTTCACCTCCATGCGGTGATCCTAGATAAAAAGGCTGCAACAGAGTAGACTGGCTAAGGAGAAGGGATCGAAAAGGGAAGGCAAACACAGTTCCCAAAAATGCCTTTGAAATTTGATGTGTTGGACCGAAAGGGGAAAATATCGTGCTATCGTGCTGTAAACTACAACACAGCGCATTCTGTTTTCTGGACTACTTCATGTTACATGGAAATCCCTTTTCAGGGCTTAGTAGTGGGAGTTTGAGAAGGAAGAAGAAGAGAAAATCAACATGTCTTAGACACCGTTAATCTAGTTCAAGTGATAAACTCTAGCTATATCCTTGAGTTCTAGACTTGAAGCCATGGGTCAGTCCATCTTCCTTATCTGACCATACAGTGAGCAGGCCTGTAATGCAAGCTTTGTGGTTTGTTCGTTCACATGTAGACAGGGTTAAAGAAGACAGTTGAGCCTCGTCGTACCCCGACTAGAGAAGATAAAAGTGTTCTGTCCCAGCTCGCCTGTTAGTCCGATCTCCGTGATGTTATTCATAAGGATTTTTTTACCCGTGTAATTACTGTTGAGGTCTTTCCCACCCTTCCTTGGAGGCTATTTTTTTTGCTAGTTTTCCGCTATTTCGTTTCCTGGTATGTTATTGGAGGGAAGCCACCATCTTAGAAATTCTGTTCGCAGACGATTGCGTCCTTACTTAGAAGATTTACAGCCGTCCTTGACGGACTTTTCGGCGGCATGTAATACTTTGGTCTCACAAACAAGACTAGGAAACTTGAAGTCATCTTCCAGCCTCCTCACGGGAAGCCGTGTAACGACTAAACCCCATCATTTAAAATCATCGTCTTGAGGCGGACATCAAATCAAAAGCCAGGAGAGTTCAAGACCACTAGCGGAGTAAGACAGGGGGACATTCTATCACCGTACCTTTTCATACTCATGGATGAAGTCATCAAAGCCTGCAAGGAACGGACAAAAAAGTATGAAGTAGGGTACTGGAAGATGAGACTAAGTTACATATCGGAACTAGCGTTTGCAGACGATGTGGCCCTGATCACGAAAACCGAAGCACATCTCCAGATCAACTTGCAGGTCTGGGAAGAAGAGTTGAAGAAGAGAGGAATGCACATCAGCAACTCCAAAACAAAATCCATGGTGATCATCAGAGATGAAAACAGACATCAGATAACTCTGGGAACACGAGCACTGGAGCAGGTCAGCAACTTTAAATATCTAGGAGTGGTAATAGACAGCAGGGGAGGAATCAAAGAGGGGTTAACTGCACGAAGGGCAGCAGCAGGTAGACTGTTCCATGCAATAAACAGAGGTTTCCTCAGTAGAAGAGAAATAAGCAGGAAAACAAAGATGGAGGTATTCCGCTCGACCTATGAGCCTGTCCTGACATATGGATGTGAGTCATGGGCAATGACTACAGCCCAAGAAAGGCAATTACAAACTTTAGAAATGAGGTACCTAAGAAAGGCGGTTCAGGTGACGAAAAGGGACAAGATCCGTAACCAGACAATTCGTAGCAATCTTGAAGTTCAACCCCTGCAGACACGAGTGGAGCAGTCCCAACTACAGTGGTTTGGCCATGTCTGTAGAATGGAAGAAGATCGGATACCAAAGCGGTCATGGGAGATCAAAAGTCAAGGACGCAGACCCCGAGGACGTCCCAAAGTACGTTGGGAAGACAACATACGACAGTCCCTAAGTGATAGAGGGATGGATTGGAAAGAGGCAAGGAAAAAGATGGCGGATAGAGCAGTGTGGCGTTCTCTTTGGCAAACCTCTACACCTCACGGTAGAAGAGGAGCAACAAAGTAAGTAAGGTAGAAGACTACACCTCACGGTAGAAGAGGAGCAACTAAGTAAGTAAGGTAGAAGACTCTACACCTCACGGTAGAAGAGGAGCAACTAAGTAAGTAAGGTAGAAGACTTTACACCTCACGGTAGAAGAGGAGCAACTAAGTAAGTAAGGTAGAAGACTCTACACCTCATGGTAGGAGGAGCGACTAAGTAAGTAAGGTAGAAGACTCTACACCTCACGGTAGAAGAGGAGCGACTAAGTAAGTAAGGTAGAAGACTCTACACCTCATGGTAGAAGGAGCGACTAAGTAAGTAAGGTAGAAGACTCTATACCTCATGGTAGAAGGAGCGACTAAGTAAGTAAGGTAGAAGACTCTACACCTCACGGTAGAAGGAGCAACTAAGTAAGTAAGGTAGAAGACTCTACACCTCACGGTAGAAGAGGAACGACTAAGTAAGTAAGGTAGAAGACTCTACACCTCACGGTAGAAGAGGAACGACTAAGTAAGTAAGGTAGAAGACTCTACACCTCACGGTAGAAGAGGAGCGACTAAGTAAGGTAGAAGACTCTACACCTCACGGTAGAGGAGGAGCGACTAAGTAAGGTAGAAGACTCTACACCTCACGGTAGAAGAGGAGCGACTAAGTAAGGTAGAAGACTCTACACCTCACGGTAGAAGAGGAACGACTAAGTAAGTAAGGTAGAAGACTCTACACCTCACGGTAGAAGAGGAACGACTAAGTAAGTAAGGTAGAAGACTCTACACCTCACGGTAGAAGGAGCGACTAAGTAAGGTAGAAGACTCTACACCTCACGGTAGAAGAGGAGCGACTAAGTAAGTAAGGTAGAAGACTCTACACCTCACGGTAGAAGAGGAGCGACTAAGTAAGTAAGGTAGAAGACTCTACACCTCACGGTAGAAGAGGAGCGACTAAGTAAGTAAGGTAGAAGACTCTACACCTCACGGTAGAAGAGGAGCGACTAAGTAAGTAAGGTAGAAGACTCTACACCTCACGGTAGAAGAGGAGCGACTAAGTAAGTAAGGTAGAAGACTCTACACCTCATGGTAGAAGGAGCGACTAAGTAAGTAAGGTAGAAGACTCTACACCTCACGGTAGAGGAGGAGCGACTAAGTAAGTAAGGTAGAAGACTCTACACATCACATTAGAAGACTCTACACCTCACGGTAGAAGAGGAGCAACTAAGTAAGTAAGGTAGAAGACTCTACACCTCACGGTAGAAGAGGAGCGACTAAGTAAGTAAGGTAGAAGACTCTACACCTCACGGTAGAAGAGGAGCGACTAAGTAAGTAAGGTAGAAGACTCTACACCTCACGGTAGAAGAGGAGCGACTAAGTAAGTCTTGAGGCAGTCTTTAACGTCACCAACCTATACAGCATCTTCACCAAAGACGAACACTTTCTCTGAGATCCTCAACAGGATTGCACAGACACGCTCTGGAGGCAACAAGCTAATGTTTAGAACCGACAAGTCCTCAGTGTCGCCAGCAAGGTGGTGGTTGCTGATGCTGTTGTTTCGAATACTCATAATGAGTAGGTTTACTCTTCTGTGCGCCCTGAAAAGGATGTTGAGTGGCGGGTTTCAGCAGCTTTCCTAACATCCCGAGCGTGATGATGAAGGTAGGTCTGGGTCGTTCAGGCGGTTGTGTTATGTTTGGTTTCATCTGCGTGTCGCTCACTACTACGGGGATCACGTCGATCCCTCACCCCGTTAGAGAGGCTGCCATAAAAACATCCCGTTTCCAGGAAGAGATATTAGGAAGCCGAGGTGATGGTATTGATTCGTAAATTTTGTCTGAACAGGCGTTAGTCTTCCTCCCCTGACCAGACGTTAGTCTCCCTTCCTTGACCAGACGTTAGTCTTCCTCCCCTGACCAGACGTTAGTCTCCCTCCCCTAACCAGACGTTAGTCTCCCTCCCTTGATCAGACGTTAGTCTCCCTTTCCTGACCAGACGTTAGTCTCCCTCCCTTGACCAGACGTTAGTCTCCCTGCCTTGACCAGACGTTAGTCTCCCTCCCCTGACCAGACGTTAGTCTCCCTCCCCTGACCAGACGTTAGTCTCCCTCCCCTGACCAGACGTTAGTCTCCCTCCCCTGACCAGACGTTAGTCTCCCTCCCCTGACCAGACGTTAGTCTCCCTCCCCTGACCAGACGTTAGTCTCCCTCCCCTGACCAGAAGTTAGTCTCCCTCCCCTGACCAGACGTTAGTCTTCTTCCCCTGACCAGACGTTAGTCTCCCTCCCCTGACCAGACGTTAGTCTCCCTTTCCTGGCCAGATGTTAGTCTCCCTCCCCTGAACAGACGTTAGTCTCCCTCCCCTGACCAGACGTTAGTCTTCCTCCCCTGACCAGACGTTAGTCTCCCTCCCCTGACCAGACGTTAGTCTTCCTCCCCTGACCAGACGTTAGTCTCCCTCCCCTGACCAGACGTTAGTCTCCCTTTCCTGGCCAGATGTAAGTCTCCCTCCCCTGACCAGACGTTAGTCTCCCTCCCCTGAATAGACGTTAGTCTCCCTCCCTTGACCAGACTTTAGTCTCCCTCCCTTGACCAGACGTTAGTTTCCCTCCCCTGACCAGACGTTAGTCTCCCTCCTTTGACCAGACGTCAGTCTCCCTCCCTTGACCAGACGTTAGTCTCCCTCCCTTGACCAGACGTTAGTCTCCCTCCCTTGACCAGACGTTAGTCTCCCTTTCCTGACCAGACGTTAATCTTCCTCCCCCACCAGCAAAGTCAAAATGTATCGTGCTGTAGTGTTAACCACTCTGTTGCATGCCTGTGAAACATGGACAATGTAATAGCAGACACCCAAGACAGCTTCATCGTTATCACATGTCTTGTCCGGGCAGATAGCTTAGGATCCGGTGACAGGACAAAAGTGCCTCTGAAATTCTTAAGTAAAACATTGTCTTCCTTGGTGAGGTAGAGGATGTGATCCAGTCTTCCTTGGTGAGGTAGAGGATGTGATCCAGTCTTCCTTGGTGAGGTAGAGGATGTGATCCGATCTTCCTTGGTGAGGTAGAGGATGTGGTCCAGTCTTGGTGAGGTACGATTAGAAGATGTGATCCAGTCTTGGTGAGGTACGATTATAAGATGTGATCCAGACTTCCTTGGTGAGGTACGATTAGAGGATGTGATCCAGTCTTGGTGAGGTACGATTAGAAGATGTGATCCAGACTTCTTTGGTGAGGTACGATTAGAGGATGTGATCCAGTCTTCCTTGGTGAGGTACGATTAGAGGATGTGATCCAGTCTTGGTGAGGTACGATTAGAAGATGTGATCCAGCCTTGGTGAGGTACGATTAGAAGATGTGATCCAGTCTTGGTGAGGTACGATTAGAAGATGTGATTCAGACTTCCTTGGAGAGGTACGATTAGAGGATGTGATCCAGTCTTGGTGAGGTACGATTAGAAGATGTGATCCAGACTTCTTCGGTGAGGTACGATTAGAGGATGTGATCCAGTCTTCCTTGGTGAGGTACGATTAGAGGATGTGATCCAGTCTTGGTGAGGTACGATTAGAAGATGTGATCCAGTCTTGGTGAGGTACGATTAGAAGATGTGATCCAGACTTCCTTGGTGAGGTACGATTAGAGGATGTGATCCAGTCTTGGTGAGGTACGATTAGAAGATGTGATCCAGACTTCCTTGGAAAGGTACGATTAGAGGATGTGATCCAGTCTTGGTGAGGTACGATTAGATGATGTGATCCAGTCTTCCTTGGTGAGGTACGATTAGAGGATGTGATCCAGTCTTGGTGAGGTACGATTAGAGGATGTGATCCAGTCTTCCTTGGTGAGGTACGATTAGAGGATGTGATCCAGTCTTGGTGAGGTACGATTATATGATGTGGTCCAGTCTTGGTGAGGTACGATTAGAGGATGTGATCCAGTCTTCCTTGGTGAGGTACGATTAGATGATGGGGTCCAGTCTTGGTGAGGTACGATTAGAGGATGTGGTCCAGTCTTGGTGAGGTACGATTAGATGATGGGGTCCAGTCTTGGTGAGGTACGATTAGATGATGGGGTCCAGTCTTGGTGAGGTACGATTAGAGGATGTGGTCCAGTCTTGGTGAGGTACGATTAGAAGATGTGATCCAGACTTCCTTGGAGAGGTACGATTAGAGGATGTGATCCAGTCTTGGTGAGGTACGATTAGAGGATGTGATCCAGTCTTGGTGAGGTACGATTAGAGGATGTGATCCAGACTTCCTTGGTGAGGTACGATTAGAGGATGTGATCCAGTCTTGGTGAGGTACGATTAGATGATGTCAACGAGTACATTTATCTTGGACGTCTTCTCAATCTGGAGAATAACCTGGAACCTGAACTGACAAAACGTCGCCGCACAGGATAGGCACCCTTCTCGTCTATTAACACGGTCCTGAACGGTTGCCATGACCAAGACGTACGAGCCTCACTCTTCAATTCCACCTTACTCCCTGCGATGTGCTACGGTACCGAGACGTGGACACTAACAGAATTACTAGAGGACAAATTGAGAGTATCCCATGCCTCCCTTGAGAGACGCTTGGTCAGAATCACTCTCCGGAACCAACGCATGCAAGGTCTCCACAATTCCGACATAAGACGATTGTCCCTGGTGACGGATGCGGTAATCCATGCAGACAAGGCAAAACATGATTGGACAGGTCACATGTTGCGACGAAACGATGGTCGATGGAGCACGGCGACAGCAGTCTGGTACCCCCAGGGTAAGAAGAAACCGCGGGGATGACCTCCAATGTGATGGTCAGACTCCCTTGCTGTACGATAAAACGTCCGATATGCCTCTAGAGGAGCACTTACCACGCACTGTACTTCCATGGCACAGGACAGGGTCCGCTGGAGACGAAGTTGGGACCCGCAGCTACGCTGGGGAACGGGTCATCAAGATCAAAAAGAAACATGTTAATGATCCATACTCTTCTGCAGGAAGCCCAGATAAGATGGACAGAACATGCTAGCATGTCCGATTAACTTATCTCTAAGCAGCTGCTATACGATGAACTCTGAACCTGCAGACGCTCATCGTGAGACATGAAACGGGTTCAAGACGATGAGCAGCGCATGAGCGTCAGGGCCAGCGACCCATAGCTGACTGCTAGCGTCAGGGCCAGCGACCCATAGCTGACTGCTAGCGTCAGGGCCAGCGACCCATAGCTGACTGCTAGCGTCAGGGCCAGCGACCCATAGCTGACTGCTAGCGTCAGGGTCAGCGAACCATAGCTGACTGCTAGCGTCAGGGCCAGCGACCCATAGCTGACTGCTAGCGTCAGGGTCAGCGAACCATAGCTGACTGCTAGCGTCAGGGCCAGCGACCCATAGCTGACTGCTAGCGTCAGGGTCAGCGACCCATAGCTGACTGCTAGCGTCAGGGCCAGCGACCCATAGCTGACTGCTAGCGTCAGGGCCAGCGACCCATAGCTGACTGCTAGCGTCAGGGTCAGCGAACCATAGCTGACTGCTAGCGTCAGGGCCAGCGACCCATAGCTGACTGCTAGCGTCAGGGCCAGCGACCCATAGCTGACTGCTAGCGTCAGGGCCAGCGACCCATAGCTGACTGCTAGCGTCAGGGCCAGCGACCCATAGCTGACTGCTAGCGTCAGGCCCAGCGAACCAGAGCTGCCAAGACCCTTCTACACCTCCACGCGGTGATTCTGGATAACAGGCTGCAGCAGGGCAGACTGACTAAGTAGAAGGGATCAAAGAGGGAATGCTACCCCGGTACTTAAAAAATGCTTGCTGAAGTCGGATGTGTTGGACCGAAAGGTGCAAATATTGCAGTCAAATTGTAAACTACGACACAACGCATTCCGTTCTCTGGACTACATTCTGCTACTTAAGCCCTTTCAGAGTTTGGTAGCGGGAGATTGAGAACGAACGAAGCCAAGCCAAGCCAAGCCAAGCCAAGCCAAACCAAACCAAACCAAACCAAGCCAAGCCAAGTTAAACCAAGCCAAACATGAAACGCTACAGAGACTCTTAAAAGATGTATATGAGAAGCTTCAACATTGATGTCACATCTTGGAAGATGTTTGCACAGGGCCGCTCAACCTGTCACACTGTAATCACACACGGTGCTCAAATCGCAAGGAGAAACATCATTGCCAAAGCCCAGAGAAAGCGTGCCGCAGGAAATAACATAACCTGGACGACTCTACATCTATGCCCCAGGTGTAACACGGTCTCCCATGCCAAGATTAAACTTGACAGTCATAATATAACACATCTCGCTTACGACAGGCATATATTACTTTTATCTCGCAATATCCAATGACCCGTTGCATAGCAATATTAAGGACACAGGCTGGGATTATGTTGGTGATCGCCTTTCCCACCAGAAACACCCTTGTATGTATGCGATGTGCGTCAGTGCGTGTATAAACACCACGAGTCACTCATCCCTTGAGTCACACTGCTGTTGCGAAAACTCAAACACCTGTTTCGATGAATTTGACTTTTGACATTTGAACGGTATTCACCATTTCAATCCCAAAACTGCATCCGTATATTTCAGAGACACCATAGCCAGCATACGATGTAGATTTGAATACTCATCCAAACGTATGTACCATAAAGACACCATACGATGTAGATTTGAAAACTCCTCCAAACGTATGTACCATAAAGACACCATACGATGTAGATTTGAAAACTCATCCAAACGTATGTACCATAAAGACACCATACGATGTAGATTTGAAAACTCATCCAAACGTATATACCATAAAGACACCATAGTCAGCATACGATGTAGATTTGAAAACTCATCCAAACGTATATACCATAAAGACACCATAGCCAGCATACGATGTAGATTTGAAAACTCATCCAAACGTATATACCATAAAGACACCATAGCCAGCATATGATGTAAATTTGAAAACTCATGCAAACGTATATACCATAAAGACACCATAGACAGCATACGATGTAGATTTGAAAACTCATCCAAACGTATATACCATAAAGGATGTTATAATTGAATGCCCACAATGACTAGATTTACTCTATTGAACGCACTACACAGTGCGATAGGTTGAGGTTTGTTACAGCTTTCCTCACATTGCGAGCGTGTTGATGAAGGTGGACCGGGGTGGTTGCACTATGTTCGGCTTCATCTGAGAGTCGCTCACTACTACGAGGATCACGTCGATTTCCCCACCTTCTTAGCCAGACTGTCGAGACTAAGTCTGTTTCGAGGAAGGACTGCGTGGAAGTATAGGTGGCGGGTCTAGGTGAGGGGGTCTAGGGGAGGGGGTCTAAGTGAGGGGTAAGTGAGGGGGTCTAGGTGAGGGGTCTAGGTGAGGGGTAAGTGAGGGGGTCTAGGTGAGGGGTCTAGGTGAGGGGTAAGTGAGGGGGTCTAGGTGAGGGGTCTAGGTGAGGGGTAATTGAGGGGGTCTAGGTGAGGGGTCTAGGGGAGGGGGTCTAGGGGAGGGGGTCTAGGGGAGGGGGTCTAAGTGAGGGGTCTAGGTGAGGGGTCTAGGAGAGGGGTCTAGGTGAGGGGTAAGTGAGGGAGTCTAGGTGGGGGGTCTAGGGGAGGGGGTCTAGGTGAGGGGTCTAGGGGAGGGGGTCTAGGGGAGGGGTAAGTGAGGGGGTCTAGGTGAGGGGTCTAGGGGAGGGAGTCTAGGGGAGGGGGTCTAAGTGAGGGGTAAGTGAGGGGGTCTAGGTGAGGGGTAAGTGAGGGGGTCTAGGTGAGGGGTAAGTGAGGGGGTCTAGGTGGGGGGTCTAGGGGAGGGGGTCTAGGTGAGGGGTAAGTGAGGGGGTCTAGGTGAGGGGTCTAGGTGAGGGGTAAGTGAGGGGGTCTAGGTGGGGGGTCTAGAGGAGGGGGTCTAGGTGAGGGGTCTAGGGGAGGGGGTCTAGGTGAGGGGTCTAGGGGAGGGCGTCTAGGTGAGGGGTCTAGGGGAGGGGTAAGTGAGGGGGTCTAGGTGGGGGGTAAGTGAGGGGGTCTAGGTGAGGGGTCTAGGTGGGGAGTAAGTGAAGGGGTCTAGGTGGGGGGTCTAGGTGAGGGGTAAGTGAGGGGGTGTAGGTGAGGGGTAAGTGAGGGGGTCTAGGGGAGGGGGTCTAGGGGAGGGGATCTAAGTGAGGGGTAAGTGAGAGGGTCTAGGTGAGGGGTCTAGGTGAGGGGATCTAGGTGAGAGGTCAAGGTGAGGGGTCTAGGTGAGGGGGAAGTGAGGGGGTCTAGGTGAGGGGTCTAGGTTAGGGGTCTAGGTGAGGGGGAAGTGAGGGGGTCTAGGTGGTGGTCTAGGTGAGGGGTCTAGATGAGGGGTCTAGTTGAGGGGTCTAGGTGAGGGGTCTAGGTGAGGGGTCTAGGTGGGGGTACATGAGGGGGTACATGAGGGGTCTAGGTGGGGGTACATGAGTGGTATATAAGGGGTCTAGGTGGGGGTACACGAGGGGTCTAGGTGGGGGTACATGAGGGGTCTAGGTGGGGGTACATGAGGGGTCTAGGTGGGGGTACATGAAGGGTATTTGAGGGGTCTAGCTGGGGGTACATGAGGGGTATATGAGGGGCCTAGGTGGGGGTACATGATGGGGTATTTGAGGGGTCTAGGTGGGGGTACATGAGGGGTCTAGGTAGGGGTATTTGAGGGGTCTAGCTGGGGGTACATGAGGGGTATATGGGGGGTCTAGGTAGGCGTCTAGGTGGAGGTCTAGGTGGGGATCTAGGTGGGGATCTAGGTGGGGGTACATAAGGGGTACATAAGGGGTACATGGGGGGTCTAGGTTGGGGTCTAGGTGAAGGTCTTTGTGGAGGTCTAAACTGGGGTCTCGGTAGGGATCTATGTGGGGGTCTAGGAAAGTATATTTTACCTTACCCTGGCTAACATAGTCTGATCAGTATGATTTTGGCTGCCTATCCGTTTTTCTTACTCTGCAGCAATCAAGATAAATTTGAAAGCTGATCCATCCTTACAGAATATGAGTGCTATATACACAACTATAAGGGGATGACAGTGTCCATCCCCACCTCGTTGGGCAACCTTGTTCTTTCCTTTCAGGATCTGCTATATCTGCAGACCAGTTGCCATGATGAAGTCTTCACCAAGTCGTGGCGACTGCCCCACAGCTTTTGTCTCAGCTCCGCCGTCTCTGATCAGGTCTAGTATCTCATCGCCCTGTAGATTGGGCATTGATGCAGAATGTGTTCATGATTCTGGCCACCTGTTGCCCTAGGGCGCTCATCGGTGTGTGAGATTGTTAGTCGGTATTGATCCGTGATACTGAAAGTCTCCCGGGGAAAGAATTAGGACAAGAGATGTGAGAGACGGATGGGTAGAGGTGGCCAGGGTCTAGATCAGTATGTTTCACCTGATCCTGAATAACTGTACTCTTAAATTCTCATTTTAAACTACCGTCTTCTTCGTTCAGGCTTCTTGGTCATGCTACCCCAACTGGGAAACCAACCAATCAACCGACCGACCAACCAACCGGCCAACCCACCAACCAACCAACCGACAAACAAACCGACCAACCAACCCACCCACCCACCAACCAACCGACCAACCAACCAACCGACCAACCAACCAGCCCACCAACCAACCAACCCACCAACCCACTAACCAACCGACTCACCAATCAACCCACCAACCAACCAGCCCACCAACCAACCAACCCACCAACCAACCAGCCCACAAACCCCCCCAACCAACCCACCAACTAACCCACCAACCCACTAACCAACCGACTAACCAACCAACCCCCCAACCAACCCACCAACTAACCAGCCCACCAACCAACCCACCAACCAACCAACCAACCCACAAGCCCACCAACCAGCCCACCAACCAACCAACCCACCAACCAACCCGACCAACCGGCTAACTAACTAACAAATTAGCTAGGTAGTTAACTAACTAACTGCTTACTAACTGTCGAACTAACCGGCTAACTAGCTAAATAACTAGCTAACATTCAGATTAACTAACGGGCTAACTAATTAATTAATTATCTAACAACCTGGCTAACTACCTAACTAATTAAACAGCTAACTAACTAACTGGCTAACTAATTAATTAATTCTCTAACAACCTGGCTAACTACCTAACTAATTAAACAGCTAACTAACTAACTGGCTAACTAATTAATTAATTCTCTAACAACCTGGCTAACTACCTAACTAATTAAACAGCTAACTAACTAACTGGCTAACTAATTAATTAATTATCTAACAACCTGGCTAACTACCTAACTAATTAAACAGCTAACTAACTAACTGGCTAACTAATTAACTAAACTAACTAACTAATTCGCTAACTATCTAATTAACTAGCCTGCTAACTAACTCACTTACTAGCTAGATAACTAATTAACGAATTACCAAACAACCTGGCTAATTAACTAACTAATTAGCTAACGATCTAGCTAACTATGTGACAAGCTAGCTAACTACATAGCTAGCTGACTAACTAACTAACCAGCTAACAAACTATCTAGCTAACTAACTATCTAGCTAACTATGTGACTAGCTAGCTAACTACATAGCTAGCTGACTAACTAACTAACCAGCTAACAAACTATCTAGCTAACTAACTATCTAGCTAACTATCTAGCTAACTATCTAGCTACCTAACACGAACATTCGATGACATCACAAACCTTCAATAAATCTTGTCTCCAGATAAGAAGTTTGTGAGAATCCGACTGTCACAATGCATGAAATCCTACGCTCTAGAACAATCGAATGAACAATAGCAGATGTTTAAATCATTTAATCTTCACTAAATTGATACTTCCCGAAAAAAAACTATCCTTACAACCACATCCTGGATGGAAAACATAAATTTCTTTCTCAGAAAACACGTAGCACACTTCGCCTGTTTAACTGTGGTCTCGTGTCATTTTGAAACGTCTAAATAAACGGGTCGTAATCCTTTCAATCATAAAGCTAAAATTAAAATAACTGCCAAGATAAGGCCCTAACACTGCACTTGACTAAGAGATCTAAGGGCCCTAAGCAATAACGATTGACATAGTTGAATAACAAGTTTTGGCTGATAGAATGCACAAATCACCTAAGTATAAATTACCCAAACTTGAAAGTGTTGGCGCCCATGTCAGGCGATCCGAACCAGTGTGATAATATAGCGTGTTATTTTCCTGCTTACTCGAGTGCATCGTTTTAAGCGATGAATATACGTCCGTGTTCAGGGGCGTACCTAAAATATATGGATATCCGGAATGCGCCCGTTATACCCCCCTTTGTGCACCCCTGCCATCACGCAATATCTAATCAAAAATCGGTTGACGTTTTTCAACAAATTCTGTTATTCGAGAGTAGTCTCCCAGGGTCTTTGTGTATGACAAAGACAAGAATAGCACCACTGCCCCACAGAGAGCATGTCGGGAGAGGCTACTAACTGTGTGACATGGCATAACACCGGCCATGGTTAGGTGGTTTGTTTGGACCAGCATAGATGGATCCTAACAGGCCGCAGGTCTACTTGTCTCTAGTGTTTGAGTCTATTGAGATGAACTCGCACATCGGTTAACCACCCCCCGTAAGCGCTTGTCCCAACGCAGTGGAGTATTTGGAGTATTAAGTTGCTCGAGCCTAGCCCACTAAGCAGGAAATCCTTCTCCCGGCTACATCCAGCTCATACCAGAGCTGAGGCCTGCACAAGGGGTATCTGTCTCTGTAGAAGTACGGGTCGACTAATAACTAAGAATATTCTATTACGTGATTTTATGCAACATGGATTTCGACATCACTGAGATCCAGATAGAAGCATAGATACTGTCTAAATCAATAATTGACGAAAGTTACGAAAACTGTTGGTTCTTGTAGCTCCTTGGTTGTGCACACTCGTTCTCTGTACTCGATACTCGTTTGACGTTACACTCCTGCTAACTGACAATCAACGATTATTCATTTACAGCGGAGTCAATAAGCAGTGAATGAGCTGATAGCTGCCAGCAAGTCATAGCGGACTGATTGCGTGAGGGTCGGGGAGCCAGAGCTATACAAGACTATATTCCGCCTCCAACCGCTCTGACAGCAGACTGCATCCGTGCAGCCTGGCAAAGAGAAAAAATATCAAAGAGAGCAGGCTAATCTGATCACAGAATTAGCCGTGCTGAAATCGCGCGTGTCAGGTCGATCTATCGCAGCTTCGCTTTAAACTACGACGCAGCGTAACAAAACATTAATTTCAAGACATACGATGAAGCTGAAAACAATCGCTAACAGTGTCACTAATGATACATTTCATTATATCACCATATCCACAGTTAATAGACAGTTAACTAATTGTTTGGACATCAGGTACAGAGCCCAAGACTTGAATCCAGACATAGCTTCCTAAAATCAACACAACCCATACAGACACACCCTAAAAGTCACCATCGAGATATGGCACGAATGTAACAGTTCCAGTTGGAGCATGGGCGTTAAGGGCAGGGGTGATGGGGCCGGGGACTCTGGGAACAAAGGTGACCTGAAAGTGTGCCTCGGTCAATCACCGACTCGACACTAAGTCGACAAAGGGAACGAGGGGTTAGGGGATGAATGTGTCTGGCACAGGTGGGGGTTAGGGGATGAATGTGTCTGGCACATGTGGGGGTTAGGCGCTGACCACTTTGGCGTTCAGATTTAGGTAGTGGGGGGTTGGTGGCAGTCAGAGGTCGTTACGTTATGCTGCTGCAACATTTAGAGTGACAGGAATTCTGAGTGATTCGTCCAATAACAACTTGTTGGGGGTAGATCCAAACTAGGGTGATGGCTTAGTCAGACAACCAACAGAAGCCCATTGGATAGCTATGAATTTGCTTGAGTATATAATACTAAGCAATGGTGAACTGTGCAGACTGGCTTGGAGAGAGACAGATACTAGCGAGTTGGCTGACTAGGAGAGCGTTTGATAGGCTGCTAGTAGCTAGCAGGCTGATTAGGAACTTGTGAGAAAGAGAATGAGTTGCAGAGTGACTGAACCAGCATACGCCTTCGAGTCTTGGTCAGTCGCTCTATAAGTGTATGTGTGCTGGACACCCTGTGACTAGAAGAGATCTGAATGTCTAATATTGTGCAGGACACCAAGTGAACGATGTGTATTCTAAAGTATGTGTATGCACAGATCGAATGAGTGTGTGACCATAAGTTAATACAAGGTTCCGACTAAAAGGACGTGATCGAAGTATTTGTCAATGTACAGATCGCCTGTCTAAATGGATCTGGGTGTGTGTGGGTGCACAGAACGGGAGAGTACAGAATACGATCGCGAAGGCGAGTTTGTGAGAGTGTGTTGAGATAAAGGGAGGGGAGTGTAGCGGATAGAACTGCGTTGTACGAGCTGTGGGAAATATTCAAAAGCTTATGCTTAAAACCTTCGTTGTAGTTAATATTTATATTAATATATATATATATATAAATATATATATATATAATAAATGATCATTTAGTTCAGATGTAATTTTGGCATTTTTGCTAATATTGTTTTTGTTGATATTCATGTAATAAATTATATAAAGTGTTTACTGTTTTATTTACGGGGTGTAGTCGTGTCGTGGTGTGAATACATGCTGGAACACTTTAGATAAGCTAACTACTACTCAACGAAACCCAGACCCTGATACACGAATTGATGCAGGCCCCAGAGGTGGAACTTCGGGAGGAACCTTCCCCCGAACATCTTCTACCATACACAACTAGGAAGTCCCTGAACAGACAGATTGAACTGGTGTATCCGCCGAGGAAGGAGCAGATCAGTACGTAACAAAGTAATCTCGCTCCAAGGCTGAATGTGGCCGATCCATGTCCATGTCAATACGCTTCCTGGCGATGAGTGTCGAGCAAATACGGACTGGACTCCCTCGCTTTCCGGTACGGAAACTTGCCATCTTGTTAGAGAGCAGGAACGGGATGAACTGAGAGTATGGTAAACAGAGAGCACAGCACCAGTACAGACCAGTACATTAGAAGCACTTCTACCTTCTTCTTCCATTGTTCTCCATATTCTTCTTCTTCATTTTCTATCTTTTCTTGTTTCTTCCTTTTCTACTACGTTTTCATTTTCTTCTTCTTTTATTATTACAACTACTGTTACTACTACTACTACTATCATTATGTCTAATACTACTACTACTACTACTACTACTATCATTATGTATACTACTACTACTACTTCTACTACTGCTACTACTACTATCATTATGTCTACTACTACTACTACTACTACTGCTACTACTACTTCTACTACTGCTACTACTACTTCTACTACTGCTACTACTACTATCATTATGTCTACTACTACTACTACTTCTACTACTGCTACTACTACTATCATTATGTCTACTACTACTACTACTACTACTGCTACTACTACTTCTACTACTGCTACTACTACTTCTACTACTGCTACTACTACTATCATTATGTCTACTACTACTACTACTTCTACTACTGCTACTACTACTATCATTATGTCTACTACTACTACTACTACTACTACTATCATTATGTCTACTACTACTACTACTACTACTACTATTGCTACTACTACTATCATTATGTCTACTACTACTACTACTACTACTACTATCATTATGTCTACTACTACTACTACTACTACTACTATTGCTACTACTACTATCATTATGTCTACTACTACTACTACTACTTCTACTACTACTATCATTATGTCTACTACTACTACTACTACTACTACTATCATTATGTCTACTACTACTACTACTACTACTACTATTGCTACTACTACTATCATTATGTCTACTACTACTACTTCTACTACTACTATCATTATGTCTACTACTACTACTACTACTTCTACTACTACTATCATTATGTCTACTACTACTACTACTACTACTACTATTGCTACTACTACTATCATTATGTCTACTACTACTACTACTACTTCTACTACTACTATCATTATGTCTACTACTACTACTACTACTTCTACTACTACTATCATTATGTCTGCTACTACTACTACTACTTCTACTACTACTATCTTTATGTCTACTAATACTAGACGGTTAGACGGCTAGATGGCTAGACGGCTAGATGGCTCTATATGACTAGACGGCTATATGACTAGACGGCTAGATGGTTAAATGGTTAGATGATTAAATGGTTAGACGGCTAGATGGCTAGATGGTTAAATGGAGAAAAGAAAGCATCGTGAGCAGTGCAGTACTAATATCAAAGAAGAGCTATCAAATATAACCAAACGTCCACTGTAGTGGAATCCGCTGAGACAGAGGAGAGTGAGGATTTCAAAGAATGATTCAGGTTTAGACAGGAGTCCTGTTCCTGTTTGGCGTGTCTATTTACTTACAGATAAAAATGGGAATGAAGCAAAGTTGGGTTCTATCCCCTGGCCTGTTCTTTCTCTATACAGCGAATTCATCTTGAGAGAAACACAGACAATGCCTGGATTATCAATTGCCTGACAGGACATAAACAATCTACGATAGACTGATGATAGTGTATTGATATTCCAGAATGAAACCGACTTGCAGGACATGGTAGTTCAGCGAAGTGAACACAAAGGCTTCAGCTTAAATAACAAGAAATCGAAAGTGATGATAGTGACAAAGAAACCGTACTCTCCAAAATGATGTGTCAAAGCGAAGGGGACTGAATTGAGACAAATTAACACGTTGAAATACCTGGGCACATACATAACATCAGATGGGGGATGGAATTACGAAATGAAATGCAAAATAGCACAAGCCAAATCGGTTTTCCAGACCATTAAGGGGTTATTGGACTGCAATGAAGACTAATGATACAGTACTCGAGGAGGGACACACACGAAGACAACTTATTGGATGGATCGGAACAAGACATGCATCCTTTATCGGGCATGTTATGAGAAGAGGCGGCTTGGAGCACGTCGTGACAACGGGAAAGATAGCAGGAAAGAAAGACAGAGGAAGTCAAAGAGAGAAGATGCTGGACATCCTGAGAGACAGAAGAAGGACGAGAGAGAAGATTTTGGACAGACTGAGAGACAGAGGAAGGCAGAGAGAGAAGATGTTGGACAGCCTGAGAGACAGAGGAAGGCCGAGAGAGAAGATGTTGGACAGCTCGAGAGACAGAGGACAACCGAGAGAGAAGATGTTAGGGCAGCCTAAGAGACAGAGGAAGGCCGAGAGAGAAGATGCTGGACAGCCTGAGAAACAGAGGAAGGCAAAGAGAGAAGATGTTGGACAGCCTGAGAGACATAGGAAGGCTGAGAGAGAATATGTTGGACAGCCTGAGAGACAGAGGAAGGCAGAGAGAGAAGATGTTGGACAGCCTGAGAGACAGAGGAAGGCCAAGAGAGAAGAAGTTGGACAGCCTGGGAGACAAAGGAAGGCAGAGAGAGAAGATGGTGGACAGCCTGAGAGAATGGCATGGGCGACAATCAACAACAGAGTTGGTCAACGACACACGTGATAGAAGTGGATGGAGGTCCATGATCACTAACGTCAACCGGCATGGCACTTGATGATTTATTTACGGGAAGAGCGGGAGAAGGGTTCGGTGTTTTCCTTTGGTTTGTTTCCCAAAAGAGGTGTGCGCCGCACTGTGTTTTACACCTAATGTTCCAGTGCATCTGACTTCATCATGTATTATGTTCATAGATCAGATCGCTCGTTGTTCAGAAGTTGTGGGTCGGCCGCAGGACATGCGGTGCGTATATCTGACAAGAAATGGACATGAAATGTGCAGTCCTGATGGACGGACCTACAACTTGAATCGTTCCCTGGGACGTCTTCCAGTGGGATGAAGAGAAGATCTTGGTAAACATGGTAAAGGTGAAGGTCAGTGCCATGGCAACAGTTGCAGTCGGGGATGAAGATAACACTTCGTGTAGTAAGTCGTAGCTTATGTGAGGTGGGGTGGACAGTTCCCTGCCTTGCTGGTTTTACCTTCTCCAACTCATACGTCAGATACCCATTTACAGCTGGATAAACTGAAGCAGCGGTCGTAGCAGGCACGAACCACTGATTGGATTTTGTTCTACTCGTCCGTGAAATCGAACCCCTAGAACGCTGTAATCCCAGCCTAGTAAGCCATCTCACTGTCGATTAGGCTACATGATCCAACATGGCATTCCATGACAAAAGACAGAAACGAGTTTAAACAGCACTTGACTTCCTGGCAGGAGGCACTTGATGTGCCGGAACGAATACCAGGATTAGGGATGGCAGACAGTGGTAGGAAATTGCCTGAACTTGACATGCTATGGTCGTTAGTTTCTTCTCCTTCTTCAGCGTTCAGGCAATTCAGTTATGTTACATCTGTAGTTCCATCGCTAGGAGGAAGTCCACATCTGAGTGGCAGCCTCTGCGTCATACGGTTCCCTCTGGCCAGGTTTGGAATCGTAGGTCTCCGAGTATTGGGCAGTCATGTAGGATGTGTCCAGGGGTCTAGACTCCAGTTCCACATGGGCATGTCATGTAGGATGTGTCCAGGGGTCTGGACTCCAGTTCCACGTAGGCAGTCCTGTAGGATGTGTCCAGGGGTCTGGACTCCAGTTCCACATGGGCAGTCATGTAGGATGTGTCCAGGGGTCTGGACTCCAGTTCCACGTGGGCAGTCCTGTAGGATGTGTCCAGGGGTCTGGACTCCAGTTCCACGTGGGCAGTCCTGTAGGATGTGTCCAGGGGTCTGGACTCCAGTTCCACGTGGGCAGTCCTGTAGGATGTGTCCAGGGGTCTGGACTACAGTTCCACGTGGGCAGTTCTGTAGGATGTGTTCAGGTATCTGGACTCCAGTTCCACATGGGCAGTCCTGTAGGACTTGTGTTCATAAAGTGGCAGGACATGGTGAGGAATGAAGACTTGTGTTCATAAAGTGGCAGGACATGGTGAGGAATGAAGACTTGTGTTCATAAAGTGGCAGGACATGGTGAGGAATGAAGACTTGTGTTCATAAAGTGGCAGGACATGGTGAGGAATGAAGACGTGTTCATAAAGTGACAGGACATGGTGAGGAAGGAAGGCTTGTGTTCATAAAGTGGCAGGACATGGTGAGGAATGAAGGCTTGTGTTCATAAAGTGGCAGGACATGGTGAGGAATGAAGACCTGTGTTCATAAAGTGGCAGGACATGGCGAGGAATGAAGACTTGTGTTCATAAAGTGACAGGACATGGTGAGGAATGAAGGCTTGTGTTCATAAAGTGGCAGGACATGGTGAGGAATGAAGACTTGTGTTCATAAAGTGGCAGGACATGGTGAAGAATGGGCATAAAGTGGCAGGACATGGTGAGGAATGAAGGCTTGTGTTCATAAAGTGGCAGGACATGGTGAGGAATGAAGACTTGTGTTCATAAAGTGGCAGGACATGGTGAGGAATGAAGACTTGTGTTCATAAAGTGGCAGGACATGGTGAGGAATGAAGACTTGTGTTCATAAAGTGGCAGGACATGGTGAGGAATGAAGACTTGTGTTCATAAAGTGGCAGGACATGGTGAGGAATGAAGACTTGTGTTCATAAAGTGGCAGGACATGGTGAGGAATGAAGACTTGTGGGAAAGGAGCCAACAACAGCCAGTGGAACACAAAGATTTGGATACAACACACTGTTCACCATAGCCAGACAGGTACTGACATGGAATTCTCAAAGAAAGAGAGAGAGAGGTAGACTCAAAAATGTATGAAGAAGAGAATGTGAGAAGGAACTAAGATTAAATGATTACACCTGGAGAGAGACAGAAGGAACTAAGATTAAATGATTACACCTGGAGAGAGACAGAAGGAACTAAGATTAAATGATTACACCTGGAGAGGGGCAGAAGGAACTAAGATTAAATGATTACACCTGGAGAGAGACAGAAGGAAATAAGATTAAATGATTACACCTGGAGAGAGACAGAAGGAACTAAGATTAAATGATTACACCTGGAGAGGGGCAGAAGGAACTAAGATTAAATGATTACACCTGGGGAGAGACAGAAGGAACTAAGATTAAATGATTACACCTGGAGAGAGACAGAAGGAACTAAGATTAAATGATTACACCTGGAGAGAGACAGAAGGAACTAAGATTAAATGATTACACCTGGAGAGAGGCAGAAGGAACTAAGATTAAATGATTACACCTGGAGAGAGACAGAAGGAACTAAGATTAAATGATTACACCTGGAGAGAGACAGAAGGAACTAAGATTAAATGATTACACCTGGAGAGAGACAGAAGGAACTAAGATTAAATGATTACACCTGGAGAGAGGCAGAAGGAACTAAGATTAAATGATTACACCTGGAGAGAGACAGAAGGAACTAAGATTAAATGATTACACCTGGAGAGAGACAGAAGGAACTAAGATTAAATGATTACACCTGGAGAGAGACAGAAGGAACTAAGATTAAATGATTACACCTGGAGAGAGGCAGAAGGAACTAAGATTAAATGATTACACCTGGAGAGAGACAGAAGGAACTAAGATTAAATGATTACACCTGGAGAGAGACAGAAAGAACTAAGATTAAATGATTACACCTGGAGAGAGCCAGAAAGAACTAAGATTAAATGATTACACCTGGAGAGAGACAGAAGGAACTAAGATTAAATGATTACACCTGGAGAGGGGCAGAAGGAACTAAGATTAAATGATTACACCTGGAGAGAGACAGAAGGAACTAAGATTAAATGATTACACCTGGAGAGGGGCAGGAGGAACTAAGATTAAATGATTACACCTGGAGAGAGACAGAAGGAACTAAGATTAAATGATTACACCTGGAGAGAGCCAGAAAGAACTAAGATTAAATGATTACACCTGGAGAGAGCCAGAAAGAACATCCACGGACCGCGAATACTGGCGAGATGTTGTCTATGCACTGAGAGTAGCTATTGGCTTTTATTTAGAGAGTAACCGTTGAAAAATAACATAGCGAACATTCATCTTTACTTTATTCGTAAAACGAAACATCGCTATAAAGGCGTTAACCATCCAATATTGACCGGATTCGATAAATATATCAACAGATACGGCTATGCTATGTTCATCTCTTCACTTCTAGTTCCGATGAAGCTTTGATATAATTACCTATTCCTTTTGAAGGCTGCTAATTTGTTTTGCAAAACTATATGCTCTCCTTATCAAAGATTATTTATTCATACCGGGCAGATAATGAATGCTGGCATTTCCTGCATGTGTCGAATAATGTGTTTTGTTTAAATGTTAAACAGGGAAGTGGACAATGTGCATTAGTATGGCACTTTCCATAGTTCTACTGGCTAAAAGGGAATAACTACATGAATTGGGATTGAAGTAAAAAGTAAATGCCAGTTCTAGGTGTTAGACGAAATCACTGAGAAAACGGAAACAGAAAGATAACAACGTAGACTCAAGATCAGCTCTACAGATAGGCAGAGTGTCAAGCACGGGACAGGTCAATAGATTCTTTTTTCTTGGGAATATCTATTTCTTCTTCTTCTTCTACGTGCGCTGTCGACTTGAATTTGTTCAAAGAAAGCAACGGTTGTCCTAATGCTGTCGACTCTGCCATAGAGCGTGTCTAGTGTTGGCACTGGTGATGGCCACATGTGCTTTATCTGGTCCTCGTATGTCGGGCAGTCTTGCAGCAGATGTTCAGGGGGCATTTTCCCGGTACCACACGGGCATTCGTCAGTGCCACCTATCTTCAGTTTATTGAATAGATGGTACCTCAGTCTGTTGTGGCCTGTGCGGAGTCTGAAGATCACCACAAGCTCACTTTTGTTCAAATGGTAATAAGCATAATTTTGTGTGTAACCAGTGTGCTCTGTGAAGCCAAGATGTCAGCTCTTTCGTTGCTCTGGATCCCAGCATGACAGCATGATCAGCACAGTAGATCTAAGTCAACCCCTGGCGGTTTGAGGCCTCAACAGCTGCTATCCACTCGTACTTCATCCATCCCTGCTGTGCCTTCTAGAGCAGGGACTGCGTGTCAGTCACGATGACTGCCCTTGTTAAAGGGGTCTCAGCCATCTTAAAGCTGACGTCACTGCTTCCATCTCCATTTTCAAACTGGAGGGTACTGACATCTATGCCCCACTCCTATTTTAAGTTTGTATTACACGTTGACGGTTTTAATGCTGTATTATCACTGTACATTTACATATCTCAATAGGTTTCAATAAGTTTCATGTACACAATGCAGCCGAAATGTAATTCTTAATTCTAACAATTGCAACCATGATGCATAAAATCAACGGAAATATTATAACGAACCTTGAACACCTGTATGACAAGGCGTCCAGAGAAGTTCTTGTGAATGGGAGGCGAGGGGGCTGGTTTCGCACATCGGTTGGTCTGAGACAGGGGTGTACACTCTCTCCAACTCTTTTCAATATATTCCTTGAGGGAATTATGAGTGAGGCACTTGGAGGTCACGTTGGTACTGTCAAGATAGGGGCCGAACGATTACCAACCTTCGTTTTGCAGATGATATTGACGGGTTGGCGGGTTCAGAAGCAGAACTCCAGGAATGGGTCAGAAGGCTCGATGAAACAGCTCTTGACTATGGTATGGAGATAAACGCTGGAAAGATAAAATTAATGACCAACATCGCCGAGGGCTTCAACAGCAGGATAAAAGCTTATGGTCAGGAACTCGAAGTGGTTGACCGTTTTAAATATCTGGGGTCGATTGTCAGTGATGAAGGATCAAAATGTGAAGTGTTGACCAGAATAGCACAGAAATTAGCGCAATAGGCGCTTGCATGGCTTAACAAAATCTGGCAAGATAAACGGTTAGCACTATGCACGGAAATCAGATTAATGCGTTCACTGGTTCTGTCAATACTCATCTATACGTGTGAGACATGGACAGTTACAGCTGACCTTCAACAAAGGATACAGGCCTTGGAGGTGAGATGTTTCCGAAAATTTTTAAACGTCACGTACAAAGATCGAGTTACAAATAAGGAAATACGAGATAGAATTACAACAGCAATAGGGCCTTTTGAAGACCTCTTGGCAGCTGTCAAAAGAAGGAAACTCACTAGGTACGGTCACATATCGAGATCAAATGGTCTTGCAAACACAATCCTCCACGGAAAGGGGCATGGCAGGCGACGAAGAGGCCGTCCAAAAAGAGGTGGGAGGACAACATTAAAGAATGGACCAATCTCCGACAAGAAGAGGCACAGGCAGCGGCCGCTGACAGAGAGGGGTGGCGTGGGGTTGTGAGGATGTCTTTATATGTGACCTAACGACCTCGCCGGTTACGGGATGACTTGACCTGACCTGACCTGAATTCTAACAATAACTAAATTTGCACAAAGTACTAAATTAAAACAAAATATTGTTTTAAAATAATTACACACACACACACACACACTTAAATCCACAAAAATATGACAGGATCAGGCAACACCGAGGCGGGTCTGTGTCCGTATATACCGTCATCCATTAATCACAATAGCTTGTGTACACATTTCCTAATTCTTCTTACGTGCCCAAACACACAGCTATGCATGCATACATATTTATTCACATGTACAAATCTATAAACTATATACATAAATATACACATCCTCATACATATGTACGCTCACTTACACACTCAACATCTTCTCATACACACTCATTCATACGTGTGTACATATATCAGCCGTGTGCTCCCAGGCAGTTCGTTAGACCTACCCTCAATATTTACATATCGTGAATCATCTGATATGAATCACCCCGCTTAGCGACGACTTATCTCTCTCCGAGAAGCTCAAACCTCATGACCCGGTGCTCAGTCGACTCAACCTCATGACCCGGTTCGCAGTCGACCCAAATGAAAACATGTATTCAACTCTCTTAGATGTATGAAAGCCAAGTCCCCGAGCAATGCACTTGGTTAGCAAAACACAAAAACACCACAATCGTTCACAAAGGAGCTTCTAACACATCATCCCCCCACTTCGAGCCGCCACTTCATGTATCGAGAAATTCTAAGGGCCGAAAGCTGAGTAATCGTCTTTGGCCTTACATAGCGGTATTCCCACGAACTTACAACAGCTGTTCAGCTATCAAAACATTGGATCTTCTGGGCAATGAGCTATCCATATCAAGAAAAGGTCACGTATTTATGAACCTGGGGTCAGTTTACTAGACCCGTTCGCTTTCTTCTTCCTGGTCTCAGGTTTGTGAGGCTGGTTGGTTTAGTTCTGTTCCTCGCTGGGGTGTACATGGTGGCCAGTTCGCTTCATAGTGTAACAGTTCCCGCCGGAGCAAGGGGAGTTTAGGATACCTGAACATGTTAAAGCTTAAAGCTACCTTAATGCATGTCAAGGTCACTCACCGTCTCACCAAAGGAGAACAGAGTTGGGTTAAGGAATGTGGACAGGTAGAAACTGACCACTGGCCTTCCGATTCTGGTAGGAGGAGATTGATTGACAGACGAAATGGGCAGCGGGGCTTGCTGCGAGAGAATGAGTGACAGGTTTGCAAAGTGTTTCGTTCCAATAGGACTGAAGATGGCCATCACCTGAGATCGATTGGTCAAGCTCTGGCCTTGCTTGAGGATATATAACTCGAGACAAAGTTTAGCTCGGGAGGCTGGAGAGAGAGATGGTGAGAGAGAGAGAGAGAGAGAGAGAGAGACTGAATGTAGATAGTATGTTTAACTCACCGACTTAGATAGAGGAGCGATTGATAGACGGTTGGACGAATGTTTAGTGATAGAACAGGATCGCCCAGGTAGGTGTGTGAGTTTTGTATTAAGTGATAATCTGAACGTGTGTTTGTAAGCAAGGACACATTGTGAACGAGTTATGTCGAGATCGCCCGCCTGAGGGGATTTGAGTGAGGAAGAGTATTTGATAAGGTGTGTTGAAGACGCAGTTAAGGCGATGTGTGTGTGATGTAATTGCAAGGCAATAGAACTGGGTTTTAGATAGTTGGGAATTCCATCAATAGCTAATGCTTACAATTCCCGTTTTAGTAGAATGTTTAGTTAAGATATGTATTATATTGTGTTTGTAATTTCTCTACTCATTCTATGATATGAGTATGATTTAATAAATATGCCACCTGCTGTGTGACATGTCATTTACTGAGTATGGTCATGATGATGTGGATGAGTGTGAGAATGTTCTAAGTTAGATCACGGCCAGGGCAACCAGTGGGGTCTGCTACGATAGGGCTGGGGTGTACATGGTGGCCAGTTCGCTTCATAGAGCTGGGGTGTACATGGGGGAAATTTACTTTCTCGCTATTTTGTACTTGGAGGAAATTTACTTTCTTGCTGTTTTGTGCTTAGGGGACAATTACTTTTTCGCTATTTTTTGCTGAGGGGACAATTACTTTCTCGCTATTTTGTACGTTTGTACGGCAGGCAGGCAGGCAGAGAGAGAGAGAGAGAGAGAGAGAGAGACAGAGAGAGAGAGACAGACAGACAGACAGAAAGAGATAGAGAGACAGACAGACAGACACAGACAGGCAGAGACAGACATAGAGAGACAGACATAGACAGACAGACAGATAGAGACAGAGACAGACACAGACAGAGATAGACAGAGACAGACAGACATAGCCAGAAAGACAGACATAGCCAGACAGACAGACAGAGGAAGACAGACCGAGGAAGACAGACAGAGACATGGACAGAGAGACAGAGACAGACAGGCAGACCAGGACCAGGACCACAGGCAGGCAGGCAGGCAGGCAGGCAGGCAGGCAGGCAGGCAGGCAGGCAGGCAGGCAGGCAGGCAGGCAGGCAGGCAGGCAGGCAGGCAGGCAGGCAGGCAGGCAGGCAGGCAGGCAGGCAGGCAGGCAGGCAGGCAGGCAGGCAGGCAGGCAGGCAGGCAGGCAGGCAGGCAGGCAGGCAGGCAGGCAGGCAGGCAGGCAGGCAGGCAGGCAGGCAGGCAGGCAGGCAGGCAGGCAGGCAGGCAGGCAGGCAGGCAGGCAGGCAGGCAGGCAGGCAGGCAGGCAGGCAGGCAGGCAGGCAGGCAGGCAGGCAGGCAGGCAGACAGACAGACAGACAGACAGACAGACAGACAGACAGATAGATAGATAGATAGATAGATAGATAGATAGATAGATAGATAGATAGATAGATAGATAGATAGATAGATAGATAGATAGATAGATAGATAGGGGTGGAGGGAAATGCAGGGAGGGAGAGAGGGAGATTTAGAAGGAAAGGTAGAGAGAGGGAAAGTGAGAGAGAGAGAAAGAGAGAGAGAGAGAGAGAAGAATAGGAGTGGAAAATGTGTGTTTGTCCCTTAAACAAATCTGGACTATGCCATCGATAGGAACAAACTAGTGCATATTTACCTTTTAGGGCCCTTGGTTGTTGCGCATGGCAAGCGAAGATGCGGAGAGGATCAGACTTGTACTGCGACATGTGATATCATAAGACTATAAATGCCAATCCTGGCACGGAAGGCACTGCTGAACGCATGTGAGGAGTTGGCTGGGGTGTTGTCGTGGGTTCGCTTCTATCTGACAAATCCCTTTTTCTGAGCCTCGGGGGTGATGTTTTGCTGTGCGATCTGAGCACTTTGTGTGATGCTAGCGAGCAAGGTGGAGCGGTTCTGTGCAAGCATCTCTCAAGTAGGGACATCAATATTGAAGCTTTTCTTAGACATTTTAAAGGCGTCTGTAGAGTTTCTTTTGTCTCTCTGATCAGCGTCTGCCTGTTCTGAGAACAGCAGATTAGAGATGCGCCCATCGGGCATATGAGCAGCATGTCCCGTCCATCTTTTCTGGGCTTTCTGCAGAAGTGTATCGATGGTCAACATGTTTAGCTTATTAAGAATTTTTAAGTTAGGCACTTTGTCATGTCGCCTAATCTTAAGGGGCCTACGCAGACATGCCGAAACGATTTAGTTGCATGCTATGTACTGTCCATGTTTTGCAGGCATTCAACAGAGTGTTTAACAGTACAGCACACTACACATTTATCTTGGTGGCGGTACTGACATCATGTCGGTTTGAGACATTAGCTTGTTGCCTCCCAAACGCAGAGCTCGTCTTAACGATCCTGTTCTTGAACTCGGGCGATATTCGCCTCTCTGGTGAGGGTACTGCCTAGGTAGGTGAAGATATTCGCCTCTCTGGTGTTGGTACTGCCTAGGTAGGTGAACATATTCGCCTCTCTGGTGAGGGTACTGCCTAGGTAGGTGAAGATATTCGCCTATCTGGTGAGGGTACTGCCTAGGTAGGTGAAGATATTCGCCTCTCTGGTGAGAATACTGCCTAGGTAGGTGAAGATATTCGCTTCTCTGGTTAGGGTACTGCCTAGGTGGTGAAGATATTCGCCTCTCTGGTGAGGGAACTGCCTAGGTAGGTGAAGATATTCACCTCTCTGGTGTTGGTACTGCCTAGGTAGGTAAAGATATTCGCCGCTCTGGTGAGGGTACTGCCTAGGTAGGTGAAGATATTCGCCTCTCTGGTGAGAATACTGCCTAGGTAGGTGAAGATATTCGCCTCTCTGGTGAGGGTACTGCCTAGGTAGGTGAAGATATTCGCCTCTCTTGTGAGAATACTGCCTAGGAAGGTGAAGATATTCGCCTCTCTGGTGGGAATACTGCCTAGGTAGGTGAAGATATTCGCCTCTCTGGTGAGGGTACTGCCTATGTACGTGAAGATATTCACCTCTCTGGTGTTGGTACTGCCTAGGTAGGTGAAGATATTCGCCTCTCTGATTAGGGTACAGCCTAGGTAGGTTAAAATATTCGCCTCTCTGGTTAGGGTACTGCCTAGGTAGGTGAAGATATTCGCCTCTCTGGTGTTGGTACTGCCTAGGTAGGTGAAGATATTTGCCTCTCTGGTGATGGTACTGCCTAGGTGGTGAAGATATTCGCCTCTCTGGTGAGGGTACTGCCTAGGTAGGTGAAGATATTCGCCTCTCTGGTGAGAATACTGCTTACGTAGGTGAAGATATTCGCCTATCTGGTGATAATACTGCCTAGGTAGGTGAAGATAATCGCCTCTCTAGTGAAAATACAGCCTAGGTAGGTGAAGATATTCGCCTCTCTGGTTAGGGTACTGCCTAGGTAGGTGAAGATATTTGCCTCTCTGGTGAGAATACTGCTTAGGTAGGTGAAGATATTCGCCTCTCTGGTGAGAATACAGCCTAGGTAGGTGAAGATATTCGCCTCTCTGGTGTTGGTACTGCCTAGGTATGTGAAGATAATCGCCTCTCTAGTGAAAATACAGCCTAGGTAGGTGAAGATATTCGCCTTTCTGGTTAGGGTACTGCCTAGGTAGGTGAAGATATTCGCCTCTCTGGTGTTGGTACTGCCTAGGTAGGTGAAGATATTTGCCTCTCTGGTGAGGGTACTGCCTAGGTAGGTAAAGATATTTGCCTCTCTGGTGAGAATACTGCCTAGGTAGGTGAAGATATTCGCCTGTCTGGTGTTGGTACTGCCTAGGTAGGTGAAGATATTCGCATCTCTGGTTAGGGTACTGCCTAGGTAGGTGAAGATATTTGCCTCTCTGGTGAGAATACTGCCTAGGTAGGTGAAGATATTCACCTCTCTGGTGTTGGTACTGCCTAGGTAGGTGAAGATATTCGCCTCTCTGGTTAGTGTACAGCCTAGGTAGGTGAAGATATTCGCCTTTCTGGTTAGGGTACTGCCTAGGTAGGTGAAGATATTTGCCTCTCTGGTGTTGGTACTGCCTAGGTAGGTGAAGATATTCGCCTCTCTGGTGAGGGTACTGCCTAGGTAGGTGAAGATATTCGCTTCTCTGGTTAGGGTACAGCCTAGGTAGGTGAAGATATTTGCCTCTCTGGTGATAATACTGCCTAGGTATGTGAAGATATTTGCCTCTCTGGTGAGGGTACTGCCTAGGTAGTGAATATATTCGCCTCTCTGGTGAGGGTACTGCTTAGGTAAGTGAAGATATTCGCCTGTCTGGTGAGGGTACTGCCTAGGTAGGTGAACATATTCGCCTCTCTGGTTAGGGTACTGCCTAGGTAGGTGAAGATATTTGCCTCTCTGGTGAGAATACTGCCTAGGTAAGTGAAGATATTCGCCTCTCTGGTGAGAATACAGCCTAGGTAGGTGAAGATATTCGCCTCTCTGGTGAGAATACAGCCTAGGTAGGTGAAGATATTCGCCTCTCTGGTGTTGGTACTGCCTAGGTAGGTGAAGATAATCGCCTCTCTAGTGAAAATACAGCCTAGGTAGGTGAAGGTATTCGCCTCTCTGGTTAGGGTACTGCCTAGGTAGGTGAAGATATTCGCCTCTCTGGTGTTGGTACTGCCTAGGTAGGTGAAGATATTTGCCTCTCTGGTGAGAATACTGCCTAGGTAGGTGAAGATATTCGCCTCTCTGGTTAGGGTACTGCCTAGGTAGGTGAAGATATTCGCCTCTCTGGTGAGAATACTGCCTAGGTAGGTGAAGATATTCGCCTCTCTAGTGTTGGTACTGCCTAGGTAGGTGAAGATATTCGCCTCTCTGGTTAGTGTACAGCCTAGGTAGGTGAAGATATTCGCCTCTCTGGTTAGGGTACTGCCTAGGTAGGTGAAGATATTCGCTTCTCTGGTGTTGGTACTGCCTAGGTAGGTGAAGATATTCGCCTCTCTGGTGAGGGTACTGCCTATGTACGTGAAGATATTCGCCTCTCTGGTGATGGTACTGCCTAGGTGGTGAAGATATTCGCCTCTCTGGTGAGGGTACTGCCTAGGTAGGTGAAGATATTCGCCTCTCTGGTGAGAATACTGCCTACGTAGGTGAAGATATTCGCCTATCTGGTGAGAATATTGCCTAGGTAGGTGAAGATAATCGCCTCTCTAGTGAAAATACAGCCTAGGTAGGTGAAGAAATTCGCCTCTCCGGTTAGGGTACTGCCTAGGTAGGTGAAGATATTTGCCTCTCTGGTGAGAATACTGCCTAGGTAGGTGAAGATATTCGCCTCTCTGGTGAGAATACAGCCTAGGTAGGTGAAGATATTCGCCTCTCTGGTGTTGGTACTGCCTAGGTATGTGAAGATAATTGCCTCTCTAGTGAAAATACAGCCTAGGTAGGTGAAGATATTCGCCTCTCTGGTTAGGGTACTGCCTAGGTAGGTGAAGATATTCGCCTCTCTGGTGTTGGTACTGCCTAGGTAGGTGAAGATATTTGCCTCTCTGGTGAGGGTACTGCCTAGGTAGGTAAAGATATTTGCCTCTCTGGTGAGAATACTGCCTAGGTAGGTGAAGATATTCGCCTGTCTGGTGTTGGTACTGCCTAGGTAGGTGAAGATATTCGCATCTCTGGTTAGGGTACTGCCTAGGTAGGTGAAGATATTTGCCTCTCTGGTGAGAATACTGCCTAGGTAGGTGAAGATATTCACCTCTCTGGTGTTGGGACTGCCAAGGTAGGTGAAGATATTCGCCTCTCTGGTTAGTGTACAGCCTAGGTAGGTGAAGATATTCGCCTTTCTGGTTAGGGTACTGCCTAGGTAGGTGAAGATATTTGCCTCTCTGGTGTTGGTACTGCCTAGGTAGGTGAACATATTCGCCTCTCTGGTGAGGGTACTGCCTAGGTAGGTGAAGATATTCGCTTCTCTGGTTAGGGTACAGCCTAGGTAGGTGAAGATATTCGCCTCTCTGGTGAGAATACTGCTTAGGTAGGTGAAGATATTCGCCTGTCTGGTGAGGGTACTGCCTAGGTAGGTGAACATATTCGCCTCTCTGGTTAGGGTACTGCCTAGGTAGGTGAAGATATTCGCCTCTCTGGTGAGAATACTGCCTAGGTAAGTGAAGATATTCGCCTCTCTGGTGAGAATACAGCCTAGGTAGGTGAAGATATTCGCCTCTCTGGTGAGAATACAGCCTAGGTAGGTGAAGATATTCGCCTCTCTGGTGTTGGTACTGCCTAGGTAGGTGAAGATAATCGCCTCTCTAGTGAAAATACAGCCTAGGTAGGTGAAGGTATTCGCCTCTCTGGTTAGGGTACTGCCTAGGTAGGTGAAGATATTCGCCTCTCTGGTGTTGGTACTGCCTAGGTAGGTGAAGTTATTTGCCTCTCTGGTGAGAATACTGCCTAGGTAGGTGAAGATATTCGCCTCTCTGGTTAGGGTACTGCCTAGGTAGGTGAAGATATTCGCCTCTCTGGTGAGAATACTGCCTAGGTAGGTGAAGATATTCGCCTCTCTGGTGTTGGTACTGCCTAGGTAGGTGAAGATATTCGCCTCTCTGGTTAGTGTACAGCCTAGGTAGGTGAAGATATTCGCCTCTCTGGTTAGGGTACTGCCTAGGTAGGTGAAGATATTCGCTTCTCTGGTGTTGGTACTGCCTAGGTAGGTGAAGATATTCGCCTCTCTGGTGAGGGTACTGCCTATGTACGTGAAGATATTCGCCTCTCTGGTTAGGGTACAGCCTAGGTAGATGAAGATATTCGCCTCTCTGGTTAGGGTACTTCCTAGGTACGTGAAGCTATCGACACTCTAGAGGCCTATATAACAGTATTGAAAACACAACATGTATAACATGTATATTCCATTGAGCAGAAATACTAAATGCATGTACAGCATTATTTCTATATCCGGCCATTAAATTATTACATCCAGCACAATGAATAATCCCATCTAGTCTGAATAAAGTCATTTCCACAGTCTTATAACGTAAACTGATTCACAACAGTCACGTAGGCAAGCAAGGCGTCAGTTCTCCATGCACGACTGACCACACCTGAGCTGTGTTCAGGAGACTAGAAAACTGACCATTTAGGAATTTGTTTATAATCATGTCTCATGTAGCATGTCCTTTGTAAAACGTCGCTCCCATCACATTCTGTCTGAAAGAAACTCGTTCCCTTGCCAAAACTCCAGCTTCCGCCACTGTCATACTCAGGCACTCCTGGATATCTTGGTGCCATCGTCTTCTTGGTCTACCCCTTCCTCTTTTGCTTGGCACCATACCTTCCATCACCGTCCTCTCAAGACCGTTGTGTCTCTTGGTGTGACCAAAGTATTTGCATTTTCTAGCCAAAATGGAATTGATAAACCAGTTCTCCTCTATGCTCAACTCTTGCCGAATGTCTACATTTGTTCTTTTCTCTGTCCATGGTATTCTGAGGATCTTTCTGTAACATTTTGACTCGAAGGATTCGATTCTTTGTCTAGAAGTTTTGGTAATCGTCCATGCTTCACAGCCATAAGCTGCCACAGGAAAAACACAGGCTCTCAAGACTTTTACTTTTATCGTTTTGTTGGTGCCCTGCCATAATTTCTTCAGGCTGTTCAGTCTCTGCATTGCCATAGCTAGTCTTCTTCTGATTTCTTTCGAGCAGTCACCATTTTTGTCAGTTCTGGAGCCCAGATATTCAAAATGTGTAACCTGATCTATTTCCTCACCACCTACTGTAAATTTATGCTGACATTGTGTTTTATCGGTGGTCATTATCTTTGTTTTGTTTATGTTTATGAACAGATTTTGATCTTTACTATGTCCATTAACGGCTGAAAGTAGCTGCTCTAGCCCTTCCGCACTTCTTGATAGTATCACTGTGTCATCTGCATATCGTAACTCTGGAATCTCGTACCCTCCAATCGTAAATGGGTCGAAACTTTCAATGTTCTCATCTTCTCGTACATTTCTCATTATACATTCCACATATATGTTGTACAGATAAGGTGAGAGTATACATCCCTGTCGGACTCCCTTTTGTACTGCAAACCAACCTGATGTTTGCCCAGATACTCGGACAGCGGCTTGTTGATCTTGGTATAATGTTTCAATGAGATGGACTATATGCAAAGGAAACCCCATTTCCTTCATGATTCTCCACAGATTTTGATGTTTTACCGTGTCGAAGGCCTTAGTGTAATCAATGAAACATGTGTACATGTCTACATTAAACTCTCTACATTTTTCATAGATATTCCTTAAATTGAATATGTGGTCCCGGGTCCCTCTGTCTTTCCAAAAACCTGCCTGGACTACGTGAATTTCAGATTCAAACCTTTTCTCTATCCTTCTTAATAGGACTCGCAAGAGTATCTTGCTAGCATGGCTGATCAGTGCGATTGTTCGGTAGTTCGTGCACAGCTTCAGGTTGCCTTTTTTGGGGAGGGGAATATAAATTGATTTATTCCATGCTTCTGGCCACTCTGCACTGTGCCATATCTGTTTACACAGCTTGTGATAGACTCGAGCACATGCCTCTCCTCCTGCTTGTATTAGCTCTGCTGGGATATCATCGCATCCTGGGGACTTTCCCTTTTTTCAGGCTTTTAATTACAGAGCGTACTTCTTCCAATGTTGGTTCAGGTTCTTTCTCATCCTTTGGTAGGATTGTAACTGAGCGCTTTGTACTGTCTCCATACATGGTTCTGCAGTACTCTCTCCATCTATTCAGTATGTCTTTGGTTTCTGTTAATGTGTTATCCTCTTCGTCATTTATGACATGTGGAACCGGACGGAATTCCCTTGTCAGTGTTCTTATTGCTTTGAATGCATCTCTTTCTCTGCCTTGTTGTTGTAGGTTTTCTATATCCTTACATGTTTCTACTAAGTATCTTCTTTTATCTTTTCTTATTTCTCTTCTAACTTTTCTTGCGCAGTTTTTATATGCTGTGTTGGTCCCCTTACTTCCCATTTGTTTTAACTGTTGCCTTTCTGCAATGAGTTTCTGTGTTTCGTCTGTTATATAGCTCTGTGTCTTGTGCAATATCTTTGGAATCATTTCTTTTGCTGTCAAGATCAAAATCTCCCTTGCGTACGATGTCAACTCCTCAGATGTCATCTCTTCCTGTATAGCAAGCAACGAATCAAATTTGTTTTCTACTTTGATGTTGTATTCAGTAGGTATTGCTGATACATCGAAGCGTATTGGCTGGCAACCTTTGTTGATCCTGCGTAGTCTTGTTTGGAAAACTGCAAACAGTAATTCGTGGTCCGTATCGCAGTCTGCTCCTGGCAGTGTTTTTGTCGCCAGCACATTTTATCTCCATCTTTGTTGCACTAGGATGTAGTCTATTTGGTTTCTGCTGTTGCCATCAGGGGAGGTCCACGTGTACAGTCTTCGTGGATGTTGTTTGAAGAAGGTGTTGGCAATGGAGAGGTTGTTTTCCGTGCAGAATTCAACCAGTCTTTCTCCTCGCTCATTTCTGTGTCCCAAACCAAAAGGTCCTCGAACACTTCTCTCCTCTTCGGCTCTTTCCTCTCCGACTTTCGCATTGAAATCTCCAATGATGACCAAGATGTCTCTTTTTTCATCTTTTTCCATCGCTTCTTGCAAGGTGTTATAAAAATCATCCATTTCACAATCGTCTGCTGCTGATGTTGGTGCAGACACTTGAATTATTGTTAAATTTCTAGTCTTTTTCTTTAGTCTGATTACAATTATGCGGTCGTTGACTGGATTGTAACCGAGTAGTGAAGGTGCTGTCTTCTTTGACAGAATAAAGCCGACCCCGCTTTTCCACCCTTGTCCGTCCCAGAGTATATAAATGTTTCTCCTGAGGAGCTGGTACAGTGCCCTTGACCGGCCCATCTATGCTCAGAGACTCCAAGAATCTCTATCTTCGTTCTCTTCATTTCTCTTCCGATCATGAATAACTTGCCCTGGTATAGGCTCCTGACATTCCAGGTGCCTATTCTTAGTTTTGTTTTTAGTCCTATTTCAGAGTTGTCCACTGTAATGCAGTCAGGCTTTAGGCCGTCATCTCTATTACTTGTACTCATGTGTGCTCGCGAAATAATCCATTTTTGACGTATTGCGAAACTTAACTTAACTTAACGTCTTTATACTGGTTTAGAAAACCCTGCAAAGTCTGTATACAACCAGTTACATTTACATCACCTTGCTCTAAAAGCTATGCGCATCCAGTTTATTCTTAAACGCATTAACTGTCCCTGCCTCCACTACCTCCCCTGGCAATTCATTCCAAGCAGACACCACTCTCTGACTAAAAAAAGATTTCCTAATATCTAACCTGGACCTCTCTTTAGTCAGCTTTTAGCTGTGTCCTCGTGTTATTGTGGGTGGCTGTATTTTAAAAAACTTGTTATAGTCTAATTTATCGATTCCTCTGATCAAAAACTATAAGCCCTACTGGAATGATGAGTTACAGAAAGTGGAAGATGCAGTAACAAATGCTAGGAACGTGGCAGAACGTGAAAAATCCATGGAGGCAAACATCGCCCTCAAAGCCGCCACGGCGAAGTACAAACACACTCTCAAGCAAACAGCAAGAGAAAGTTGGAAAAAGAAAACGGAAAGTTTAAACCTGGACAAAGAAGGGAACAAGCTATGGAAGCTAGTCAGAGCCATGAACGACGAAACCCCGTCAAATAAACAAATTACTATCAAGCAGGGCGAGAACTTGATCACAGGTAAGAAAGCCGCAAACGCCTTTGTCGATCACTATGCCAGAGCAAACCACATCGAGGTCCCTGCAGATAAGCATACAGACATTAGCGAAGAGCTAAAGAGACACGAAAACATAAATACGGCTCCTGAAGAGCACATGATGGCCAAACTAACCATGCGCGAAATGGAAGAGGCTATGAGAACACTAAAGAAAAGGAAATCTCCCGGAAAAGACGGGATAACAAACGAAATGCTGATGGGGCTGGGCCAAACAGCGAAGAAAAAACTACTATCAGTCCTGAACCAAAGCTGGAAAAGGGGTATTGTACCCCAGGCATGGAAGGATGCAATACTGGTACCAGTACCAAAAACAGGAAAGGATAAAACAGATCCGAATGGATACAGGCCCATAAGCCTACTGAGCTGTGTCGGCAAGCTGATGGAACGGATGATAAACACCAGACTGATGTGGCATCTGGAAGAAAAACGAATTCTAATTCCACAGCAAGCCGGCTTTAGACAGCACAGATCCACTGAGGACCAGGTCATCCTCATAGCCCAGGAGATAGAAGATGCCTACCAGGCACAGAAGCACACAGTAGCTGTTTGGGTGGATCTGGAAAAGGCATTTGACAAAGTCTGGAAGGACGGACTTAGAGTCAAGCTGAGAAGAAGTGATGTCTGTGGGAAGATGTACAAGTGGATCAACCACTACCTCAAACAAAGAACGGCCAGAGTCCAAGTACAAGGGCAGATGAGCAAAAAGGTGACACTCGAGCAGGGAGTACCCCAAGGGGGAGTACTGTCACCCACACTCTTTCTGGTATATATAAACGATATTACAGAGAATATACCAAGAAGAGTCCATAGCTCAATGTTTGCAGACGATCTGGCTATGTGGACCTCTGAAAAGAATCTCACCATAGCAAGAAACCGGATGCAAACGGCCCTAACATCGCTGGAAGAGTGGGCGAACTCATGGCTGGTCAAAATAAACGAGGAGAAAACCACGTGCACAATATTCTCGCTCTCATTAAAACCCCAAAGTACCAAATTAAGCCTAAATGGCAAAATCCTGCAGCCAAACGACAACCCAACCTATCTGGGAGTCACATTTGATCGGCGCATGACATGGAAAAGTCAGATTGAGAGAAACCGAATGAAAGCCAGAGAAAGAATGGCGATCATGAGGAAACTTGCTGGCACAAGCTGGGGAGCAGACGAAAGCATACTAAAGAAACTGTACACTGGAAGAGTGAGACCAGTTCTCGAGTATGGCATTGCGGCATGGACAACAGCAGCGAAGGCGAACTTCGATAAAGTTAACAAACCTCAAAACCAAGCCATGAGAATTATAACAGGTGGCATGAAGTCAACGCCAATTGTAGAACTTGAAAAGATTACAAGACTGCAATCCATGACCGATAGAAGAGACTGCAGAGCCCAGCTGCAGTCAGAGAAACTCCGAAGACTGACGGACCATCCAATGTACCAGAGACTAAACAATCTGGGAAATGGGAAACTGAAGCGGAGAAACTTTGCAGAAATAGCCAAAGCAAAGATGCACGAAGATCCCATAAACGCACTAACAACACCAAAACCCATCACTACTGTACGAAAACCTACTTGGAGGCAGGATATATTTCCAGAGGTGGTAGAAAATATACCAGGTATTGCAAACAAAAACTGCCAGAGTGAGAAAGAAAGGAGAGACACTACCCTAAGCTTCATAACGAAAAGCTACCCAAGCATGGACTGGACCCATGCATACACCGACGGTTCTGTAACAAACACTACACAGAACGGAGGGGCAGGAGCATTCCTGAACCTACCAAATGGCAGAAAAATAACACTGTCATTCGCTACTGGTAAGTACACAAGCAATTTCAGAGCAGAGGCAGAGGCACTGAGGGCGGCAGTGGAAGAATGGTAACACACAGCGAAAATGAGAGCCATATAGTCTTGCTGACAGATGCTCTCGAAGTAGTCACAGCGCTAAAAAGCCAGAAGAACACTGAGCTTAATGACTTAAGAGCAGCACTCTGCAAACTGTGCCAGCAGTCCGCACCAAAAAGGGTGGTGGTACAGTGGGTTCCGTCACACTGCAACATCCAAGGCAACGAGGAGGCAGACAGACTGGCAAAAGAAGGTGCAAGGCTACCACAAACAGATACCAGTATGACGTACGAAGAGTCAAAACGGCTTATCAAAGCCAGATACATGTCCAAATGGGAAACCGAACATACTGGTTACACCAAAAACGATGCCTATTACCAGTTGAACCGAAGAGAGCAGGTCGTTGTCTTCAGACTTCGCACTGGCCACAACAGACTGAGGTACCACCTATTCAACAAACTGAAGATAGGGTGTACCGACGAATGCCCGTGCGGTACTGGTAAAATGACCACTGAACATCTGCTGCAGAACTGCCCGACATACGAGGATCAGAGAGAGCAGATGTGGCCATTGCCAGTGGAACTGCAAGACAAGCTCTATGGCAGTGGCGACAGCCTCAGGATGACCGCCGCTTTTTTCGAAAAAATAATGGTTACTGTCTGACTGTGTACGCAGAAGAAGAAGAAGAAGATTCCTCTGATCATCTTATAAACCTGTATTAAGTCACCTCGAATTCTTCTCTCTTCGAGACACTGTAGGCCGGTTTTTCTGAGTCGTTCCTCATAACTGTAATTCTGGAATTCCACTATCATCTTTGTCGCTCTTTTTTGTATTCTTTCCAGCATGTTTATATCCCCTCTATGATAAGGACTCCACACCTATACACAGTACTCCAATCTAGGTCTAACTAATGCTTTATACAGTTTGACGATCACTTCCTTGCTCCTATGTTTAATATTTCTTTTTATCATACCTAACATTGCATTTGCCTTTTTCACTGCTACCTTAACTTGCTCACTCACCTTACCTGTATGATCTATTATAACCCCTAGGTCCCTTTCCTTATCTATCTTTCTAATATTGTTTTCTCCCATTCTGTAAGTATGTTCCATATTGGATCTACCGATGTGGATGATTGTACATCTATCTACATTAAACTCCATTTGCCAGCTTACAGACCATTCTCGAATTTTATCTAAATCCGACATCAATATATCCACTTTCGCTTTAGATGAGACACTACTGCATAGTATTGTGTCATCAGCAAATTTTGCAATCATGGATCCCATATCAATGTCCAAATCATTTATATATATCAAGAACAAAATTGGTCCAAAAACCGAGCCCTGTGGCACACCACTTTTCACTTCACTCCACTCAGAGTACTCCTTATTTTATGCCCACCCTCTGCCTTCTTCCCGTTAACCAATTTTCAATCCATTTGGCAACTTCCCCACCTTTTCCATGTGATTTTAACTTTCGAAAAGACGCCATTCGAAGGACGGTCGGCACTACGTCTTGTGCCGAATACATTTCATCGCATAAAATATGTTGGTTCTGTCATCTTTTGAGAATGCACCCTCATAAACTTACATTGATGGCTTACAATTATGGTAGATCTGGCAACAGGGCAGAGGGCGGTCGCGAGGCAGGTGGATAGACGCCATTAGAGTGATTGTGCAGCGACATGAACTCACATTGACCGACGCAACGCACTTGGCGCAGAACAGACAACTTAAGCTCAGCACGTCGCTTATCGACATAAGTAGAAAGAAAACTAACTCACTAAATTAGACGGGACTATGCAGGTCTATGTTGCTCTGCTGCACGCACATTTATAATAGCTGGAGAACATATGTCGGTTTAGATAAGAGCCATTTTGGTTGCAGGAATACAGACTTCCGGTGTGGGCCATGTGCTTGTTGCCTGTCATGCTCGAATGGTGTGCATGTTACTGACTTACTTCCACTGTCCAAGCATGACGTCATATAGCATGCATCCAGTATCCAGCGACATGGATTGCCTTGTCATTTGCCTCCTGCATGTCGCACCTATTACATGTTTCCTGGAGGTTGGGGCAGGTCATCAGGTGGTCTGGGTCCTGTATTGTGCCACAGTCACGTGTCATCATCTGTGTGTCCACATCGCTTCATATTCCCTCTTGCACCGTGATACACCAGTTCGGAGTCTGATCAGCGACTTCCATGTTGTGTATGGTAGATGATGTCCGGGGGGCAGGTTCCTCCCGATGTTCCATCACTGGGGCCTGCATCAATTCGGGCCATCTCTGGGGCCTGCATCAATTCGTGCCATCTTTGGGGCCTGCATCAACTCGTGCCATCTCTGGGGCCTGCATCAATTCGTGCCATCTCTGGGGCCTGCATCAATTCGTCTCGTCGTTCTAAGCAGTGGCGTCTCATCGTTCTAAGCAGTGGCGTCTCATCGTTCTAAGAAGTGGCGTCTCATCATTCTATGCAGTGGCGTCTCATCGTTCTAAGCAGTGTCGTCTCATTGTTCTAAGCAGTGGCGTCTCATTGTTCTAAGCAATGGCGTCTCATCGTTCTATGCAGAGGCGTCGCATTGTTCTAAGCAGTGTCGTCTCATCATTCTAAGCAGTGGCGTCTCATCGTTCTAAGCAGTGGCGTCTCATTGTTCTAAGCAGTGACGTCTCATCGTTCTAAGCAATTGTGTCTCATCAACTACGTCATCGCTGTAAGGAAAGATTACTCGGACCTTGACCTACTTTAGAGACGTCGTCTGACCTTGGCCTACTTTAGATAGGCCATCAGACTCACCTGGAAAGCCTCTTCGAACGTTAAATTCCATTTCGGACTAAATAACGGTACTCATATTGCGCCAAGGTGTACAATCAATCCACGCTCCACACAAAGAAATGCAACAAATCCACGGTACAGAACACAACAAACCACTGTTGAAGGTGATCATTTCACAAAATCCTGCCCTGAAACCAGCTTCATATCCATCTTTTGTTTCCCCAGCACGCTATTATAGTTGACACATAAACGTTCCGTTATTTAGTCAGCCTTGGAATGTGACGTCTCAAAGGGATTTCTCCGTGAGCCAGAAGGCCTGTATCTAAAGTAGGCTGTGGCCGGAGAGACCACAAGCTTATTGTAACCTAGTTTAACATTCATGTCTAACCAATGATCGTCAGCTGGGACGGAAGCCTTGAATCGATTCAGCATCTTTAAGCTACCAATCACGGCACTTTCTGAGACATTCGCTTGACACCTAAGCGGTCGCCTGACTGCAAATCCTCACCCTCTCATCACTGTGGAAGATAGATGGGTCTTCCTAAGTGATGCAGTCCACTTCTCTGTCTACTGAGCCTCTTGTCTCGTCTCAACGAAAGGCAGATGTCTACTAGGTCTCTTGTCTCGTCTCAGCGTAAGTTTCATGTCTACTGGGTTTTTTGTCTCGTCTCAACGTGTCTGATGTCTACTGGGCCTCTTTTCTTGTCTCAACGTAAGGCTGATGTCTACTGAGCCTCTTGTCTCGTCTCAACGTAAGTCTGATGTCTCCTGGGTCTCTTGTCTCGTCTCAACGTAAGTCTGATGTCTACTGAGCCTCTTGTCTCGTCTCAACGTAAGTCTGATGTCTCCTGGGTCTCTTGTCTCGTCTCAACGTAAGGCAGATGTCTACTGAGCCTCCTGTCTTGTCTCGGCGTCAGGAACTCGGCGAATGCAGCTGTGCTCGTGCCTATGACAGACGACAGTGGTTCTGTTACTGTGGTTGTCAGGCCGAGGTAACACATGAGTCATGACGTGTTGTCTTGGAGAAACTCTCAGGAGAAACGAATGGTTTGACGAAAACGACGCAGCAATCAAGTCCCTGGTGGATGAAAAGCACCGCATGTCTAGGCTACTCCACAACGACCCATTTTTGTCACCCAGAAGGACTGCATTTAACAACATAGGTAGGTTTGTACAACAAAAGTTCAGGTCCATGCAGAAAGCCTGGTTGTACAAAAAGGCGGTTGAGATTCAAGGATAGGCTTATGTCAATGTCTGAGGTGGTTTTATTGCCTACTAAAGGCTGTCTACGGTCCTTCGTCTTCGTCCTATCACTCATCTCTTAAAGGCTATCTACGGCCCTTCGTCCTATCACTCATCTCATGAAGATTGTATGTCTGTCTGTATGTATGTATATATGTTTAAATGTCTATTTGTATGTATGACTGTTTGTATGTCTGTCTGTCTTTATGTCTGTACGTTTGTATGTCTATATGTCTGTTTGTATGTATGTCTGTATGTATGTCTGTCTGTATGTATATGTCTGCCTGTATGTATGTCTGTCTGTATGTATGTTTGTGTGTCTGTCTGTATGTATGTCTGTCTGTATGTCTGTCTGCTTGTCTGTCTGTATGTGTGTATGTCTGTCTGTATGTATGTATGTCTGTGTGTCTGTCTGTATGTATGTCTGTATGTATGTCTGTATGTATGTGTGTCTGTCTGTATATCTGTCTGTATGTGTGTCTGTTTGTCTGTATGACTGTAATTACTCTTATGTGTTCATGGCTACTCTCATTGTTGTATTTATTGTTTTCGTGTGTGTTATTCTTTGTCAATGACAAATATCTTTTGGTCGTTACATACGTTTCTGAATGTTTCTGCTCCGACAGGGAATCTGAATCTCCCTTGTTATTGTTATTATACTTAACATTACTTAACTTCTTTACACTGGTTTAGAAGACTCTGTAAAGAGTCTGTAGACAACCAGTTGCATTTACTTCATTTCATCTGAACACAACTATGTGCATCCAATCTATTCTTGAATGCATTAATTGACCCTTCCCCCACTATTTCCTACAACAATGCATTCCAAGAATTCATAACTCTTTGGCCAAAAATATATTTTCTGGTTTTCTTATTTGGACCATTCTTTAGCTAATTTGTAGCTATGTCCTCTTGTTCTTGTAGGTGGTTGTATTTTGAAAAACTTGCTATAATCTAATTTGCGTTCCTGTAATCATCTTATAAACCTGTATTAAGTCACCACGAATTCTTCTCTTTTCTAGACACTGTAGGCCGGTTTTTCTGAGTCTTTCCTCATAACTGTAATTCTGGAATTCAACTATCAGTTTTATCGCTCTTCTTTGAATACTTTCCAGCATGTTTATATCCCCTCTACGATATCCTGTCCCTCAATTTTATTGCTTCTAGTAGTGATTTTTTTGTGGGGTCGCTCTAGAGCAGATATAGGTGAAAACCATAGCAGTTCGAGATAGAAGGGGCTTGTCGTAAATCTTTACCCTGACTATGAAGGAGTAGGAGGAGAAAGTTGAAATTTGGCACATATGTAGCTCATTCAATTTGTACTGGACTTGAGAAGTGTGAATTGCCCTCCTCGACGGGTTTACCCGGTATGCTGCATGGCACAACACACCTTATTGACTGGATATGCTACTCTAACGGTTTGTCAGAAAAATGGAGAAATCAGAGGCCAGAACTGTGATAAAATTCTTGATGTTGCAGGGAAAAACACGTACAGAAATACACGGGGAGACGGAACCAGTGTTTGAGGAATTTCTATCCTTCGTATGCTTCTGTAAAAAAAACTGGTGTAGGCAGTTTAAGTGTGGCCGTTCCCATGTTGCTGATCTTCCAAGCTCAGGAAGACCATCCTCAGAGTGCAGCGATGAAAATGCTGCAAGAGTGAAGAAAATCATTGACCAGGATAGGAAAATGACAATTGCAGAGATATCTAGGTCAGCAAACCTGAATCAAAGTACAGTTTTTATAATTCTACACGACAGACTGGACATGAGAAAAGTGTGTGCCCCCTGGGTCCCGCGTCTGCTGACATGTGAACAGAAACAGACGAGGGTTGATTGCTGTGGTCAGTTGCTCAAAATGTGTCCGTCGAAAAACATGTTGCCGACCATGGTGACAGTAGATGAGACTAGGGTTCACCATTATGGCCCAGATCTTTTCTTTTCCCAAAACTTAAAAAAACAGCTGACAAGAAATCATTTTGACAGTGATGGAGATGTGATACTGGCTTGTGATAAACTGGTTTAGTTCGAAAAATAGGTTATTTTATTCTGAAGCTCTTTTCAAGGTCACGCAAAGATGGCAGAAATGTTTAAATTCAAATGGTGGCTACATTTAGAAGGAATACGCACTGTGCTAAATGTCAACGTTCTCTTCCTATCACTTCATGGTCAGGGTAAAGACTTATGACAATCCCCGTTGTATGTGCAGAGTCAGAGAAACAGATAGATAGCTTCGAATGCGTCTTCAGCGAGGAAGATGTCCTCTAGCTTCCAGACAAAATTCATGGCGGTTCTCTCGGCCTTGACAATCCCTGCTAGACCCAAAGAGCAATTATCTGCCAAGATTGTTTTCTTCACTGACTGCAGATCCCTGCTTGAATCCCTGAACACCACAAGAAATGATACGGACTTCAGAAAATAAAAATAGATTAACAATCAAGGACTTCAGCGGTTGCCATCCAGTGGCGACCATCCCACTGGGGAGTGCAAGGTATGAGAGATAATGCGCTGTTCAGAGCTGGCAGCAAACTGGAGCAATTCCTCCTATTATTATTATGGACGTGCACAGCCAACAGAATGGAGTTTGTTCTGGTTGGATTCTGTTTATGTGCGGTTGGTCGGTAAATGGTGCTTTGGTCTCCATTTTCAGGAGGGTGATGTCTTTGGGATGGCCATATTTGTAGATTTCTCTCCCAGTATTTCCCATCTATTCAACCAGGCCTCTTTGTTTAGTCTTCAGTATCAGTAGCTGTTCAACTTGTCTGTAGGGTTGTGTGTTATTTTGTTCTAGACTTGATCCCTTCTCATCTAGTCTGCTTTGTCATTGCCAGGTGTATTACTTCTTCTTACGCTGTCAGACGTCAACCTTTATTTTTTTTTAAAAAGCAGCGGTTATCCTGAGGCTGTCGACACTGCCATAGAGCTTGTCTAGTGTTGCCACTGGTGATGGCCACATCTACTTTCTCTGATCCTCGTATGTCGGGCAGTTTTGCAGCAGATGTTCAGCGGTAATTTTCCCAGTACCACACGAGCATTCGTCAGTGCCACCTATCTTCAATTTGTTGAATAGGTGGTACCTCAGTCTGTTGTGGCCTGTGCGGAGTCTGAAGACCACGACCTGCTCTCTTCTGTTCATCTGGTAATAAGCATCGTTTTTTGTGTAGCCAGTATGTTCTGTTTCCCATTTGGTCATGTATCTAGCTCTAATAAGCCGTTTTGACTCTTCGTATGTCATACTAGTATCTGGTTGTGGTAGTCTTGCACCTTCTTTTGCCAGTCTGTCTGCCTCCTCGTTGCCTTGCATGTTGCATTGGGATGGAACCCACTGTACCACTACTCTTTTTGGTGTGGATTACTGGCATAGTTGACAGAGTACTGCTCTTAAATCATTAAATTCAGTATTTTTCTGGCATTTTAGTGCTGTGACTACGGCCAGGGAATCTGTAAGCAGGACTATATGGCTTTCATTCCTTTTAGCCAGGTGTATTTGAGTGACCAGGTACCCATTTCATTAACTATCTGACTTCATGGGATGTGCAAAGTTGGCTGGCATATAGTGATATTTGGGCAAGTTCAGGATTACAATAACACCATCTTCCAGAGTTTGAAGGCGGCAGACAGAGTAGACGTCGCTTCTTTTTCTTGTACATTTTCTGCTCATGTGGGAGACAAGTTTATTCTCCTTTATAGAAAGCTTGTTTATAATCACGTCTTTAGCATTTGTAGTTCTTGTAATAAGATGTGATTGTTATATCATTGGATTAGTCAGGCCAGAGACTGGTGTTGAAGTCTTCTGATCATGTCACGCCACTGTCCTCTGTTAGTCTAGAGACTGGTGTTGAAGTCTTCTGATCATGTCACACCACTGTCCTCTGTTAGTCAGGCCAGAGACTGGTGTTGAAGTCCTCTGTTAGTCAGTCCAGAGACTGGTGTTGAAGTCTTCCAATCATGTCACGCCACTGTCCTCTGTTAGTCAGGCCAGAGACTGGTGTTGAAGTCTTCTGATCATGTCACACCACTGTCCTCTGTTAGTCAGTCCAGAGACTGAAAATGCTAAATAATTTTACCCCGATAAACTTTGCCCAGAGTTGCGACACATTCCTCCTTTAATTCGAACACAAAGCACAAACAAATTTCAAAACGACGTTTTATCATTTAGCATCAGAAAAAAAAACATTACAAAATGGCAATCTTTTAGAAAGAATTTATTGATCATTGCTCACAGAAAATTCACAAACAAAATCAGAGAGGAAGAGAGACAGAAGAATGTAAAAAGAAGAACAGTAACAAAGCATTCATTCTTGTATATCACATTTGTGTGGCATTCATTTACAATTCACAAAGTAACAGGTTTGAGGATTTTGAATGAGAAAAAAAGGTTGTGCATGTCATACACACATGTCAACTTGTACCTGCCAACGTGCACATGCTCCTAATATCATATGTACTAGAGATGGTCAAACTGTACTAGTGGTCTATGGTTGAAGCGATTATGTGAATCAGTCCAACTTACCAGAAGATGTCAGCAATTAAAGTACATGTTCGTACGTGTACGTTCTTATGTGTTCAGACTTTCTGGGCATGCTAGCTCTATAGTGCTGTTTCTAGGACGAAGTCTGCAGTCCTCTCCAGATCCTAGTGGCAGCCCCACAACTTCTGCGTCACCTCGACTCCCTCTGGCCAGGTTTGACATCGTTGGTCTTCGTCTGTGTATTGGGCAGTCCTGTAGGATGTGTTCAGGGGTCTGGACCCCGGTTCCCCACAGGCAGTCACTTGTGTGATATCTTGAGCCCATGTAGGCGACCCAATAGTCTGATGTGGTCTGTTCTCAGGAGAAAGATGGTAGCAGAGAGCACCAATAAATTTATATATCTCGATAGCATATCACATTTGATGGCCGAAATGGATCAGACATGTCAAAGAAAATCGGGCTTGCCCCCTCCCCAATGAACGATCTGTGCCGCGTGTCGCAAAACGAAACAGGCTGTCCTGGCAATCCAAATTGCACATCTGTCACGACACATTATCCCGCAGCTGATGGGCAAGCCTGCTCTTGGCAGCCCAGTGCCATTCTTATACAGGTCTTCTTGAGTTGTGTCACTGCTCCGTACAGTGTGTTGGTAATTGTCGGCAGTGCTTGTAAGAATCTTTTCCTCATGTCTGCAAGCGTCTTGTGCTCAATGAGTAGATGTCGAACTGTTTCATCAGGATGAGAGCAATGTCTGCACAAGGGCAGGTGCTGGGGATTGATGCGGTTCAAGTGGCTATTGACTCTGGTATGTCCTGTTCGGAACTCAAAGATGAGACTTTGATCTCTTCGATGTAGTTTATTTATGTCATCGTTACTTTTTGGCTGTGACATTTCGCTAAATACACTGCGACCTGTTGTTCCCGTCGCCCACCTGTTCATCCAGATTTCCCATAGTATTATTCTTAATTCATTTTACTGTGTGGTTACTGCAGGGCCTGCCAGACACATGTGATCTCCATATTCCTGTACAACTCCCGAGACATAGACACGGCTTAAACGTGACATCACGACTGGAGGCTTATCGCGTGTATAACCAGAATTTTTGAAATTCAATAGGAACAACCTTATCCGCAATGCTGAGGTCACCGCTCAGATATATTTCCCATCCATCATGAGAAATCTTGTCCGACACCACCTTCGGCCTTGTCCGGCAGGATCAGGACACTTCGGCTCACCAGACCCTCAAATCATTCCCCTCTGTCACTGACCACTCACCGTCGGCTGGAGGCGCCAGAATCGACCCCCTCACCTCAAGGCTCAGTCAGGTAGCAGACTTCCATTCAGCACTAGGCCATCAACCACATAGCCATGGCCGATCGACGCAACGAGCAACTGATGCCCAAGCAGACATTTTATAAATTTAGCTAAATTTATCCGAGAATATTAATACAAATAAATTATCTGACATTATCCGTAATGTCAAAAATATATTAGTATGAATCTTTCGATGTTAATGTGGAAGGAAAAATAGGTTGGCCAGTTCTGAACAGTACAGACTAAAGGATAAATCAGGAGCTACTGACGTTTACCTCTAACACAATGTGGTGCATTTTCCCTCCGCCACACAAAATGTCTGCTATTCGTCAGGAGACATGAAAAGAGACAGGGCGATCTGTTCTGGGACATCGTTGTTTATTTACACCGGTTGAACACGTGGGTATTTGAATCTAAAAAAAGATACTTCCGACGAAAACTAGAAACATGGCTGGTTTTGTGTGAAAGAATTTTGAAACGATTTATTCATTTATATCTCTACACACAAACAAATCATATCTATATAGACAAATCAAAAAGATACAGGCTCTCAAAATCAACAATCTAGATCAGAGGTGTCCAAACTACGGCCCGTGGGCCAGATACGGCCCGCCAACCGGTTTTTACCTGCCTTTCTCTTGTGGCTGAACAAAGCACACACAGGCTGCCGAAGACGGATGTGTCGGACCGAAAGGTGCAAATATCGCAGTCAAGCTGTAAACTAGCGACAATGCATTCCGTTCTCCAGACTACATCCTGCTACTTGCAAAGCCATGTTCACATGGTAGCCGGAAGATTGAGAACAAACGCAGAAGAAGAAGCACACACAGGAACCAGAAACAAAACCAAAACGAACGATTAGCATCTCCTCACCTCCCGCAAGTCACTCTCTCTCACCGAGCGACACCAGAAAGTACCAACATCAAAAACGTAAAATCTCTGATCGTGCACATGTGCCGAAAGTGTCCGAGCCTATTTTGATGAGAAATCTCTAAGATCAAATTATGTTGTTTGTCTAGCATCGGTATGGAGAAGTGATCGTAGGGGTGGATGGTCGGTACATTTCTAAAGGAAGGAGTTGAGGTGCCCAGTTGGCTGCCTTGTGAAGTGTGTTAAATATTAATCAACCAGTCACACTTTGTGCTTGTAGCTGTTGTGCCCGTTTTCATGTATAAGAGTTTACATTTGTAAAAATGTAAAATGTTTTCGGAGTATACAGTAGTTTGTCGTTGCTTTCTGTACGCGGTTCATTATAAATGTCGAACAAAATCTCCAACGTTATTTCTTAAGGGTGTTATAGGTCTGGCCCTCTGGTGTTACCCTTGTTCATAATCTGGTCGACGGATAACCGTAGCTTGGCCATCACTGCTCTAGATAAACGTGAGGCGCTGAAAAATAATTCAGTGGCTGGGGAAATTGCGGACATTTTGTTTTTATATGAATAGAGTAAAAGTTAATATGAATATGTTATTCAATCAAAAACATTTGTGAATATGAGACTTGGGATGTAAGCGAACATTTCCCTACATACAAAAAAAACAACAACATAGAACTAAGGAAAATGTTAATCAAAGACGGACGTGTTCACGTTATTTGATAAATGAGTGAAGATGGCGCGTGTCTCCGCCAGATGTGTTCGTCGTTAGAAATTGAAACCCTGAGCTGTGTTGATGTTGCTGGTGTTAAAATTAAACTGGTTGGTTTCAACATTATCTTCTGGTGCCAGATCTTTATCTTCACCCTGGGAAAGGATAAGAAATATGAGGTTAGTAGCGAAGATATGGGTGGGGGTTGAATAGAGGAGTGATGAGTGGGGGTTGAATAGATGAGAGATCTGTGGGGGTTGAATAGATGAGAGATCTGTGGGGGTTGAATAGATGACAGATCTGTGGGGGTTGAATAGATGAGAGATCTGTGGGGGTTGAATAGATGAGATCTGTGGGGGTTGAATAGATGAGAGATCTGTGGGGGTTGAATAGATGAGAGATCTGTGGGGGTTGAATAGATGAGAGATCTGTGGGGGTTGAATAGATGAGAGATCTGTGGGCGTTGAATAGATGAGAGATCTGTGGGGGTTGAATAGATGAGAGATCTGTGGGGGTTGAATAGATGAGAGATCTGTGGGGGTTGAATAGATGAGAGATCTGTGGGGGTTGAATAGATGAGAGATCTGTGGGCGTTGAATAGATGAGAGATCTGTGGGGGTTGAATAGATGAGAGATCTGTGGGGGTTGAATAGATGAGAGATCTGTGGGGGTTGAATAGATGAGATCTGTGGGGGTTGAATAGATGAGAGATCTGTGGGGGTTGAATAGATGAGAGATCTGTGGGGGTTGAATAGATGAGAGATCTGTGGGGGTTGAATAGATGAGAGATCTGTGGGCGTTGAATAGATGAGAGATCTGTGGGGGTTGAATAGATGAGATCTGTGGGGGTTGAATAGATGAGAGATCTGTGGGGGTTGAATAGATGAGAGATATGTGGGGGTTGAATAGATGAGAGATCTGTGGGGGTTGAATAGATGAGAGATCTGTGGGGGTTGAATAGATGAGAGATCTGTGGGGGTTGAATAGATGAGAGATCTGTGGGCGTTGAATAGATGAGAGATCTGTGGGGGTTGAATAGATGAGAGATCTGTGGGGGTTGAATAGATGAGAGATCTGTGGGGGTTGAATAGATGAGAGATCTGTGGGGGTTGAATAGATGAGATCTGTGGGGGTTGAATAGATGAGTGATCTGTGGGGGTTGAATAGATGAGTGGAGGGTTGAATAGAGGAGTGGGGGTTGAATAGAGGAGTGATGGGTGGGGGATGAATTGAGGAGTGATGGGTGGGGTTGAATAGAGGAGTGGGGGTTGAATAGAGGAGTGGGGGTTGAATAGAGCAGTGGGGGTTGAATAGAGGAGTGATGGGCGAGGGTTGAATAGAGAGATGGGTGAGGGTTGAATAGAAGAAAGAGGCAGGACAAAAGAAAAAGAAGGAATCACTTTTACTTACATTGATAAATATCAAGGACATAACCAAGCAAGTAACCCTTTCTAATTCTGAATAAATTTTGCAGATTTGTTTTTCAGTCTGGGCCAAGCGTAGGAATTGTGTGTTTTATTCAAAGTAAAAATAATATTGTACAAGCTGAGCTAAACAAGCTGTTCGCAGACCCAAATTATCTATCATTCAGTACGAGGAAATAAGACACTACCTTCCACTAGGGTTGAAGAAGGGTTGATGTGAGCTACGTCAGACTCTGCGATTGGTGGTGATTCTTTCCCAGTCACCGCTCGCTCTCTTGCCATTTTGAAGTTTGCTATAGAGCAGCTCTTTTGGTAGATGTTTGCTATAGAGCAGCTCTCTTGGTAGATGTTTACTATAGAGCAGCTCTCTTGGTAGATGTTTGCTATAGAGCAGCTCTCTTGGTAGATGTTTGCTATAGAGCAGCTCTCTTGGTAGATGTTTACTATAGCGCAGCTCTCTTGGTAGATGTTTGCTATAGAGCAGCTCTTTTGGTAGATGTTTGCTATAGAGCAGCTCTCTTGGTAGATGTTTGCTATAGAGCAGCTCTCTTGGTAGATGTTTACTATAGAGCAGCTCTCTTGGTAGATGTTTGCTGTCCACGCGGCCAGCCCACGCACATATCATGGTGTGTGTACATATCCAATCGTGCTAACATATCTGCATTTGGCACCATATCCTGCCATCTAATCCTCAGTAGTTTCCGCAAGCAGTGCGTGTATAAGTGGTTTAATTTCCCGACAAGACAACTGTAGACTGCAGGTCTCGCACACAAACGGGTAGACAGAACTGCAGGGTAGACCATGTTTGTTCTGATCCCTTGCCTATCCCATACCCGACCTCGAAGTCTGCCCAAATGTCACACCGCCCTAGCTATACTTCTAATCACTTCATCTATGAATATCCTGAGACAGTACTGCAAAGGTACGTAAATCTTAACATTTTAGTAACAGTGGCTGTGTACCTTGATTAACCTTTAGCACGCTATGGTCGAGTGCTAGCCGACACACTAGGCCTACAAAAACGGTGTACGGAAAAAAAAAATTTTTTTTTTATACGGAGTCACTCCCAACAGCCATTTTTTACTGCTGAATACATGCTCCATATATACACGATATTTTGCCGGTTAAAGTATCGTATGTGCGATTACAAATGGCTTTTGAACAGTTTTAATTTTGCATCATTGTTATACCTTTATACATACACATCGACTTTTTGCGAATGGTGAAGTAGGTTGTTGGGAAAGATCTTTATCGAGTAGATTTTTTAATTTTGTTAGTTTAAATGAAAGAACTACGTTTGAATTGGAAACTAACAGTTGTGTCGATATTGTAAACACAGTATTGATACGTTGTTATGGTTTCCATGGTTTTCTATCGAAGCGACTATAGGCCTAGTGGTCGAGTCCAAATTTTTTCCGAGATTTTCATAAATTTTCAACTTCATCTTTTTGTATCTCAAAAACTAACAAACACACAACAACAACAATAACACCCACATGTTTGGTATCCTATTGTGTATCTACACGCCAGAAAATCATATTTATTGACAAACAAACATAAAAATTAAAAATTTTGAAAAACGACTACCATGGTGACTAATTAAGAAAATTAATTAGGTCAAATTTTTTTCAACAAGAATCAGGCAAGCTAAAGGTTCTGTATAGGCCACAGCTGGAGCCGGTTTGATGTAGACGACGCCTAAATTTTCGCAAGCTGTAGCTAACCAGTCCATGCATTCTTGCTTGTCAACCTCCATTTTGGAATTCGTTTAGCACGCCACATTTTTTTGTGAAAAAAATTTGACCTGATTAATTTTCTTAATTTCTCGCTATGGTAGTCGTCTTTCAAAATTTATAACTTTTCTGTTTGTTTGTCAATAAATATGATTTTCTTGTGTGTAGACAGACACACAATAGCATAACGAACATGTGGGTGTTATTGTTGTTGTGTGTTTGTTAGTTTTGGGGATTCAAAAAGATAAATTTTTGAAAATCTCGGAAAAAATTAGGCCTAGTCGCTTCGATAGAAAACCATGGAAACCACAACGTATCGATACTGTGTTTACAATATCGACACAACTGTTTCCAATTCAAACGTAGTTCTTTCATTTAAACAAACAAAATAAACAGATCTACTCGATAAAGATCTTTCCCAACAACCTACTTCAACTTTCGCAAAAAGTCGGCTTGCTCCAAACGGCGTTTACAAAATTAAAACTGTTCAAAAGCCATTTGTAATACGATACTTTAACCGGCAAAATATTGTGTATATATGGAGGGCGCACTCAGCAGTAAAAAATGGATGTCAGGAGTTCGAAAAAAAAATTTTTTTCCGTACACCGTTTTTGTAGGCCGAGTTGGTTCCAAGGAAACGAACAAGGGTGTGGTAAAGGTTAAGGCATGACGTAGATCACATACAGTTATCCTGTAGGTTTTGGTCTTGAACCGTCTCAGTAATAGCCCCCATCATGTGTGGTAGTGAAGCCAGCTACAACATCGCTGTAGGCATTCCACAGCACGGCAGAACAGAGCCAGGGCCATCAGACATTCTTACTTCACACCATTACAGTAAAGGGGGGAGGGTAGTTTCCCCGATCAATAACCCGACAGGCACGCCATCTTGAAATCGCCACACCATTGCAATAAATGTTTCAGAGCACCCAATTAACCTAGTGACACTTACCTCCTCGGAAAAGTATTTCTCGATGATCTCGTACGCCTTCTTGTAGACCTGGGCGTTCTCGTGGTTCTGAAGCTGTTCGATTTTATCTAGGCCACCAATCTCCTCCAACATGACGCAAACAGGCTCCACCTGACCTACTTTCTCTGCTGCCTGCATGCCAAATACAACATCAGTAACAAATATTATATCCACTGTGTGGATGAGGATAAATGTGTGGATAAAGGTATAGCAATGATGCATGGATAAAGGTATAACAATGAAACGAGAATCAGCGTAAACAGTGATGTGTATGTATAAAGGTATAACAATGATGCATGGATAAAGGTATAACAATGATGCATGGATAAAGGTATAACAATGAAACGAGAATCAGCGTAAACAGTGATGTGTATGTATAAAGGTATAACAATGGCATGCCGATAATGGTATTACTACGACGTGTGGATGAGGATAAAACTCGTATGTGTAACAATGTGTGGGTGAGAGTAGATGACGTACGGATAAAGGTATAACAACGGTGTGTTGATAAAGGTATAACAACGGTGTGTTGATAAAGGTATAACAATGGTGTGAGCTGATAAAGGTATAACAATGGTGTGAGCTGATAAAGGTATAACAATGGTGTGTTGATAAAGGTATAACAATGGTGTGAGCTGATAAAGGTTTAACAATGGTGTGAGCTGATAAAGGTATGACAATGGTGTGAGCTGATAAAGGTATAACAATGGTGTGAGCTGATAAAGGTATGACAATGGTGTGAGCTGATAAAGGTATGACAATGGTGTGAGCTGATAAAGGTATAACAATGGTGTGAGCTGATAAAGGTATAACAATGGTGTGAGCTGATAAAGGTATGACAATGGTGTGAGCTGATAAAGGTATAACAATACATGTGTGGATGAGATCAAGAATATAACCCCTGCAATCAAGTGATGAAGACAGCTCTCTTTATTCAGCCGTGTGGACAGTCTTATCTCGATGTGTCCGCTGAAATGGGTGACTTGCGCGAAGAAAGTGTTCCTTTTGTCAACCTCACTTTCTGGTCCTGAGCTACCCTGGACCAGGGGCAAGATTTAATCGGACGACTGGAGATGGCACAGGATGCAGATTTCTCCTCAGGGTTTAATATGTTGTTATCCTATAGCTGCTGAGCAAGCCAGCTCTTGGCAGCCCAATGCCATCCTTGTATAGATACAGTACAGGTCTTATTTCCACAAACACCATGCACTCAATGAGTAGTTGTCAAACTGTTTCATCAGGATGAGAGCAATGTCTGCACAAGGGCAGGTGCTGGGGATTGATGTGGTTCTAGTGGCTATTTACTCTGGTATGTTCGGAACTGAAAGAAGAGACTTTGATCTCGTCTAAATAGTTTACTTATATCATCATTGCGTTTTGAGTGTGACATTTCGTTAAATACACTACATCCATGTTTTAATACAGAACAAACATAATACACACAATCTCTTAAGACTTAATGGCTGAATTTCCAGAAGAAATTAAAAATAAGAATTGAAAATACGGGTGAAGTTTTTATGTTTTATAGCAGACATATTTCCGGAGACAATGTCGCAATCGATCATGGGCTACATGATAATTGTCCTGGTGATGTAGCTTGCGCTGTATTTGGATTATAGTGAAGAAGCTACGCTGGTTATCAACCTCACTAACTTGGACCAGTGGCACGACAGTCAAGACGACTCGAAATAATTCAGGCACTGGTGCCACCTTTGAGAACAGGGATCATTTGAAACCTGTGGGGCTCGAACAAACACCATCTCCGTTCCAACACAGAGGCGAGTGCTTTACCTCTCAACCACAGCGACCCGGAGACAATGTATGCACATATTGAATCAGACGACCTAAACACAAAAATATCAACAAGGGAAAAAACAAATAGAAAATACATTTTAAAATGGGGGAAAATGATACAATATCAAAGATTATACTACTGACCTCGAGAATATTTCCGAGCCCGTCCAGCAGGACATGCAGAAGCTTAGAGTCCTTGGATGTTAGAAGCTCACATACAGGCTTAAGGGCTCCACACTGGACAACAAAGCTGATCTGCTCAAGTGTGCCTCCAGAGGTGAGGTTTGTTAATGCCCAGGCTGCTTCCTTCTGGCATTTGAAGTCACCCTAGACATCGGAGTAGCAAGGATTGTCGTTAGGTCTTTTCAGTCTTGTTCATTGGGCACAGGTGGTGTGAAAATAGGTGGAGTAAAATTAGCTATGTGACCTGATGTTTCGTCATTTAGTTTACAGCAAACATTTACATATTTAGATTGATCAAAGATGGTCGAATATCTGGGGCATGCGCAGCTTCATCATTAAAAAATTGATGCAATTTCCTCTGCATCCTTTTTCAGGTCGTCACGTCGTTTAATCAAGCTGAAAAACGAACGGCTATGTAGTAATAGCCTAAACAATACTGATCTTTTGATTTTAGCGATCGTGGAATTGGTTTTAGGTGTTTCAAAATGATTTATTTTTTACTTAAATTCACCGATATTTGAGAATAAGGAAGTCTGCATCAGATTTTTCTGATGTAGAACTATTTTTTAGATTGTTTATTTAGATACAATATGTTTATAGTCGACGTGACAAACATAGCTATTACGGCAAACATTGGTAATCCGCTGGAAATTTGTTTGTGGGCATTTTTCTTTCAACAATATCGCATTAATTTTTTTTTATCTCAAAAACTAACAGACAATAACGCCAACAAATTCTTTATCTCTCTACTCACAAACTTATCAAATCATCAATAGACCATATAAAAATGTTATCAGCTCTCAAAGTAGCCAACCATAGTTAAACGTTACGCCCTGATAAAAAAAATGTAGCTAACGGAGAAATTACATCCATTTTGTATGTAGTGTAGTAAAGGTTAATACATTAGATGCGGTTATTTTTAGTTCAAATGAAAGTAAAATGGTATGTATATAGACTCTGCAGAATATTCTAAACCACCATATGGAAGTTTATGACTACAGAGAGCTGTTTGCTGCAAGGTATATGCTTAGTGTAATCAATAGAGGTGATTATAAGTTTGCTAAAAGCCAAATGAAGAAGATTACCGTGGACAGAACCTCAATGAGAAGAGGTAGAAGGTTGTGGTTGATGACGTCCTGGATCTGTTCTGTAGATCCAGCAGTCACATTGGACAGCATCCAGCAGGCCTCCTTCTTGATGGTGCTCTTGGAATGCTGGAGAAGTCCTGGCATCATCTGCATGACTCCTGTGTCTAGTACAGCCTAGATACAAGAACAAATATTGTCAAGTACAGCCTAGACATAAGAACAAATATCTAGTACAGCCTAGATATAAGAACCGATATGATCTAGTAGCGCCTAGATATAAGAACCGATATGATCTAGTACAGCCTAGATACAAGAACAAATATTGTCAAGTACAGCCTAGACATAAGAACAAATGATCTAGTAAAGCCTAGATATAGGAACAAATATCTAGTACAGCCTAGATATAAGAACAAATATGATCTAGTACAGCCTAGATATAACAACAAATATTGTCAAGTACAGCCTAGATATAAAAACAAATATGGTCTAGTACAGCCTAGACATAAGAACAAATATTGCCAAGTACAGCCTAGATATAACAAATATGGTCTAGTACAGCCTAGATATAAGAACAAATATGGTCTAGCACAGCCTAGCATATTGTCAAGTACAGCCTAGATATAAGAACAAATATGGTCAAGTTCAGTTCAGTTCATCCCGTAACCCATCAGGTCGTTGGGGCACACATGAAGACACTCCCTAAATCCTACGCCATCCCTCTCTGTCTGTCGCCGCCTGACGTATCTCACCGGGACGAAGGCCTGACCACTCAGTGATGTTGTCCACCCATCTCTTTCTTGGACGTCCTCGCCCTCTCTGTCCTGGTACGGAACCAAAGAGTATCGAGTTGGTAATTCCGTTGGACCTCGCGACGTGCCCGCACCAGGCCATCTTTCATCTTTTGATAGCTGTGAACAGATCTTCAAAAGGACCAATAGCGCCTTCAACTCTGACGGATTTCTACGTTCGTGACACGATCTTTATATGTAACATTTAGGAGTTTTCTATAGCACCTCATTTCCATTACACGTATCCTGCCCTGGATATCTGCTGTAATGGTCCAGGTCTCGCAGGCATTCAGACACATTGATAGCACCGAAGAGCGTATTAGTCTAGATAAGTACAAAGTATCAGGTACAGCGGAGATAAGTCTCACGCCCCCTCCTGTTTCACTTGGGCCTGTCCATTCTCACCTGTGGTTATATATAGCTTTCATTATTATTAGTTTCCCACCACAAGCGGTGATGGTAATAGCAGCTGGTTGTTGTCTTTATGATGTAACTTGCGCTGTATTAAGAAGATTCTGCGCTTGTCATTAACCCCACTCTCTGGTCCCGAGCTACCTTGGGCCAGTGGTAAGACATAAGTCAAGACGACTGGAGACCACTCAGTCAATCTCAATCACCAGACGACTGCAGACAACCAGTGTTACATTCCAGTCATGTAGTTTCGTCACAAAGTGACCAGCGGACAATTCGGGTGTTAAAAAACAACATTCTTGTATACTATCATATAAACTGCCCCCGAGATTTAGCTGGCCAAAATGAGTAACAAGTGTGCGTACTATACGAGAGATTTTGCGGTATGTGTGATAGCGAATATCCTTGTCTCACTCTGGTTACGTCCATTGGTTCGACGAGTCCATCAAGATGTCTCCTTGTGAATAGTTATCGTCAGGAGCACTGAGGGATTTAGATTTAACGAAGTGTGTGACCAGGGTTCAAAGAGGACAGCTCGACGTGGCCAAGAAAAGCACTCCTTGGCACGAAAAGGTAATATAGACTGCATACTTTAATAATTTTGCATAATTTATACAAACGTGATATTCTTGTCCGTTGACTCCAAGAAAAGACTAAAGTGGCAACTTAGCCCTTACAAAACAAATTAAGGGATGCTGTATGTGAAATAGAAGTTTGAGACGGACCACCAAGTCTGTCTGGGACAAAAGTGTGAATATGTGACCGATACTGTATGGCGAGGAGAGAATTTTTTGTCGTTCGCCTTATTTCTCTATTCCGCAAGGCGGTGTGAGTTACTGTTTTTATTTTGCGACTGTCAGCCCAGTGCATCTGACTTCAGCCTGAATTTCCTGTAAGGGTTTGCTTCCCCGGGATAATGGCCGGTGCTGTGATGGGGATCGATCCCAGAACCTTCAGGATGTGAGTTGTACCACTAGCCCACGACGTCCCCATGTTTGAGATGAACAGTCTCACCAGTGGCAACACTAGACAAGCTCTATGGCGGTGTCGAAAGCCTCAGGATGACCGCTGCTTTTTTCGAAAAAATACAGGTTGACGTCAGCGTACAAAGCAAAAGAAGAAGAAGATGAACAGTCAGATTTATGGGGGAAATTGAGGTCAGATCAGAACTAAGAGCCGTTAAAAACTGACCTGTGTCTGAGAATCATCCCCTGTAACAATGTTGCCTATGGAACGAAGAGCTGGTGTGACAACAGCAGCATCTGTGCATCCTAACAATTCCACAAGTCTTGGCAGGACACCTGGATGAGAAACAGCATATTATACGATTGATTTGACAGTTTGTATGGCAATCGTGGGCGACTGGTTCTAATGGCGAACTAGATGTGAAATCTGTACTGGGGACAAAATTGCAGTACACAATGGGATCGAGATGCTGTGCAGCTCATAAATTGCAGTGGTCAGCGACCCAGTGCTGACTGCTAGCGTCGGGGTCAGCAAACCAGAGCTGTCAAGACCATTCTACTCTTCCACGCGGGGATCCTGGATAACAGGACACTGGCTGAGGAAAAGGGATCAAAGGCTAACCCGGTACTCAAAAATGCCTGCTGAAGTCGGATGTGTCGGACCGAAAGGTGCTCCGTTTTCCTTACAAGGTCCATTTCAGGGCTTGTTAGCAGGAGATTGAGAGCACATGCAGAAGAACAAAAGGTTAATATGTTATTTTTCAATACACGCTTCTATAACACCACCAAGCCACTTTTTCATCCGACTTCAGTATCGCATTTTTGAATGCTGGTTTAGCCTTCCCTCTTCAATCCCTTCTCCTTAGCCAGTCTGTTCTGTTGCAGCCTGTTATCCAGGATCACCCCGTGGAGGTGTAGAAGGGTCTTGGCAGCTCTAGTTTGCTGGACCTGACGCTAATAGTCAGCTATGGACCGTTGACCGCTGCAGCTCATGCACTTCACAGCTCTGGTTTACTGACCCCGGCGCTAACGGTCAGCTATGGGCCGTTGACCATTGCAGCTCATGCGCTGCTCAGCTCTGGTTTACTGACCCCGGCGCTAACGGTCAGCTATGGGCCGTTGACCATTGCAGCTCATGCGCTGCTCAGCTCTGGTTTACTGACCCCGACGCTAACAGTTAGCTATGGGCCGTTGACCGCTGTAGCTCATGCACTCAGCATTTTTATTCCTATGAACCTTATGAGCATGTGACACTGATAAACCGGTGTGTAAGCCCACTCCTCGAGCCACTCATGACTCTATTCTAAGGCATGTTTTGGGTAGTACTGCTTGGATTTGAGCCATAATATCCTGACGTGTACACAGTATACATATTTTCGGAAATTACAAATATGACAAGTCACAAAATTAAAATTTTAGCGATGAAAAGTATTTTTGAAAATTTGGTAAATGACCGTTCAAAAAGGCTAATGACAGAACAAGCCTTGAAAGTATTCAAGGATTTGGAGGCAGATAAAATTTAGATTTGATTCCGAAAAATTCAAATGATTATTTGTGTATGTGTGATCAAGCCATGCCCTTCTTAAACATCTGAATAGATTAGACCCACTACGTGAACCAAACTGCAGATTCTGTCATAACCACGAGGAGTAAGTCTAGCACCTCCTCACTGTGCCAAAGGCTGCCGATGTGCGGAACCTGCTGTTCTGTTACCACCACACTATACACATCACTACAACAACTGAGGACATGTGCTTTTGTTAGGGAGGCACTGGGCTGTCAAGAGCTGCCAGCTCACAGCTAAAGAGATTATATCATCATCATTACGTGATCAATCTAGAACTGTTCTTGTCCCTCAAAGGATCAGACTATGGGTATCCGACGATGTATCAAGTAAATTTGACACAGGATTGTCTTCAACAATATTTCACAATTTACTGGCATAATACGCAGAAACGAATGCAATGACAAATTCTTTTTTTTAAAAATCACTTGACATGAAAACGAACCTGGTAAGTCCACGACTTCCTGGATCTGATTGTTAGCCCCGTCCGTAATATATGAGAACGCCCAGCAGGTGTCAGCTAGAACTTCCTTGTCTTGGTGCTGGATCAGTGATCGAAGTGCGGGCAGGCAGGCCTGGATTGCCTTCATCTTGGGTGGAGGGTTTTTGTTGCGACACAGGTTGGAGAATGTCCATGTGACGTTGCGCAGGAATGGAGGCTGGTGACAAGAAATGGTGACATTTCATTACAAATAAAACTGGGTTATTAGGGAGATTAATTTAGATTTAAGAACAAATCTCAGACTGCCCCTGTAGTCACCACTGTGCAAGCTACGATGTTAACCGTCATTGCACCAGCGCAGCTGCTACGTGACACATAATTAATTTTCACGGCCAATGTCACTGGACGGCACCGAAGATGGATATTTACCGGTTTATCATGTATAGTAAATATCTGATGTTATGCCAGAACATATGGGTATTCATAATAGAATTAACATCTGTCCACTCGGGTTTCAACCACGAAAATGGCTTGATGAATTTTAACCCTTACCACAAGGCTATATATTCACTACAACTGAAAAAACGTAAATTGCATTGCGAAAGTGGCCGTGACGCAAAGAACAAAGTCATTGCCGCTCTAATTATATATAAGCAAACCAGGTTAAACGTAGAAATCACCATGAGTATACCGCTGATTTGATTGTAGAGAGTTTTACATTTTAAGAAATGATTTTTTTCCCACTTGAATTTGAAGATTCACATTTTAAGTCTTTACAACAAATTTTTTAATAGATAGATCTATTGTAGTTTGTTTATGTAGATATAATAATTATGTGGGATCAAGATTCTGAGCAGCTCATGAGCTGCAGCGGTCAGCGACCCATAGCTGACTGCTAGCGTCAGGGCCAGCGAACCATAGCTGCCAAGACCCTTCTACACCTCTACGCTGTGATCCTGGATAACAGGCTGCAGCAGGGTAGACCGGCTAAGAAGAAGGGATCGAAAAGGGAATGATAACCCGGTACTCAAAAAATGCTTGCTGAAGTCGGATGTGTTGGACCGAAAGGTGCAAATATTGCAGTCAAGCTGTAAACGAATTCCGTTCTCTGGACTACATTCTGCTACTTAAGCCCTTTCAGGGTTTGGTAGCGGGAGATTGAGAACGAACGAAGCCAGCCAATAATTGTTTATAATGCAAACTGACAGAAATGCCAAATGATTGGGTCGTTGACCTCTGCAGCTCATGCACAGATCCAATAGATCATTAAATTGGCATTATCCTTTTCACCTGAAACCATAAAACCAGACAAGAACTTACTGGAGCGCTCATGTCCACTAGACGCATGAGAGGTTCAATAATCCCGTTGGCTGTGACCATATCTCTCAGTTCTGAGCCATCCCCTGCAAGAAGAAGAACAAGCCGTTAACATCATGAATCTCCACCTACAAATTAAAACACACAACCTGGCCACTGGTGCATCAGAGGCATGAATCAACACATATTTCTGAATTACGTCCCATACATCATCATCATGTGCACCAGCGATAAAATACCGGTCCACTCTAAAAGAAATTGCTCTCTCAATATTGCATCAACCAATCTTTGAACTATTACTTCGTCGTTCATTCAACTTTATTTAACGGAATTATATAAAAATACAGAAGCGAGCGTATATATAATAACTTGGTGGTGTTGTTTTTGTGGTGTTAGTTTCTGAGATACAAAACAATAACGGTGAAAATGATAAACAACAATCAGGACTTTCGGAATTTGAAAATCGCCACAGAACACTGTTAGTGTTTCTGACAATATCCTCATATCTGTTATTGTCCCTTACAGATATATTTAAACAAATTAAGCAGACATACCTCAGAACAATACGTTGCAACAACTTACTTTCAACATTCACAATAATGGAATAATCCGTCAGTAGTCCAGAAAAAGAATATATAACGTTTAAAAATTCTCTTTTAAACTAAACCGGCCGTCTTTCTTAAAAACATCTACAATGATGGCGATTGAATATATCTACAATGATGGCGGATTATCCTTAGATTCAATTTCCCAGGTGTCACCGGGTGTATATGCACGACAATGCTCTAGAATAATTTTCCTATCGCCAGACGTTTCCTGCGATTTGAGGCCCGGCGAGCATTGATTTTGGCGTAATAAATCACTGCGCATGTGGTAACGGTTAGCGTCATAAATCCTCACCTACAAATGAAAATACATAACCTGGCCACTGGTGCATCAGAGGCATGAATCAACACATATTTCTGAATTACGTCCCATACATCATCATCACGTGCACCAGCTATATTTTATCATCCTACATCAGACTTCAATTCTACGTTGATCAAATACTCTTCCACTCTAAAAGAATATGCTCTCCCAACATTACATCAACAAAGCTTTGAACTACTACTTCGTCGTCCATTATTTAATCTGACCATAATGACATTGACTGAAAGATCAGACAGCTCTGCAGACCAAGCTAACAAGTAACTCTCAAAATCCTGGTATCCAATCAGGCATGTGTGTCTGATGCCAGGTAGCCGAATGTTGAGTTAACTGATTTCGCTCGTTTGTCTTGGGGTACCATAATGGGATAGACATTTACTGAAGCTTAATCTTTAGCCCATCACATAATTTGTTTCGAAAACTTGCATCTCGCTATGGTAATCGACTTTCAAAATTTGTAACTGTTCTGTTTGTCGATAAATATGATTTTCTTGTGTGTAAAGACAATTGAATAAAGAACTTGTGGGTGTTATTGTTTTTTGTTGTGTGTTTGATACAAAAAGATGTTGAAAATTTATGGAAAACATGAAAAAAATGTGGGCTAGACCATTAGGCCTAGTCGCTCCAATAGAAATCCTTGGAAACCACAACAATGTATCGATACTGTGTTTACAACATCAACACAACTGTTAGTTTCCAATTCAAACGTAGTTCTTTCATCTAACCAAACAAAATAAACAGATCTACTCGATAAAGATCTTTCCCAACAACCTACTTCACCTTTCTCAAAATGCCGAACTGCTCCAGTCGGCGTATTAGAAGAAAAATTGTTCAAAAACCATTTGTAATCAAACATACAATACTTTTACCGACAAAATATGGTGTGTAGATGGACGTGACGTATTCAGCATTTAAAAAATGGCTATGGGTAGGGCCTCCGTGCACAAAAATAAAAAAAATTTAATTCTAATTCATTTTAATTCCGATTTTGTAGGCAGAGTTGGTCCAGAAAGTCTGGACCTTGGTATGCAGCAGGCTAAAAGTGGATAAAAACATGTAATGGTCCAGTAACCGCAGCTGAACAAAACTAAACCAAATGGTTTGATGCCTGCCAACAAGAAGGGCAGCGGATCAAATCCACGGTAACGACAAGCGGTCTGTAGTCCCTCGACTGCCCCAGAAATGAGAATAGTCATTTATTTCCCTATAGAGGAACTTCCAAGGTTGATCCTGAAAGCTCTTACAACTAAACTATGATCTCTGCCTTTCGACTCGACAAGCTTATTCCTTTTTTCTATCTTAAATATCTTCCATTTCTTCAAAATTTCACTTCCGTTTTCCCACCTCCCTTCATTCCTCCTTTTCATTCCTATTTTTCCTTCTGCCAATTTTTTTCCCTTCATCTTCCCTTTTATTTTATCCATTTTCTTTTCCTTCCCTTTTGTCCATTTTCTGTTTCTTCCCCTTCCCATTACTTCTGCCCATCTTTCTTTCCTTTCCCCTTTCCTTCCTGCCGTACAATAGTTTAGGTGTCAAATACTAATTCACACTTAACAAAAGCAAACTGCTGGTTACCTGCAATATTTCCTAAAGCCCAGACACACTGTTCGACTAGATTCATGCTTGGGGCACCCAGCAGGCGAACGAAGTGGGGTACGGCCCCAGAGCGAACAACAACCTGCGTTTGTATCGAAGTTCCAGAGGCAATGTTTGTCAGGGCCCAAGCTGCTTCAAACTGGAGGTTTGGCCTAAGAGGGGTCAATAAATGTATCAACAAATGTACAGCAACAAAAGGGATAGAGAAGATACCAAGAGACAGATAAAATTGTTGAGGGGTAGGACATCAAGAAACATAGAGAGAGGACATCAAGAAACAGATAGAGAGAGGACATCAAGAAACAAAATAGTCGAGAGAGAAGACAAGAAACATAAAATAATTGAGAGAGGGCATCAATAAACAGATAAAATAGTTGAGAGAGGACAAAATAGTTGAGAGAGGACATCAATAAACAGATAATAGTTGAGAGAGGGCATCAATAAACAGATAATAGTTGAGAGAGGACATCAATAAACAGATAATAGTTGAGAGAGGGCATCAATAAACAGATAATAGTTGAGAGAGGGCATCAATAAACAGATAATAGTTGAGAGAGGGCATCAATAAACAGATAAAATAGTTGAGAGAGGACAAAATAGTTGAGAGAGGGCATCAATAAACAGATAAAATAGTTGAGAGAGGGCATCAATAAACAGATAAAATAGTTGAGAGGACAAAATAGTTGAGAGAGGGCATCAATAAACAGATAAAATAATTGAGAGAGGACAAAATAGTTGAGAGAGGGCATCAATAAACAGATAAAATAGTTGAGAGAGGACATCAATACAATAAACAGATAAAATAGTTGAGAGAGGACATCAATACAATAAACAGATAAAATAGTTGAGAGAGGACATCAATACAATAAACAGATAAAATAGTTGAGAGAGGACATCAATACAATAAACAGATAAAATAGTTGAGAGAGGACATCAATACAATAAACAGATAAAATAGTTGAGAGAGGGCATCAATAAACAGATAAAATAGTTGAGAGAGGACATCAAAAAACAGATAAGAAATTGACAGACATATCTTATCAAGAAACAGATAAAATAGTTTAGATAACTGCTTTGTCACTTCACAATACAATAATTAGAGTACTGATCTTAGATTATTTAGTTTGATTTTTCTGGCTCTTTAGCGCTGTAACCAGACAGGGTATCTGTATTAACGACTACCTGGCTTGCATTGCTTTTGCTTGTCAGCATAGCTTCTACTGCAGGCGTTCAATGCCTCTGGTAACTACAAGGTTTAATATGGTGACATAAATACATACTTGTCGTTACAGTCAAGGAATGACACCAGTGTTGTCACTAAGCCAGCCTCAATCACTCGGTCAATTGGGGGGTTCTTCTCTCTAGATAGAAGCTTCCTGACTCCCTCTGTAGCCTTCAGCACTGTTACTGGGTCTGTGCTCTTGAGGCCAGCGAGAATCTCGGGTATAGTCATGACGGTTTGCTGGTGGAGGTAAATGTGATAAGTGAGTGAGTGGGTAGTGGAGGGAGTTGTTACGGGTGGTGGATGGAGCTGCTACGAGTGGTGGATGGAGTTTTGCAGACAAAGGCAGAGATTGAAAGGGAGTGAGAAGGGGAAATGGAGAAATGGGAGGAGGGAAAGTAAAAGGGCAGTGTAGAAAGTAAGGAAAGGAGATGAGGTAATAAAGGAGAATGGAAAGTAAAAAAGGTATGTAGTGATTAGAGAAAGGGAAAGCAAGAAAAGAGGCGATGTAATGGGGAGAAGCGAATTAAAAAAAGGTATGACGGGATGGAGTAGAGAGAAACTACCATGACACTACAAATCTCCCCCTCCCTTCTCCCAGACACTTGTATAGCCAGAGATATGAAAGGAATTTAAGAAAATTGCAAAAGGAAATGAAACGAAAAAGAGAGGAAATGGGAATGAAAATTAAAAGAAAAGGGAAGGAAGTGAAAATAAGGAAATGGAAAGAAAAGGGAAGGAAATAGATGAGAAAAAGGAAATAAAAAGGCAAGGGACAGAAAAGAGAAGAAAAAGGAAAGTAAAGAAAATGGACAAAAAAAGAAAGCAAAGCAAAAGGTGTGAAAATGGAAGGGAGAAATGTTAAAGAAAAAGACATTTAAGGCAGAAAAAGGACAATGCTTATGTCAAGTCGAAAGGCACAGATATTGCAGCTTAGTTGTAAACTTCCAACACGTGGCTTTCAGGATGAGCGTTGAAGAGTTCCCCTATTTGAAATAAACCCATTAAAAATTATCACTGAAGTCGGCTGCTCTGGACTATTAGGCGCAAATAGGATTTCATTTTTAGATACAAACTTTGAGAATACAATACCTGCAAGGTTTGGATGCGAGCTGCTTCGCCACATCGGCCTTCAGCAAGGAACTATATAACCTAGCTGGAATGGCGAGCTAATACTGCAGGTGTATTCAGATGACAAATCGGCTGTGGTCGTATCCCGGGGGCCACCAACTTCATGAATGAACACAGTGGACCTGTGTCAAAACTCCATAACCCCAAACACTTACATATCCAGACTCAGGTACATCAGAGACATGAACCATCACAGGTGTCAGAATTACGTCCCATATAGCATCATCATGTGCACCTGCATCAATACTCTAACTCTACCTAAACCCCATCAATGAGGCATGTAGTCTTGTCGACAGTGAGCTGACTTGCTAAGACAGATTACAGAATGATATGTTTAGAAATTATGGACGAATAGAAAAAACAATACAGGCAAGGTTTGTTCCTCCAGTCGCAAGGGTACCTGATGGAGAAGGTATGAACATCAAGGAAGGGAACTGGGCAACCCAACTCAAACAGGTTGCGGCTTAGTCCATGAAAAGTTATCTACATCTCCTACGACAATTGTTGCCATGAAACCCACCTTTAAACACCATGAACACTTCCGATCACTAACAGACAGAAAAGCGATGAAGATGAGCATCAGGAGAAGTAAGAAAAGCAATGAAGGTAACCCTCAACCTTCCATGAACCGTATCAACTCTCCCCAAACCTCTTTATTCACACCATAAGCTTGCCCTGAAACTCACCCCCCCCCCCCCCCCCCCCCCCAATTCAACCCTTAATCTCAGCAAACCTGGTTCAATCCTTCAGGCACGTCATTAGCTGGTCTTGAAACTCATGAGCCCTCCCAAAACCCCATGGATCACATAGCCGGACTTAGGTACATCAGAAACATGAATCAACATGAAATGTCAGAATTACGTCCCATATAGCATCATCATGTGCACCTGGTCCAGCGCACTTATTCTCTAACCTTTTACCACGCTGAATAATAAAATCACAAAATTCACACCGCCACCGAATAATTTTTCAGCACCTCACGTTTTTATTGGTTGTTCACTTCGAGTCTGTACATATTTTTTTTTTTGTCGTATAAATATGATTTGTTTGTGTGCAGAGACATAAATGAATAAAGAACTTGGCGTTTTTGTTGTGTGCGTGTGTTAGTTTCAGAGATTTTAACCTGTAGCACTCCAATGTCCGATCTCTTCTAACCAGCTCGGCCTGCAAAAACTGCGTGCGGAAAAAGTTTGGAGCAAGCCGACTTTTTGCGAAAGGGGAAGTAGGTTGTTGAGAAAGATTTTTATCGCGTAGATCTGTTTATTTTCTTTGTTTAAATGAAAGAACTACGTTTGAATTGGAAACTAACAGTTGTGGCGATATTGTAAACACAGTATCGATACGTTGTTGTGGTTTCCATGGTTTTCTATCGAAGCGACTAGGCCTAGTGGCCGAGTCCAAATTTTTCCCGAGATTTTCATAAATTTTCAACTTCATCTTTTTAAATCTCAAAAACTAACAAACATACAACAAAAACAATAACACCCACATGTTCGTTATGCTATTGTGTATCTACACGCCAGAAAATCATATTTATTGACAAACAAACATAAAAGTTACAAATTTTGAAAGACGACTACCACGGCGACTAATTAAGAAAATTAATTAGGTCAAATTTTTTTCATAAATTATGTAGCGTGCGTAAGGTTAATAAATGACGGTGATAGTGTTGAAATAGCAGCACTCCCGCTTCCAGAGTCCGCCGGTTGAGAAAAAAACATTTTAAAAATCTGCAATAGCGGATTATCGATGTTTTTCACATCTATAAGCGTAATTATTACATCTAAATAAATAATCTAAACAGATCTATATCAGAACCATATGTTGCAGAAACTAACCTGCCTCAAAACTCACCGCTAACCTGCCTCAAAACTCACCGCTAACCTGCCTCAAAACTCACCGCTAACCTGCCTCGATCAAAACTCACCGCTAACCTGCCTCGATCAAAACTCACCACTAACCTGCCCCAAAACTCACCACTAACCTGCCCCAAAACTCACCACTAACCTGCCCCAAAACTCACCACTAACATGCCCCAAAACTCGCCCCCTAAAACACCATTAATCTACCTTAAAATTCACCTGCACCCACGTAGCCAGACTTAGGTACATCAGAGACATGAATCAACACAAAATGTCAGAATTACGTCCCATATATCATCATCATGTGCACCTGTGTCAATACTCTATTCTCCCATCAGTTGGATCCTATAAATCCTGCCCCAAATCTATCAATCCAGCCAGACTAACGTACATCAGAAACATGAATCAACATGAAATGTCAGAATTACGTCCCATATATCTTCATCATATGCACATTGGCCTACACTTTTCTATTGACCCTCCCAGTACCCCCCCCCCCAAAAGCTAATCGTGCCCTGAGTGGTCCACCGGGGTCTTTGTGTATGACAGGGACAACAATAGCACCACAGTCCCACAAAGAGCATGTCATAACACCGGAAATGGTTAGGTGGTTTGTTGTTAAGTGTAGCATAGATGGCGCATAACAGGCTGCAGGTCTACTTTGCTTTAGTGTTTTGAGTTTATTATGATGAACTCACACATTTAACCACCCTCCGAAAGCGCTTGTCCCAACGCAGCTGGAGTGTTCAGCTGCTGAAGCCTAGCACACTAATCAGGAAAACTTTCTCCGGCTATATAGCTCATAAGAACGCTCATTACGATCACCAAACCAAATCAACTCTCCATAAACATTACCAACTCTCCCAAAATCCCTTTACTCCTTAAAACTTGATCATTAATCTACCCTAAAACTCACCATTAACCTATTCAAGGTATGCGTCAGCTGATCAGAAAAACTGAATTCCCAGGGCAAGGGGAATATCTCCATAAAAATTAGACGTGCTTGCGCAATAAAATTGATAACAAATACAATTTTAAATTTATTTGTTTGATTCAAACTCCAGTTTACAGACAAATAGAGGAGGTACTCTTCTGTGCACATGTTTTTTGTGAGTGTCATGTATGTTGGATGCGAAAAATTAAACAAGGGAAGACAAAAAAGGGTCAATATAAAATGTCTGTTTCACTGTCAATTTTGCTGATAAATGTTCAAGCGAAAAGCAATCTCCTTTGGTTCATTGCAACTAGTACATCTTTCATCTTCTTGTCCAATGTCTGACATTCCAGTATACACTTCAAAGTTATAGAGGTATCTAGTATGAGGATCTGCGGCACACCAAATTAAACTCCTCAAGGATCTTTTTTCCCCTAAAATTCTGATGCATTGGTTTACTCTGTCAAGCACTCAACAACAAAAAACGGTCCGAAGTAGAATCTGGATCTATGTCATCTGCAGGACCTGTTCCCTCACTAAATACTTCAATAATGATATTACCCCGTTGCTTTGAATATTCTCTATCACTATCACTACCAAGGCCAGTGTCGCTACTTTTATCTTCTAAGTCTTGAACTCATTCCTCATCAACATCTGATTCGTTCTCATGCTCTTCAACTCAATCAAAAAATTTGTAACCACTATCGTCTGACTCATAAGTATATTCAGTCCGCACCAAGGTTTGAAGAAAATTGAAGCTCATTTTCAAAAAATCACGGCTCGAACACCAAACGTGATAGAAACGATCTGTAAACTGCAATGGGAGCCGCCATTACCGGCAGTCACGTGAAGGCTAAATTTAGTCTATTCGCAGGTAAAACGTAAGGAAAAATAATTTAAATCAGTATATCCACGGCGGCCGTCGCCGGCCGGGAATGAGTCGATAGCTGCAGTCGCCGGACGGTATTGAACGGGTTAATCTACCCTAAAACCTACCATTAACCTGTAGCACTCCAATGTCCTGTCTCTTCTAACCAGCTCGGCCTGCAAAAACGGTGTGCGGAAAAAAAAATTTTTTTTTTTAACGGAGTCACTCCTGACAGCCATTTTTTACTGCTGACTACGCCCTCCATATATACACGATATTTTGCCGGTTAAAGTATCGTATGTGCGATTACAAATGGCTTTTGAACAGTTTTAATTTTGTATACGCCGTTTGGAGCAAGCCAACTTTTTGCGAAAGGGGAAGTAGGTTGTTGAGAAAGATTTTTATCGCGTAGATCTGTTTATTTTGTTTGTTTAAATGAAAGAACTACGTTTGAATTGGAAACTAACAGTTGTGGCGATATTGTAAACACAGTATCGATACGTTGTTGTGGTTTCCGTGGTTTTCTATCGAAGCGACTAGGCCTAGTGGTCGAGTCCAAATTTTTCCCGAGATTTTCATAAATTTTCAACTTCATCTTTTTAAATCTCAAAAACTAACAAACATACAACAAAAACAATAACACCCACATGTTCGTTATGCTATTGTGTATCTACACACCAGAAAATCATATTTATTGACAAACAAACATAAAAGTTACAAATTTTGAAAGACGACTACCACAGCGACTAATTAAGAAAATTAATTAGGTCAAATTTTGTCACTAATTATGTAGCGTGCCTAAGGTTAATCTGCCTTAAAACTCTCCATTAATCTACCTTAACTCACCATAAATCTTTTAAAAATTATTTTCCGCTGTCATACAACATTTTTCCCATTGCTGGGGTAGTCAAGAGGTTTTGAAGGATGAGGATTACAGACCTATCGCGTGCTGGCTATGTTTGTTTATTTCACCCCCAATAGAAAAACCACATTTGTCATACCGGGGATTCGAACCGCTGCCCTCCTTGTCAGCACGCAGGCCTCAACCATTCAGCCCCACGCTCCTCTTCCTTAAAACTCACCTGCACCCATATAGCCGGACTTAGGTACATCAGAGACATGAATCAACACGAAATGTCAGAATTACGTCCCATATAGCATCATCATGTGCACCTGGTCCAACACACATTCTCTAACCTTTACCACTGAATAATAAAAGTATGCATAAGCCCCCCGCCACTGAATCATTTTTCAGCACATCACGTTTTTATAGGTTGCTCAATTTAAGTCTATGTTTTTGTTTGTCGCTGTTTAATATGATTTGTTTCTGTGCATAAATAAACATAAATGAAGAAAAAACTTGTTAATACAATAAGCTGCTCAAGCCTTGTCCGCTAATCAGGAAATCCTCCACCAGGCTACATTAACGGCTGGGACCTGCACAAGTGCATCTGCCCCTGTAGAAGTACAGGTGAACTAAGACCACTACTCACCCACCCTCCATAACTCTTAACAAACCAGATTCAACCCTTCAACTCACCCGTTAACCCATCATAACACTACTCACCCACCTCAAAACAAACCTACCTACGCCTTAACTCTCAACAAACCAAGTTCAATCCATCACTCACACCATTAGCTTGCCTTGAAAGCCCTCCCCAAACCCCACAGACTTAGGTACATCAGAGACATGAATCCACACAAAAATGTCAGAATTACGTCCCATATAGCATCATCATGTGCACCTGGGCCTACATTTATTCTTCCATTTATATTCCCAAAAACCAACCTTCCCAAAAAATCACCACCAACGTTCCCAAAAACTCACCATTAACACTTAAGACCCTTTAAGGTCTATAGAATCTGGAATTGAATCAACAAAAACCAATGAGAAATACTTGCTGTATTATTTTTACTTGTTATGTTGAAATGAATTTTTAGTTTGTTATGTACGAACGAGGGCGTCTCCAATGGCATGCTAGTGTGCAAAAAGTATAAATTATTGTACGTGTTCACCTGCTACAACAAACTCCACGTATCGTGCACACCTAACTTACATCCCCTACGTCGTTCACACTAGACCAATCATCTTTAACTGACCCAGCATCAACGATACCATTGCCGTCATATATCACTATCTCAATATCTGATTAACATCATAATCAAAGCCTAGCTTGTCAGATCAAACAGATTCCATCGTGACGGCCCTGTGCGCTCACTATCATATAAAACGCTCACTTAGGTGGGAAAATGCACTATTTTTAATGTCCAAGCCTTTTCAGTAGATTATCTATACTTTCTCCTTGCGTAGGAATTCAAAATAGAAGGCAACGATAGGCATAGCCCCCGAGAAACGAACGCAATAAGAATGCAATGCGTAAGCGGTTACCAATGGTATAGGACTTTATAAGGGTAAATCTTCATTAACTTTTAGCCAGCAACATTTTTTTGTGCTGAAAATTTTTGCAACTTTATATTTTGCTATGGTGGTTGACAATTCTTTTAAACTAGAAAAGACTTACGCTGGTGAATGTATTGGATCTACTGGCAATACTTGGTTAGCACATAAGAACAGCAAAGACATACAAATTTCAGAGGTTGTTTAAAAATGAGAAATTTTTTTCTAGTCAGGAGTCTATCTGCCGAGTTGTAACATTAAAACATGTATCTGACAGTGTTTTGCTAAGTCTATGTGACGAACCTTAACATTAACCTTGACCCCTCGCATGGGTTAATAAATCGGATATGTCGGACCAACACGTGCAAATATTGAATGACAAAGAAACAGAAACCAGCCGGCGCTCACCTACATACACCTGGTCTACGTGCCGAACCTTAACATTAAAACACAAAGGTGTCTGACCTTGTTATGTTCCTGAAGTGGACTCAGTGGTTCATCATCTGATACCTCCACGTTCCTTCTTTTCAGCATGGTCTCTTCTTTCTTCTGTTTTCTGAGCTCAACGGATGTCTCTACCCGCCGTCTTCGAAGGTCCTGGAATTGATTTTTGAGAATATTAAATATTTTCATTACAATTTGGGGAAGTCGTTGGACAAATATCAGGGAACCAGGGCGGGGGGTATATTTATATTTGTAGATCAACCCACATGCCACCTGGAATGAAAAGTATAGGACGAGGTAATCTTCCAGGTTTGTGGTACAAAGTCACTGAAGAGGATTGTGCTTAGAAGCTGCAGAAAGAAACAATTGCTATTATAATCAGCGAATGCAAAAGTGCAGAGACAGGCCAGGGACCAGCTGCAGTTAAAATCCATGCTTCACATCGGAGGGAAAGGCGACCGATTACAAATGCTTTGAAATGGCCTACCTGGGATCAAGGCACTGAGCAGTGCATGAGCTTAGTGGTCAGCGACCCAAAGCTGACTGCTAGCTCAGGGCCAGCAAATCAGAGCTGTCAAGACCCTTCTATACCTTCACGCAGTGATCCTGGATAATAGGCTGCAACAGAGCAGGCTAACTAATGAGAAGGGACGGCTAACCCAATGTACTCAAAAATGCCTGCTGCTGAACTCGGATGTGTCGGACTGAAAGGTGCAAATATCGCAGTCAAGCTGTAAACCATGACCAGTACATTCTGTTCTCGGGACAACATCCTACTACTTGCAAAGCTCTCCTAAATCTTTCCCCTTACATTATCTCAACATGACATAATGAAGTTGAGGAACTCAGACGCTAGTCCAATCAGGCACAACATAGTGACCAGGACGTTGTGTCAGGGTCAATACACTGACCAAGACCAGTTTTTCTTCCATGTAGAAACAGGCTGGTTTTCAAGGCAGCCTGGCTGATGAGATGTGGATTGATGTGATCCCCGTAGTAGTGAACGCCACGAAGATGAAGCCAAGCATAGCACAACCACCCTGAAGGGCCGCGGCCCACCTTTATCAGCATGCTCGGGATGAGAGAAAAGCTACTACAACCCACCATTTAGCGTCCTTTTCAGGGCCCACTAAAGAGTAACTTACTCATTGAGGGTATTCACATCAACAACATAATGAAAGTGAGGAAGACTTAACGTCTGGTCAGGCAAAACATACTGGACAAGACTCTCACCTTGACTTCCCCGTAGTCTCTGGAAACATGCTGTTTTCATGGCAGCCTAGCTAACGAGGTTAAGGTATCGACATGATCCCTGTAGTAGTGAGTGACACACAGATGAAGCCATGCATAGCACAACCACCTGGAGGGCCCTGGTCCACCATCAGCATGCTCAAGATGCGAGGAAAACTACTGCAACCTGCCACTTAATCTATTCAGGGCGAACCAAAACAGTAAACCTCCACTAGTGGACATTTGAAACAACAAAATAATGAGAATGAATTTAACAATATCGCTTCACTTATATTTCACACCCTACGGCAGTAAATGCTATGGGGTTCGTTACTTTATATTGCATAGTTTACCTCAATGTCACGACCTTTATTCTTGTAAGCATTGAAGCGGGCAGTGTGACCAGCTGGGGCTGCATTTTCTGCCATTTTTCTGAAAGAAAAGAAACAAACTGCCCGTTTGAATTATGACCTCCAGTAGAACTTCAACTTTAAGTAGCCGCAGTAAAATAAAGGAAGCATACTACAAATTGTGTACCATATTGTCCAGCATCTACTTCAACACTATGAAAGTTCTAAGAAAACTAGTCGCTTGACACAGGATTCATATGCCACAATATTTAATAATAGTTGGCAGTTGCCCGTCGGAAGCGAAAGATTTCTATTGCTACAAAATGTGTTCTCTGATGGCTGAGACCAATCCTGGAACGAGACATAGGAAGCCAGCTGTGGTGGAGTGTGGAATAGTATTTTGTCCGTGTGGCACGATTTCGTTCAGCTTCACAATGGATGTACTCTTCAATCTGATTACCACTGCACATACTAGCTTGCCAGGTGGTACAGTCTTGTGCAAGCATCTCCCAGGAAGTGACAATACTGAAGCTTTTCAGACACTTTCCAGGAGTCAATAGCCATAAGATTTATCATTCAAATCACATCCATTGGCCTAAAAAAACCAGCGATCTGTCTCAACCATTTCAAGTCACCAAACAGTTAAATTGTATCAGTATTCAACAAAGAATTATTTCCTTTTAAAACTGGCAGTCTGAAACATCTATTTTCCTCTTAAAACTGGCAGTCTGAAACATCTATTTTCCTCTTAAAACTGGCAGTGAAACATCTATTTTCCTCTTAAAACTGGCAGTCTGAAACATGCTCATCTTTTTGCCTCTTGTTATCCCATAGCTACTGAGCTTGGCAGCTCAATAAAACATTTATTTTCATTTGTTATTTGCGTTTGCCGTATTTCTCTATTTCGAGAAAAAACGAGACTTTCATCTCTTCTATGTGACATTTCGCTAAATACACTGTGACCAGTTCATCAGGTAGTCGACATGTTCATCCAGATTTACCTGGTATAATTCTTAATTCGTTTTACTGTGTGGTTACTGCAGAGTCTATCCAATTGTTTGGAGACTCCTATGTTTGCCAATCTGTCGGCCTTCTCGTTTTCTGGTAGCCCACTATGCGCATGGATCCATTGCCAGGTGACAGTCCCATAGGCAGTGACGATCTCCCTCCCCCGCTAAAGATCGTTTCATTGTATGAGATGTGCTTCTGCGCCTCCACAACCAACTTGAGTCACTAAAACTGTCTATCTGCATAAATTCGCCCACGTTTAACTGTTGGTGCAAAATCTTCCAACTATTTTTATAGACTCTGCCTCGTCATCTGAACGGTTTTCATCACATGAATCACAAAACATATGGACACCAAACGAGGTAGATTTGAATGACGATTCATCTGTATAGACCAAGACTGCCGATTCTGGGTAGTCAGAGACTGTCTCCCAAGGTATGTATTCAGGAAAGTAGGTGCAGTCTACTTGGTGATCCCCCTTTTCTGTCAGGTGTGTTTTAATGAATGGAAAGCAAAGATTTTCCACAGGGGCTGGTTAAAAAATATTTTTCGTTCCATCTCCTCTGCCAGATTGTGTGAACATTTCATTCCTCTTCTGATATATCCAGTGAAGACAGTTGCTTCAATCTTCTTTCCAAGTGTCTATTTGGGTGGCCATTATTGTCTTGTACCAGTTGGTGCCCCCTTTCTCCTGCTATCTATCAGCTATATATTGACCTCTATCTCGGACATCGACATATCTGGCAGTCTGACACACGCTAATCTTTGTCTCTCATAAAACTTAAGTCTGAAATCCTCTTGGTTAATCATCAGATAAAGGTTCAGGTTTCTCTTACAAAGGACACCATTGTTGTATGGCTGTTTTATTTCCAAACAGATTTTTGTCTCATGTGGCCAGTTTTGTTCTCTTGTCCTGCGTGAGCATGCAGCTTTGCAGGATGTGTTCCACGGTCATGGTATGCTCCTCACATGTCATCTGTCCCAATCCTCATTTTGTTGTTGAGGACAGTGTGGACTTGTGGTTAAGTGGCACAGCGCACAACCTAAAGGTGATTGGTTCGATCCCCATCACAGCACCAGCCGCTACCCCGGGGAAGCAAACCCTTAGAAAATGCAGGAGGAAGCAGACCCTTACATAAAATGCATTCCGAAGTCGGATGCACTGGGCCTACAGGCGCAAAATATAAACATAATGCAACGCATACCGCTTTGGGAAATAGAGAAATTAATCGAACGCACACAAAAAAAATTATGGCCATTCTGTTCTTGGCATTGCTTGTAGTTTTTTTTTATCTGGTTTTTCAATGCCAACCTTGGGCCCATTATTATTTTCAGATAAGTTGGACATGTCAAGGGGGAGAGTATGGCCATTCTTGGGAGAAGATTGTGCGCATGGTTTTGGTTTCGATGATCGGGATTTTTTTTTTCCATGTCTATTTTATTTAGGACCTCTTGCATTTGGTTTCTTCGCATGTTCATAGTGCCAAGTCATCTGCATATAGTGCTCTTTTTTTCCTCTGCGTTCGTTGTTAATCTCCCGCTACCAAGCCCTGAATAGGGATTTGCAAGTAGCAGGAAGTAGTCAGGAGAACTGATTGCGTTGTCGCAAGTTTACAGTTTGGCTGCGATATTTGCACCTTCGGCAGCACTGACAGTCTGAAGCGCACTCTACCATTGGGCGGATAGTACTTGAATTATGTGAATGTTATGCTTAGAATTTGGTATTCCCTTGGTAATTAGATCTAGGTCTACTAATTCAATTCATTCATATGTCCTGACTTTTTGTTGTTGACAGCTGTCAGTGTACTGAGTGAACAAAGCTACTTTTCCTCAATCTTCCACTAGGTCTAGATCTCCAAACTTTGGTCTTCATTGGATGTGTTGTCAGTAGTGTCCGTGTCATCTTAGGCTAACTTTTCTGCTTGTACCATGGTGATGGTCAATTTTGGTATCCTTGAAATTTGAATTTTTTTTCCCATTTTGCTTATTGGAGTGGTCTTCGTGGTGCCTTTGATAACCCAAAGTGCTTGGTTCTGTACTCTACATATGGTTTGTAGAAGTGAGATTTGGCTGTTGTAGTCGTGGACCATGCTGCTGATCTATACCCCAGTGCAAATGTTTCGGGTGATCCCCAATTTGATCTATTTCTCAGTATTGCAAGCTATCTTCTTGTCTTTTTCAATGTGTGGCCTCAGAGTCATGTCAGTCTTCTATCGCAGTCATAGACTTTATACTGCCTTATTTGAACCTGCACAATCACTTTACTATATGCGTAGGCGCATATGGTCTTTTGTTTGACTTTTTCTTTGTTTGATATGATAATCCAGAATGAACGAACTGGGGTGATAAACTAGCCCATTTGTTAAACTGTGGCATTGATGATTGTGTTGCATATCAACTTTAAAACTGAAACAACTCACAAAACTCAAATATAAACTTATGGCACTATCTTACATAACTCAATTCAGGGTTCAGTATGAGTATGTTGTCCTTTTGTCGTCAGTCAGGTCAAGACAGGGCGAGATGAGATAACTTGTACAACAGTCCAGTGTGAGTGTACTGTACAAAATCAATTGTATTCTATCCTCTATATTGATTTCAGTTCCAGATACGCTTGACATGCACATAAAAGAATGAGACGAGCTTCAATAAGACAATGAAACCAGGCCTGGAAGCGAACAATGAACATCGGCATTCTTATTTCCGAACTCAAACTGTATTCAAGAGAAGACTGGAGAAAAAAAAGCATGTGGCTGCCAATTCATTCAAATTTAATGTTCAGCTAAATGGCCCGATAAACTGGCTCCTGCACATTCTACTGTATGTTTAACAACTTATAAAGTTTATACCGACATAAACGATTTTAAATACCTCAACTTCAATCAGAAATATAAGCTTGTACGGCTGCCTTGTGGAGGTGCGGGTCTGTTGAGAAACTTATCCTTGTGCTGCCGGCCTGTCCTAGGTTTTCAAATCTTGACGTCCGACAAGTGCCCGGCAATTTCATTGGTCGCCCAGTCCACGAGGGCGCACTTGTATGTCTCTTGCTAAATTACTAACATGAGCAAGATCTTTGCGAAATGCTTGCTGCTGCAGGTTTTGTCTTTAAATTATTTATATGAGAATTCGTCCTTATTCTTCGTTCGTTCTCAACCTCCCGATACCAAGTCCTGACAAAGCTTTGCAAGTAACAGGATTGTAGTCCGGAGAACGGAATGTATTGTGTTGCTAGTTTACAGCTTGACTGCGATATTTGCACCTTTCGGTCCGACACATATGTCTTTGGCAGGAAAATTCGTCCTGATTGCGCGTTATAACATAATAAGTTCTAGTACTTACTTACTTTCAGTGCCCAAGCACCAGGTTATACAGCATGCATCCAGTATTCAGCGACATGCATTGTCTTGTCATTTGCCTCCAACACCTATTGCATGTTTCCTGAAGGTTGGGGCAGGTCATCAGGTGGTCTGGGTTCTGTATTGCGCTATATTCACATGTGTTATCATCTGTGTATGCCCATCGTTTCATATTCTTCTTGCACCATGATACACCAGTTCGGAGTCTGTACAGTGACTTCCATGTTGTGTATGGTAGATAATGTCCGGGGGCAGGTTCCTCCCAAAGTTCCATTTCAGAGGCATGCATCAATTCATGCCATCTCTCGATGAGGCGACTTTCAGTGTTTGTCTGTATGGGATGTGTTGGTTTTAGGAAATTATGTCTGGATTTGAGTCTTGTGCTCTGTACCTGATATTCAAACATTGGGTTCCTTAAGTCGTGCTCCTGTTTTTCTCGTTCGATTTCTGCTGCGATGCTTCTTCGATTCTTGGGTGGTGCTTTGCCAATTATGAGGTATATTTTATCAATGAGAGTGGGTTTTAAGCAACATGATACTATCCGACCCGCCTCATTTATGAAAATATCAAATAGCTTTGCATGGGCAGAGTTTTTTAGAGACTGGCGCACGCAGCGTTTACAGTTATAGACAAACACAATGCAAGTGCAGATGTCCGTAGGACTGACATTTGTGATCCCCATCCAGATGATATTATTTCTTGCATGTATCTTACGCTTTGTTTTCTGGCAGTTTGTCATGTAGAACAGTGTGCGGTCTAGCTTCATGTCTAGATATTTGGGAGCCATGCAGAGCTCAAGCTCCTGCCCTTACCACCTAATCTGAAGTTATCTTTTTGCCTCTCTGTTTCTGAGTTGACGAGCAGGACGTCACGGCTTGGTGGTTAGTTTTTAACTAACTATTGAAGTGTGTGCGATAGGAGTCTCGCACTCAGGTAAGTTCAACTTGTACACACTAGTGTATTTATTATTGTGAAGAAAATATATTAGTGTACATACTGTTTTCCACAGCAGGTCTTTATTCCCCACCATGTTCTGCTACTTTACGCTCATTATCCTCCGAAAACATTTGTTGCTGAAGGACTAGGGCCTGTGTTGTATCGCCTTTGTTGCTGAAGGACTAGGGCCTGTGTTGTATCGCCTTTGTTGCTGAAGGACTAGGGCCTGTGTTGTATCGCCTTTGTTGCTGAAGGACTAGGGCCTGTGTTGTATCGCCTTTGTTGCTGAAGGACTAGGGCCTGTGTTGTATCGCCTTTGTTAATGAAGAACTAGGGCCTGTGTTGTATCGCCTTTGTTAATGAAGAACTAGGGCCTGTGTTGTATCGCCTTTGTTAATGAAGAACTAGGGCCTGTGTTGTATCGCCTTTGTTAATGAAGAACTAGGGCCTGTGTTGTGTCGCCTTTGTTAATGAAGAACTAGGGCCTGTGTTGTATCGCCTTTGTTAATGAAGAACTAGGGCCTGTGTTGTATCGCCTTTGTTAATGAAGAACTAGGGCCTGTGTTGTATCGCCTTTGTTAATGAAGAACTAGGGCCTGTGTTGTATCGCCTTTGTTAATGAAGAACTAGGGCCTGTGTTGTATCGCCTTTGTTAATGAAGAACTAGGGCCTGTGTTGTATCGCCTTTGTCAATGAAGAACTAGGGCCTGTGTTGTATCGCCTTTGTTGTTCTATGTGTTCCTGCTCCATGCAACAGCACTGATCTGAAACTAGCGTTGAGTATTCTAACTTTGGGATGAATCTTGCTCTCTTTAGATCTCAATATGTTGTTTAATGTCAGGAATGCCACTCCTGCTTTTTCCAATTCTTATTCTTATACCTGCATATGTTCCCCCTAACGTATAAATTGTGCTGCCAAAATAAGTAAATACATACACCTTTTGCAAGTGCTTTCCCTCTAGCAGAATTGGTTCTTTATTGATCTGGATAATTTGAAGGAACTTGGTTTGTTTCGTGCTGATACTTACTTTACTTTCCGTGTTCAAACACCATGTCACACAGCATCCGTCCAGTATTCAGCAACTTGAACTGCCTTGTCGTTCGCCTCCATCATGTCGTTCATGTCACAGGTTTCAGGGAGGTTGGGGTAGGTCATCAGATGATCTTGGTCCTGAACTGCGCCGCATTCACATGTGTCGACATCTAAGTATCCCCATTTCTTCAAGTTCACTCTGCATCTTGAGACACCAGTTCGAAGTCTGTTCATTGCCTTCCACACAGCGTAGGGCAGGTGGTGTCCAGGCGCAGCCTCTTCCTTGGGCTCTATCCCTGGATCCTGCATTGTTTCTCGCCACCTCTCGATGCGCCGACCTTCCGGGCTTGTCTGGATGGTGTCTGTCGATTTTAAGAAACTGTGTCTTGGTTTACGTCTTGTGACTTGTTTCTGATGGCCAAACATCGGGTGTCTTAGAGTCGTTTTCCTGTTTCCCTCGTTCGATTTCCGCAGCTACACCTCTTCTTATATCCGGTGATGCAATGCCAATTAAGGGATATATTTTGTTTGTTGGGGTGGGTTTAAGGCACCTCGACACTATCCTGCCCATCTCGTTCACTGCTGTATCAACTTGTTTTGCATGGGCGGAGTTTTTCCAGACTAAGGCTGCATATTCCGCTGCGGAAAGGCACAGGGCAATCGCTGATGTGCGTAAGACTGTTTGCTGAGCACCTCATGTTGTGTCAGTCAATTTTCGGATAATGTTGTTTCTCGCATGTACCTTACGCTTTGTCTCCTGACAGTGTGTCATATAGGATAAATGTTCGTGCTGATATTCAGATTCGATTTTGCTGGGTTTTTTTTTGTCCATTGTTTTCTCTTGGGTAATCAGACACCTGACACATACTGATTATGCCTTAGTTCGTGTTCCTAGGAATATGTGGTCAGGTGTTAACTCAGCTCAGCAAGAATAGCTTCAAACAACAATTTCAACTCTATTGTTGTTGGCATTCATGCATGTAATGTTAATCAATACAGCTAAAATTATCGAGAACAATACTTATACGTAGATGCCTTTTAATTCTGTTAATTTACGTTGTTGCGTTTCGTAATTTAGCGTTCCCAACCCGAGCACGAAACTCAGAACCCGGTAATAAGCCTGTTTTCGAGAGGCAATTCAGCACTTTACCGCCATGTATCGACAAAGTCTTATTCACATAATTTCTTTTTCGTCGTTAGTTCTCAAACTCCAACTACCAAGCCCTGAAACGGGCTTTTGCAAGTAGCAGGATGTTTTCCGGAGAATGGAATCGTTATATCGTAGTTTACAGCTTTACTGATGTTTGCACCTTTCAGTCCGACACATCCGACTACAGCAGGGATTTTTGGGTACCGCATTAGCCTTCCCTCTTCGATCCCTTCTCTTTAGCCAGTCTGCCCTGTTGCAATCTGTTATCTAGGATCACCATGTGGAGGTGTATAACGGTTTTAGCAGCTCTGGATCGCTTTCATTTACTCTGGCAGTCAGATTTGGGTCGCTGGCTGCTGCAGCTCATGCACTGCTCAGCATCTGGACCTCATCCGTGTAACTAACCCCCCAGGCTCATTTGGATGAAAATAATTGGAAAATCTAACGGCTATTGATCTCCTTTTAAATCCTTGAAAGGAGACGGTGTGGCCTAGTGGTTAAGTGATACGGCTCACAACCAGAAGGTGCTGGGTTCGATCCCCATCACAGCACCGGCCGTTACCCCGGGGAAGCAAACCCTTAGAAAATGCAGGAGGGAGCAACCCTTACATAAAATGCATGCTGAAGTCGGATGCACTGGGCCGACAGGCGCAAAATAAAAACGCACACCGCCTTGGGAATTAGAGAAATAAGGCGAACGCAAAAACAAAAAACAAAACCAAAAAAACACTACATTCCCCATGGATGTCATAAAAGGAGACTAAAAATGATTGTGTGTGGAGTTGGAAACCTCATAATGTTTTACAAATAATCACTGTAAGTGCTTAACCCAGGCTTTCTGTAAGCATCATCATTTATCCGCCTGGTTCACATTGGAACACAAGGCTGTAACAGATGCTTTATATATGTTCCGTCTTCTATGGTTACCCACGAGACCCCGATTGAACTGATTTCCTCCTATAACGTTCGCAGTCAGATATTCCTTTACCTTCCCTCTCATCTTATTCCCCGTGGATTTCAGTCCAGCGCATGACTAGTTATGCTGGCCGACTTCTTTAGGCGAAAGTGTCATATTCATCAACAAATTCTCTCCCTCCTTTTTCTGCTGTATTGGTTGTTGCCGTGTTCCTTCCTAAAGATATGCATGACGTCATCGAAAGCTGTGTATACAGGTTATATATATATATTTTCTTTTCTTCATTTCATCCTAACTTAACTTAACTCAACTTAACGTCTTTATACTGGTTTAGAAGACTCTGCAGAGTCTGTATACAACCAGTTCCATTTACATCACCTTGCTCTAGAAGCTGTACGCATCCAATCTATTTTTAAATGCATTAACCGTCCCAGCCTCCACCACCTCACTTGGCAATGAATTCCAAGCATTCACAACTCTCTGTGTACAACACAAGGCCACATCCTTAGATGATTCTTTTCAGGACGCCTTGTCATAATGAACTTAATTTAACGAACTTAACTTTCCGAACCTAACTTAACTTAACGTCATTATTCTGGTTTAGAAGACTTTGCAAAGTCTATTTGCTTTTCCTCTTCTGGGTTCGTTCTCAATCTCCCGCTACCAAACCATGAAAAGGACTTAGCGAGTAGCAGAAAGTAGTCTTGAGAACGGAATGCATTGTGTCGTAGTTTACAGTTTGACTGTGATATTTGCAATTTTCGGTCCGGCACGTTCAACTTCAGCAGGCATTTCTTAGTACCGAGTTAGTATAAGTGTCCTAGAAAACTGTTGGACATTGGCTGGGAGGAATTCATTACCAACAAAACAATTAGAGAAGTCACCAACCAACAATATGTTTCATCACTCATCAGGAAAAAACGGTGGTAATAAATCGGACATGTTCTTAGAATGGACAGCAACAGGCTCCCTTTAGGGGCGTTTATGTGGGCCCCATCTGGCAGCAGGAATAGAGGAAGACCAAACGAAACTCCCCATAGAACAGTCGTCAGAGAGGGTTCCATTATGGGCTTGAGCAATATTCATGAACTGAAAGGAATGACGTCACACAGATCAAACTGGAGAGAACTGGTTTCTGCCTTACATGGCGCGTATGGCACTTGGAGAATATTGATTGATTATCCTTCCTTCTTACATTCCTTCTCCTTAGCCAGCCTGCCCTGCTGCAGCCTGCTATCCAGGATCACAGCGTATAGGTGTAGAAGGTCTCTGGTTATGACGCTAGCAGTCAGCTATGGGTTACTGATGGCTGCAGCTCATGTACTGCCCTGTATATCGATCCGGAGTCTGTATACCTCTTGTTTTTGTCTTGTCTTTTCCTCAATCGTTAGAGGTCGTAGGGATACCACTCAGCGCGCGAGTGATCTGTCATGGGCACATATATATAAGACTCAGATATATCGAGCCTATATGACAAGGCGTCCAGCGCAGTTCTTGTGAATGGGAATCGAGGGGACTGGTTTCGTACATCAGTTGGCGTGAAACAGGGGTATACACTCTCTCCAACTCTTTTCAATATATTCCTTAGGGAATAATGAGTGAGGCACTTGGAGGTCACGTTGGTACTGTCAAGATAGGGGGCAGAACGATTACCAACCTTCGTTTTGCAGATGATGTTGGCGGGTTCAGAAGCAGAGCTCCAGGAATGGGTCAGAAGGCTCGATGAAACAGTTCATGACTATAATATGGAGATAAACGCTGGAAAGACACAATTAATTAACAACAACGCCGATGGCTTCAACAGCAGGTTAAAAGCTAACGGCCAGGAACTCGAAGTGGTTGACCGTTTTAAATATCTTGGGTCGATTGTCAGTGATGAAAGATCAAAATGGTGAAGTGTTGGCCAGAATAGCACAGACAATAGCGGCGCTTGCACGGCTTAACAAAATCTGGAACTATGCAAAAAAATCAGATTAATGCGTACACTGGTCCTGTCAATATTCCTCTATGCTTGTGAGACATGGACAGTTACAGCTGACCTTCAGCGAAGAATACAGGTCTTGGAGATGAGATGTTTCCGAAGACTTTTAAACGTCACGTACAAAGATCGAGTTACAAATGAGGAAATACGAGATAGAATTACAACAGCAATAAGGACTTTTGAAGACCTCTTGGCAACTGTCAAAAGAAGATAACTCGCTTGGTACGGTCACATATCGAGATCAAATGGTCTTGCAAATACGATCCTTCAAGGACAGGTGCATGGCAGACGACGAAGAGGCCGTCCCTAAAAGAGATGGGAGGACAACATAAAAGAATGGACCAGTCTCCGACCAGAAGAACACGGGCAGCGGCTGCTGACGGAGAAGGGTGGCGTAGCATTGTGAGGATATCTTCATGTGTGCCCCAATGACCTCATCAGTTACGGGATGACCTGACCTGACCTGATATCGAGCCTGCGTGCTTAACACCTTACTGTAGGGTTTCTAATCGTGGACCACCTACTCTAGATACGGAGAAGAGTCGACATCTTTTATCATTGTGTATGACAAGGATAAGAATAGGACCACTGCCCCACAAAGAGCATGTCGTAAGAGGCGACTAACTGTGTGGCATGACATAACACCGGCCATGGTTAGGTGGTTTGTTTAGAGCAGCATAGATGACGCCTAATAGGCTGCGGGTCTACTTTGCTTTAGTGTTTGAGTCTATTAAGATGGACTCGCACATTGGCGCAGCGGAGTATTAAACTGCTCAAAGGACGATTGAAGGCCCGGTGCAGTTCTTAGGAATTATCAACTAGATCACGATGAAGAGTATGCGAATGACAATGAGATAGACGAGAGAGATGGCCACAGATCGAAAGTCTTACAAAGCGGCTGTGGTGAGAATGGCGATCTGCTAAGTGCATACTACGAGTACATGGTAATATATTGAAGATGTGTTGTGGCTGGCAGACAGGTTGCTGATCGAGATTCCTAAGCGAATAGTTATGATGAGAGCAACGTCCTGACAAGGACATGCTACATCATAATGATGATGTATAGTTTGTGTGATTCTTAACTGAACAAAAAGAGCAGTGAATTGCGTTTTGATCTTAGCCAAACGGCTGAGTAGCGACAATAGGATGGATCATCGCATTCGACAGTTAAGACGGAACTGGAGCAACACAAGAATATAAATGAACGGCTGCGTAGTGATATTCCTCTGTATTTCCTGTTCGTACATTTATAGTATCGCACATTTCTTGAACTGGTCTAGAGTGACCTTACCGGTGAACAATATCGTGCAACTCTTATATTATATGGATTGAGAACCTAAAACATAATAAAACTCTAGAATATATTTTAAATTAACTAATGAATCTACGTGATTTTCGTCGGATTGGTTTATTACCGATTAGACTTTGCATTGCTAACCAAAGTATAGGTTGGATTCCAAGCGGTAAATGTTTACAATTTGGAAGTTCAGTATCAACCAAGACCAGGGTAGTTGAAACAAGTGGCCGATGCTTTCTCTGTCCTGGACAGATACGATCTTTCAGTTCTGGTTCTACTGGCGAAGAGAAGTACGTGGTTTGTTTATCATATGTTATTACGATGAGTGCTAGCTTCCAAACATGCATGTTGTTTGCGAATGTCCACTTAAATTATAATTTCACTTAATACTTAACCGTAAACTTAAACATCTTTGACTTTATTATGGTTTAGAAGACTATGCAGAGTCTGTATACAACCAGTTTCATTTAGATCACCTTGCTCTAAAAGCTATGGTCGTCCAATTTAATTTTAAATGCATTGATTGTCCCTGACTCCACTATTTCCCGTGGCAATGCATTCCAAGCATTCACCACTCTCTGACTAAAAAAAATATTTCCTAATATCTAATCTGGACCTTTCTTTAGTTAATTTGTAGCTGTTCCCTCTTGTTCTTGTGGGTGGTTGTATTTTGAAAAGTTTATGAATAGGTTTACTTTTTTGTGCGGCCTGAAAAGGGCGTTAACTTAACTTAACGTCTTTATACTGGTTTAGAAGACCCTGCAGAGTCTGTATACAACCAATTACATTTACATCACCTTGCTCTAAAAGATATGCGCATCCACTCTATTCTTAAATGCATTAACTGTCTCTGCCTCCACTACCTCCCCTGGCAATGCATTCCAAGCAGACACCACTCTCTGACTAAAAAAATATTTCCTAATATCTAATCTGGACCTCTCTTTAGTCAGCTTGTAGCTATGCCTTCGTGTTATTGTAGGTGGCTGTATTTTTAAAAACTTGTTATAGTCTAATTTATCCATTCCTCTGATCATCTTATAAACCTGTATTAAGTCACCACGAATTCTTCTCTCTTCGAGACACTGTAGGCCGGTTTTTCTGAGCCGTTCCTCATAACTGTATTTCTGGAATCCCACTATCATCTTTGTCGCTCTTTTTTGTATTCTTTCCAACATGTTTATATCCCCTCTATGATAAGGACTCCCCACCTGTACACAGTACTCCAATCTAGGTCTAACTAAAGCTTTATACAGTTTGACGATCACTTCCTTGCTCCTATGTTTAATATTTCTTTTTATCATACCTAACATTGCATTTGCCTTTTTCATTGCTATCTTAACTTGCTCACTCACTTTACCTGTATGATCTATTATAACCCCTAGGTCCCTTTCCTTATCTATCTTTCTAATATTGTTTTCTCCCATTCTGTAATTATGTTCCATATTGGATCTACCCATGTGGATGACTGTACATTTATCTACATTAAACTCCATTTGCCAGCTTACAGACCATTCTCGAATTTTATCTAAATCCGACATCAATATAACAATTCCGCTTTAGATGAGACACTACTGCATAGTTTTGTGTCATCAGCAAATTTTGCAATCATGGATCCCATATCAATGTCCAAATCATTTATATATATCAAGAACAAAATTGGTCCCAAAACCGAGCCCTGTGGCACACCATTTTTCACTTCACACCACTCAGAGTACTCCTTATTTATGCCCACCCTCTGCCTTCTTCCCGTTAACCAATTTTCAATCCATTTGGCAACTTCCCCAACTATTCCATGTGATTTTAACTTTCGAAATAATCTTTGATGAGGTACTCTATCAAAGGCCTTTGCAAAGTCTAGATAAATAACGTCCACTGGCTCCCCTTTATCTATGATTTTAGTAACCTCCTCCATGAATTCTAATAGATTTGTTAAGCATGATCTCCCTCTGGTAAACCCATGCTGACTAATTCTAATTAGATTAAATTTGTCTAAATGCATTACAAAGTTTTCTTTGATTATTGACTCTAACAATTTACAGACTATGCTCGTTAAACTCACCGGTCTATAATTTGCTGGATCTGATTTTTTGCCCTTTTTGAATAAGGGGATCACTCCTGCATCTTTCCAATCCCGTGGAACAATCCCTTTTGTAAGTGATTGAGAACATAATATAGCCAATGGTTTTGCTAGTTGGTCTCTAATTTAAGTGACGGGTTGCAGTAGCTTTCCTCACATCCCGAGCGTGCCGATGAAGGTGGACCGGGGTTCTCTAGGCGGTTGTGCTATGCTTGGCTTCATCTGCGTATTGCTCACTACTATGGGGATCATTTCGATCCCTCACCCCGTTAGCTAGGCTGCCATGAAACAGCCCATTTCCAGGGAGGGCTACTAGGAAGCCGAGATGAGGGTCATGACCAGTATGTTTTGCCTGACTAAAATGTCTTGGCTTGGCTTGGTTCGTTCTCAATCTCCCACTATCAAACCCTGAAAGGGCTTAAGTAGCAGAATGTAGTTCAGAGAACGAACTGCGTTGTGTCATAGTTTACAGCTTGACTGTGGTATTTGCATCTTTTGGTCCAACACATCTGACTTCAGCAATCATTTTTTTAGTAACGGGTTAGCATTCCCTCTTTGATCCCTTCTCCTTAGCCAGTCTGCCCTGCTGCAGCCTGTTATCCAGGATCACCTCGTGGAGGTGTAGAAGGGTCTTGGCAGCTCTGGTTCGCTGGCCCTGACGCTAGCAGTCAGCTATGGGTTGCTGACCACTGCAGCTCATGCGCTCACTAACATGTCTGATCAGTATATGTTGCCTGACCAGTTTTCCTCCTCCCAAGCATGTCATAAAAAGGCGACAAATGAGGGTTGTACTATTTTAAATGTGTAATAAAGGCCTGTCCTGCGACGTGTCCCATTGCTGGGGGGTAGGGGAGGGTTTTTTCAGGCAGAAAACTACAGGCCGCTTCTGCTGTCACCACGTCGTGTGCTGGCTATGTTTGTTTAATACACCTCAACAGAAAAACAATATATGCCTTACCAGGAATTTGATCCGCTGTCCTTCTTGTCAGTAGGCAGGCATCGAACCTATTAAAAAAACTGGCACGTCATATATATATATATATATATATATATATATATATATATATATATATATATATATATATGTATATTATAATTTCCCTTGAGTACATTACCTTGACATGGTGAGGTGTGATGTTCGCTGATCACTTTCTTAGTCATTAATCAAAGATTTAATGTGATATAATGATTGTTTGCTGTTTTCTTTACAGACATTCACCAGAAATTCAAAAAACATCCCATCATCCACAACTTCGAACAACAATAGATGAAGAAGAAGTGAACAACTTCTCGCGCCTGTCCAGCCTGTGGTGGGATGAAGGCGGAGAGTTTAAGGCTCTGCATTCCATGAACGAGTTAAGGATTCCTCTCATCAGAGATGTCTTAGTCTCAACTAAGCCGTTGGACCAGTATGACGTCGCCAACCCCCTTGGAGGTTTCTCGATTTTAGATATTGGCAGTGGAGGCGGTATTCTATCAGAGGTGATCCTTTCTATAGAATTTGTTCATAAGATAATTGTTAATCTTCCTTATGGGATGCCTTAAACCTGATGGTTTGAACATATTCCAAAATATTTTTGTACTTCTTCTTCTGCGTTCGTTCTCAATCTCCCGCTCCCAATCTCTGAACAGGACTTTGCAAGCAGCAGGATGTAGTCTAGAGCCTGCAGAAGACGGATGTGTCGGACCTTGTAAATATCGCAGTCAAGTTGTAAATTAGCGACACAACGCATTCCGGTCTCCGGACTACATGATACAACTTGCAAAGCCCTGATCAGCGCTTGATAGCGGGAGATTGAGAACGAACGCAGAAGAAGAAAATAGTAGTCCGGAGAACGGAATGCACTGTGTCGCTAGTTTACAACTTGACTGTGATATTTCCCATTGACCATTTCCTTGAACACCTGTATGACAAGGCGTCTAGCGCAGTTCTTGTGAATGGGAGGCGAGGGGACTGGTTTCGCACATCAATTGGTGTGAGACAGGGGTGTACGCTCTCTCCAACTCTTTTCAATATATTCCTTAAAGGAATTATGAGTGAGGCACTTGGAGGTCACGTTGGTACTGTCAAGATAAGGGGCCAAACGATTACCAACCTTTGTTTTGCAGATGATATCGACGGGTTGGCGGGTTCAGAAGCAGAACTCCAGGAATGGGTCAGAAGGCTCGATGAAACAGCTCTTGACTATGGTATGGAGATAAACGCTGGAAAGACAAAATTAATGACCAACAACGCCACGGGCTTCAACAGCAGGATAAAAGCTGACGGTCAGGAACTCAAAGTGGTTGACTGTTTTAAATATCTGGGGTCGATTGTCAGTGATGAAGGATCAAAATGTGAGGTGTTGGCCAGAATAGCATAGACAATAGCGGCGCTTGCACGGCGTAACAAAATCTGGCAAAGTAAACAGTTAGCACTATGCACGAAAATCAGATTAATGCGTACACTGGTCCTGTCAATATTCCTCTATACGTGTGAGACATGGACAGTTACAGCTGACCTTCAACAAAGGATACAGGCCTTGGAGATGAGATGTTTCCGAAAACTTTTAAACGTCACGTACAAAGATCGAGTTACAAATGAGGAAATACGAGATAGAATTACAACAGCAATAGGGCCTTTCGAAGACCTCTTGGCAACTGTCAAAAGAAGGAAACTCGCTTGGTACGGTCACATATCGAGATCAAATGGTCTTGCAAACACAATCCTCCACGGGAAGGTGCATGGCAAACGACGAAGAGGCCGTCCCATAAAAGAGATGGGAGGACAACATAAAAGAATGGACCAGTCTCCGACCAGAAGAGTCACAGGCAGCGGCCGCTGACAGAGAAGGGTGGCGTGGGGTTGTGAGGATGTCTTTATGTGTGCCCCAACGACCTCACCGATTACGGGAGAATCTAACCTGACCTGCCTGTGATATTTTCACCTTTTGGTCCGACACATCCATCGTTGGGAGGATATGAGTACATTTCCATGCATATTCCTCTCCTTTACTCTTTTTTCCTCACTTTCTTCGTCAATCTCCATTTCTTTAGGTAAATCTTTTATTATTGTGTTTATACATCCATTTATATATGTGGCGTGTTCAAATGAAACCGGACCAAACTGCAACGAGTGAACATACGCACGATGCGCATGATGACGTCACTTCTGGTGTAAACAGCACATACCAACCATCAAGTTTGCAAAATTTCACTATCCTCCGACTCATAGTTTCCTCAGCAGACCGTTGAAAACATGGCAGGTGTGATATGGAATCCATCCAGAGTTGATCAGCGAGCGGTAATTCAATTTAACAACTAATGTAACAGCTGGATTGATGTCGACCAGTTGACATTCACCGCAGAATGCAGGCAGTGTAGGATGACAAAAGTGTGTCGAAGACAACAGTGACGAACTGGGCAACGATGTTTAGAGAAGAACATTGGGATAAGTGCATAAACATTCCCGGAGATTCTATAGAAAAATAAATGGCATTTTGACTACTTAAAAAGAATTGTGTTTTTCCTGACCAAAAGAAAGTTCCGGTTTGACTTGAACACCCCTTGTATGTTGTCATCGACTATTTTTACGTGTTCATCTTCACTTATTTTCATTCTACCTGTAATCACATTGACCATTTCCGTCTACTCTTTTTCACAACTGGCATACTGGGATTCAAACTTTCGTGGTCACCTACTTCCTGGAAATGGCTGCCAACTCAAAACCGTATCGTATCGCTATCTTGCATCTTGTCTTGTTGTGATTTGCTAATTGTTTTTGTTTGTCCCTGACAAGAGCCTTGTGACCTTACTGTAAGTTTTGTATTTATCCTGGTTTGATCACATGAGTCATGACCTATATACGTTTTTATCGACTAATATGAATATTACCTACTATCATATAACACCGTCATATCATCTATATTTTCTATCGTTCCAGCCACTTGCCAGATTGGGAGCATTTGTGGTAGGATTAGATGCCTCGGAGGAAAGCATTAAAATTGCCCAGGCTCACCTGACCCATGACCCAGCTATAAGAGACAAGGTCAAGTATGTGCAGTGTACGGTTGAGGAACTTGCAGATAGCCAAACTGGCAAGTTCGATGCAGTATTGGCCTCCGAAGTGTTAGAGCACGTCATAAATGCCAGCACGTTTGTCGCATGTGCATGTAAACTTGTCCGGGTAAGTTCTCAAAACTCAGAGCCAAAACTAATTTGCTATAATCATGATCATGAGTCTATTCTCCAGGTGAAACATGAGACAACCACTGCAGTTGGTCTCCCGCAGGACAATTATACCAAAGAGCGAAAAATAAGCCAAAAAGAATCTATATGTAAATTAACCTTCTACTGTCCACAATTTTGTTATTACGTCACAAACATTTAGCCGTACCAATATTTGGGTACACCAGTTGTCTTGTAAATCCATGAAATTGCCACAAAGCACTGTTAGTGTTTTTAACCAGGTTGGCGTATCTGTTAGTTTCCACTACACACGTATTTATAACATCTACATAAACAAACTAAACAGACCTACCTCAGAAAAATCCGTTAGAACAACAATAATGGGATAACCTTCCAAATCCACGTGAAACACAAGAAATTGTTGAAAAATTGTCTCAAGGTCAAAATTGCTTGTATTGTGATCGGGGCAGACGGAAATGGTCTCGTTTTCAATTCAGCCGCTTCAGTAGCAAAACCGGTGTTAACACAACGGATACACCGGTGTGAATACAGAAACAATGCCATTTTGTCGGCAATGGCTCAGTAAAAGTTAAAGTAGAATTTCGACTATCCACCAGGGTGAGAAGCTGAGACTACGATGTATATGAGAAAAATCGAATGAGACACCGTATTTGTTGATTCTAATACGCTATAGCTTGTAAGATGTAGGTCGTAATGAGGAATGGGTAATGATGGAAACATTCATATACTTCGGAAGCACAGTTACTTAACCCTACCAGACCTGAGGCCCTGAACCTAACTGTCCCCCATTCCTGGGTTCTAGAGCGTTAACCCTACCAGTCCTGAGGCCCTGAACCTAACTGTCCCCCATTCCTGGGTTCTAGAGCGTTAACCCTACCAGACCTGAGACCCTGAACCTAACTGTCCCCCATTCCTGGGTTCTAGAGCGTTAACCCTACCAGACCTGAGGCCCTGAACCTAACTGTCCCCCATTCCTGGGTTCTAGAGCGTTAACCCTACCAGTCCTGAGGCCCTGAACCTAACTGTCCCCCATTCCTGGGTTCCAGAGCGTTAACCCTACCAGACCTGAGGCCCTGAACCTAACTGTCCCCCATTCCTGGGTTCTAGAGCGTTAACCCTACCAGACCTGAGGCCCTGAACCTAACTGTCCCCCATTCCTGGGTTCTAGAGCGTTAACCCTACCAGTCCTGAGGCCCTGAACCTAACTGTCCCCCATTCCTGGGTTCCAGAGCGTTAACCCTACCAGACCTGAGGCCCTGAACCTAACTGTCCCCCATTCCTGGGTTCTAGAGCGTTAACCCTACCAGACCTGAGGCCCTGAACCTAACTGTCCCCCATTCCTGGGTTCTAGAGCGTTAACCCTACCAGTCCTGAGGCCCTGAACCTAACTGTCCCCCATTCCTGGGTTCCAGAGCGTTAACCCTACCAGACCTGAGGCCCTGAACCTAACTGTCCCCCATTCCTGGGTTCTAGAGCGTTAACCCTACCAGTCCTGAGGCCCTGAACCTAACTGTCCCCCATTCCTGGGTTCCAGAGCGTTAACCCTACCAGACCTGAGGCCCTGAACCTAACTGTCCCCCATTCCTGGGTTCCAGAGCATTAACCCTACCAGACCTGAGGCCCTGAACCTAACTGTCCCCCATTCCTGGGTTCCAGAGCATTAACCCTACCAGACCTGAGGCCCTGAACCCAACTGTCCCCCATTCCTGGGTTCCAGAGCATTAACCCTACCAGACCTGAGGCCCTGAACCTAACTGTCCCCCATTCCTGGGTTCCAGAGCGTTAACCCTACCAGACCTGAGGCCCTGAACCTAACTGTCCCCCATTCCTGGGTTCTAGAGCGTTAACCCTACCAGTCCTGAGGCCATGAACCTAACTGTCCCCCATTCCTGGGTTCCAGAGCGTTAACCCTACCAGACCTGAGGCCCTGAACCTAACTGTCCCCCATTCCTGGGTTCTAGAGCGTTAACCCTACCAGACCTGAGGCCCTGAACCTAACTGTCTCCCATTCCTGGGTTCCAGAGCATTAACCCTACCAGACCTGAGGCACTGAACCTAACTGTGCCCCATACCTGGGTTCCAGAGCATTAACCCTACCAGACCCGAGGCACTGAACCTAACTGTGCCCCATACCTGGGCTCCTGAGAATTAAAGAGAAAAAAAACGAACATGATATAGAAAAATGTTAGTTACATGCAAACAAGTGGTTAGAATAAGATGTAACTTGGTGACATTGTAGAAAATAGGTTTACCTTTCATCTAGCGTCAATATTCCACCTTTGTGTGCCAATCCACCCAGCAAAAGGCAAAGAATCTGTCTCGAGTCATAACATTTCGAAATCCGGGAGTAAACACAACAAAGAGTTCTCATTTGTCCAATAATCCTGATAGCTGGGCTTTATACATGAGTATTCCATATAGATCCTCAGTCCAAGAAAAGCCTTCATCTCATCACTCGAGCTCTCACTGTCTGTTTCACTTGAACAGAGTCTGAATCAACCAAATTATTGATCCCCTGTTGGACTGTCATAAGCCTAGACTTACTTTGCTTTCCTGTTGAAGTGCTTGGTTCATCAGCCGCTCGTTTCATTGTCAATTTTCCGAATTTGTTCACGTTAAACCCCACAAAATCAATTCAAACATGGGGGCAGCCATTTGCAATGACTAATCACGAGGATTGACCATGATTGGTTGGTTATTTTTAGATTCTGACGCATTTTATCACGTACTACCCAAAGTACCGAAAATTAGGTCCAGCGGTCAGAGCGGCAGTTCAGGAAATTACCGAGAATTGGGTACAGCGGTGTGGTAGGGTTAATTGCCCATCACTTGCGAGGGTTACGACATCATCAGATGGTTTTTTGTCTTGATGATGTTACTTGCGCTGTATTTGGATTATAGTGAGCTGGTCATCAACCTCACTTTCTGGTCCCGAGCTACCTTGGACCAGTAGCAAGACAGAATTCAAGACAACTGCAGGTAACTCAGGATGCAGGAACTCTGACCTCACCTCTCGTGAGACCAGGGGTCACTTTTAATTATACTTGTGGGATTCTTCTTCTTCTTCATCTGCATTAGTTCTCAATCTCCCGCTACCAAACCCTGAAAGGGCTTAAGTAGCAGAATGAAGTCCAGAGAACGGAATGCGTTCTGTCGTAGTTTACAGCTTGACTGCGATATTTGCACCTTTCGATCCAACACATCTGACCTCAGCAAGCATTTTTTTAGTACCGGGTTAGCATTCCCTCTTTGATCCCTTCTCTTTAGCCAGTCTGACCTGCTGCAGCCTGTTATCCAGGATTACCACGTGGAGGTGTAGAAGGGTCTTGGCAGCTATGGAACGCTGACCACTGCAGCTTATGCGCTGCTCAGCGTCTTGATCCCTTGTGGGATTCAATCGCCCAGTGTTTCATCGCTTTTTGATACTAGTACTTGACCTCTTGACCACAGCGACCCCCAGGAGACTCTGCAGTCTTCTAGACAACCAGTTTCACATTCCAGTCGTGTAGTTTCGTCACAAAGTGAGCAGCGAACGATTGGCAGGTTCATGCCCCCAATGTCACCCCAGCGCAGTCATGCTGGCGCTGGAAGGGTCTGGGCTGAAAGATCTGGGCTTGTCATTGGTCAGCTCTTTCCTGATCAGAGGACCAGTATTGATCAGGGACGATGGTTTCACTAGTTGCGCCCGGCTGCAGCACCACTCCGTTTGCCTCCACCCTACGTTGTTTACCTAAAGCAGTTGCACCAGTTAGAACGGATAACAGAGACATCAAAAGCAGATTGAACAAGGCCAGGTGACCTTTTCTAGCGTGAACGTTTGAAGGTCATCGCAGTACATCACAAGCACTAAACTAAGAATATACAAAAGTTGCGCACTTTCTGTGTGGCACGGAATGTAATGGAAAAACGTAATGTCGGAAAGTAATGGAAAAACTTAATGTAGGAAAGTAACGGAAAAACTTAATGTAGGAAAGTAATGGAAAAACTTAATGTCGGAAAGTAATGGAAAAACTTAATGTAGGAAAGTAATATAAAAACTGAATGCAGAAAAGTAACAGAAAAACTTAATGTAGGAAAGTAATGGAAAAACTTAATGTCGGAAAGTAACGGAACAACTTAATGTAGGAAAGTAATGGAAAAACTAAATGTCGGAAAGTAATGGAAAAACTTAATGTCGGAAAGTAATGGAAAAACTGAATGTCGGAAAGTAATGGAAAAACTTAATGTCGGAAAGTAACGGAACAACTTAATGTAGGAAAGTAATGGAAAAACTTAATGTAGGAAAGTAATGGAAAAACTTAATGTAGGAAAGTAATGGAAAAACTTAATGTAGGAAAGTAATGGAAAAACTTAATGTCGGAAAGTAATGGAAAAACTTAATGTAGGAAAGTAATGGAAAAACTGAATGTCGGAAAGTAATAGAAAAATTTAATGTAGGAAAGTAATGGAAAAACTTAATGTCGGAAAGTAATGGAAAAACTTAATGTAGGAAAAAACGGAAAAACTTAATGTCTTTATACTAGTTTAGAAGACTCTGCAGAGTGTGTTGTTGTTGATTAACTAGGGCTGCCGAGTTGTTCGCTCTGTCGCAGTCAATGCGTAGCTATAGAACTTGCAAGTGTTTTGTAACTGGTTAGTGGAGCTGTATAAGGTGTTGGTGATTGTTAGGGTGGTCGGCAATAACTTTTCTCTGTCTGCGAGCAGCTCATGTTGCGCTGTCTCGTATGGATGGGTGCAGCTGCGACAGGTAGGCGTATGCGTAGGGTCCAACTTGTTTAAGGTTTTGTTAAGTCCCATGTGTTCTGTTCTAAGTTGGAAGATTATGCTCTGCTCCCTGCGGTGAAGTTTGTTGATGTTGGTATTTAGGTTTGGATGTGTCATTTCTTTATACATGGCTCGTCCCGTAGCCCTCTCGACAATTATTTTTTGAAGTTGTTTTGAAGTATCTACTTTGCTGTCTGTAAGTTGGCTGGTGTGTTTATTTGAATCGTGCTTGCTCCTAGTTTTGCTAGTCTGTCTGCTTTCTCATTGCCTGATATGTCTATATGTTCTGCAATCCACTGGAGGGTGACTATGATGTTGTGTGTTGTTTGGATCTTATCAATTGTCTCAGCCAGTGTTGTATCTTCTTTGTTGTTAGCTTGTAGGTATGTCTCTTGTGCTTGTAGGTATGTCTCCAGTGGTTGTAGGTATGTCTCTAGTGGTTGTAGGTATATCTCTAGTGGTTGTAGGTATGTCTCTAGTGCTTGTAGGTATGTCTCTTGTGCTTGTAGGTATGTCTCTAGTGCCTGTAGGTATGTCTCTAGTGCTTGTAGGTGTGTCTCCAGTGGTTGTAGGTATGTCTCTAGTGCTTGTAGGTATGTCTCTAGTGGTTGTAGGTATGTCTCTAGTGGTTGTAGGTATGTCTCTAGTGCTTGTAGGTATGTCTCTAGTGGTTGTAGGTATGTCTCTAGTGGTTGTAGGTATGTCTCTAGTGGTTGTAGGTATGTCTCTAGTGGTTGTAGGTATGTCTCTAGTGGTTGTAGGTATGTCTGCTTGTAGGTATGTCTCTAGTGGTTGTAGGTATGTCTCTAGTGGTTGTAGGTATGTCTCTAGTGGTTGTAGGTATGTCTAGTGCTTGTAGGTATGTCTCTAGTGGTTGTAGGTATGTCTCTAGTGGTTGTAGGTATGTCTGCTTGTAGGTATGTCTCTAGTGGTTGTAGGTATGTGTCTAGTGGTTGTAGGTATGTCTCTAGTGGTTGTAGGTATGTCTGCTTGTAGGTATGTCTCTAGTGGTTGTAGGTATGTCTCTAGTGGTTGTAGGTATGTCTCTAGTGCTTGTAGGTATGTCTCTAGTGGTTGTAGGTATGTCTCTAGTGGTTGTAGGTATGTCTCTAGTGGTTGTAGGTATGTCTGCTTGTAGGTATGTCTCTAGTGGTTGTAGGTATGTCTCTAGAGGTTGTAGGTATGTCTCTAGTGGTTGTAGGTATGTCTGCTTGTAGGTATGTCTCTAGTGGTTGTAGGTATGTCTGCTTGTAGGTATGTCTCTAGTGGTTGTAGGTATGTCTCTAGTGGTTGTAGGTATGTCTCTAGTGGTTGTAGGTATGTCTCTAGTGGTTGTAGGTATGTCTCTAGTGGTTGTAGGTATGTCTGCTTGTAGGTATGTCTCTAGTGGTTGTAGGTGTGTCTCTAGTGGTTGTAGGTATGTCTCTAGGGCATTCACAAACAACGACAACTTTATTGGTGGAAATGTATGTTTCTGTAAGACTGCCTGGGCCTAGAAGATCACTGATGAGGATACAGACTAAGAATGGTATCCTGGTTCTCCAGGTTTGGTGACTTTCACACAAGTCTAACACCCTGTCTATGAGAGCTGGCAAATGGAGTATAATGTAGATAAATGTAGTCATCCACATGGGTAGATCCAATATGGAACATCATTACAGAATGGGCGAGAACAATATTAGAAAGATAGATAAGGAAAGGGAAATAGGGGTTATAATAGACCATACAGGTAAAGTGAGTGAGCAAGTTCAGGTAGCAGTGAAAATGGCAAATGCAATGTTAGGGATGATAAAAAAAATATTAAACATTGGAGCAAGGAAGTGATAGTCAAACTGTATAAAGCATTAGTTAGACCTAGATTGGAGTACTGTGTACAGGTGTGGAGTCCTTATCATAGAGGGGATATAAATAAGCTGGATACAAAGAATAGCGACAAAGTTGATAGTGGGATTCCAGAATTACAGTTATGAGGAAACTGTCAGAAAAACTGGACTACAGTGTCTAGAAAAGAGAAGAATTTGAGGTGACTTAATACAGGTTTATAAGATAATCACAGGAAAGGTGAAATTAGACTATAACAAGTTTTTCAAAATACAGCCACCTACAAGAACAAGAGGGCATAGCTATAAATTAACTAAAGAAAGGTCCAGATTAGATATTAAGAAATATTTTGTAGTCAGAGAGTGGTGAATGCTTGGAATGCATTACCCCAGGAGGTGGTGGAGGCAGAGACAGTTGATGCATTTAAGAATGGATTGGATGTGCATAGCTTTTAGAGCAGGGTCATGCAGATGTGACTGGTTGTATACAGATTCTGATGAGTCTTCTAAACCAGTATAAAGACGTTAAGTTATGTAAAAAATTACACTGTTACAGATACAGCGATAGATAAACCTAATTCACTCCGAGATGCACATTCAGAGTACATCCCCCACACTACTGACGGTGATGAAAGTCGAAAGGAAGTTACTGGCATGATCACGGATGTCCTGAGCTCAAAACCCGTGGGGTGTACTGTACAAAGGATGGATGCAGACCAGGTGAAGTGGAGGGAGTTTATTGCTGTCCTTGAAGACACAATTAGGCACGATGGTCACTGGTAACTTTGTCCGTCACTGATCAAGGAAATACGAAAAGGAACAAATTTAGTAATGAGGGAACATAAAGAGCTGTGGCTGTCAGCGACCCAAAGTTGATTTCTAGCTTCAGGGTCAGCAGCCCAAAGTTGACCTCTAGCGTCAGGGTCAGTGACCGAAAGTTGACCTCTAGCGTCAGGGTCAGCAACCAAAAGTTGATTTCTAGCTTCAGGGTCAGTGACAGAAAATTGACTTCTAGCATCAGGGTCAGCGACCCAAAGCTGACTTCTAGCGTCAGGGTCAGTGACAGAAAGTTTACTTCTAGCGTCAGGGTCAGCGACCCACAGTTGACTTCTAGCGTCAGTGACCCAAAGTTTACTTCTAGCGTTAGGGTCAGCGACCCAAAGTTGACTTCTAGCATCAGGGCCAGCGACTCAGAGCTATCAATAGACGCAGAACGGGACATTGTAGACTCAAGGCGCACTTCCACAGAATGAGTCTCAGAGACATCGACATATGCAATTGTGGAGCACCCAAGCAAACACCAGAACATATCCTGCATGACTACCCCACTTATACAGACTAAAGAGAGCCAGTCTGGCCCAGGCGAGTGACCATGCTCGAAGACCTGAAACGCAGTCTCCTCCGTGAACCTCGTCGAGCTAGAAGCAATCAGCTGATTGAACGGATCAAGATGCTGAGCAGGGTATGAGCTACAGCAGTCAGCGACCCTCGGAGCCAGTATCCCAGAGCTGCCAAAACCCTTCTTCACCTCCATGTGGTGATCCTGGATAGCAGGTTGCAACAGGACAGACGGATAACAGGTTGCAACAGGACAGACTGGCTAAGGAGAACGAATAAAAAATGGAAGGCTAACACGGTACTAAAAAATGCCAAGCTAGCGTTGAACCGAAAGGTGCAAATATCGCAGTCAAGCTGTAAACTACGACACCACGCGTTCCGTTCCTCAGATGACATCCTGGTACTTACAAAGCTCTTTCCAGGGATTGGTTTGCGGCAGTTTCAGAACGTACGAAAAAGAAGATGTTATTATATGGCTAGATGTGTATAGTTGATTCAAGGTCAGTAATCTTTATGTCCCATTTAGCCAGGCGGATCAATATTTTTTACCACACTCAACAAAACCAGACTGGCGTACATATTAGGTGTGGTTGCTGCGGAGAATATCCTGCGCATTGTCCCACCTGGCACGCACGACTGGCAGAAGTTTGTGGCCCCTAAAGACCTTCAGCAGATGCTGCAGAAAGGTGAGTTCAGTATTTAGACAAGAGCAGTAAGAAAGATGCACTTTTTGTACATAACAGAATGGTTGGCGGTGGACTTCTTCTTTGTACACTTTTCAAAGTTGTCTCTCTGTGCACTTTTCAAAGTTTGTCTCTCTGTACACTTTTCAAAGTTTGTTTTTATCTGTACACTTTTCAAAGTTTGTTCGTCTTTGTACTTTCCAAAGTTTGTCCGTCTCTGTACACTTCTCAAAGTTTGTTCGTCTCTGTACACTTCTCAAAGTTTGTCCGTCTCTGTACACTTTTCAAAGTTTGCCCGTTTCTGTACACTTCTCAAAGTTTGTCCGTCTCTGTACACTTTCAGATGTGAACTTGAATATATCTGAAAGAGAATTGAATGAGCTGACAGCAGCCAGCGACTCATATCTGGCTGGTTGCATCAGGGTCGACGAACTCTAGCTGACCAAGACCCTATTCTGCCCCCATGTGGCGGCCCTGGAAACAGGCTGCACTAGTGTAGTCTGGCCAAGAGATTGGAATCGCAATGGGAAGGCAAACCCTGTTCTAAAAATGTCAGTTGAAATTGGATGTATTGGGCGAAGATCAGCAGGTATCACAGTCCCGCTGTAAACTAGTACACAACTTGCAATTCAGGACGAACACCGAAGAAGAAGAATATATCTAGAGAAAGCAGCGGTTAGCCTAAAGATATTGGTATCTCCGTAGATTTTGTCCGTTTTCTGCGAATGAGCGTAAAAAAGTAAACCTAAAGTGGCAATAAAAACAAATTAATTTGAGGTAAATGCAGATAATGAACCGAAATAAAATACAAAATTGTAAGGTAACTTTTTTTTGGCTCTCCACTTGCATGTACGCTTTTATAACGAGTATATCTCAAAAATGCAGCGGTTAGCCCATTTCTGCTACAAATGTGTTTCCATACTTAACATACGATGATTACTTCCCACAGATAACTTCACCACACGTCTGATACATGGAATGATCTACAACCCACTGACCAATCGCTGGTCATGGACCAAGAATACCAGCATCAACTATGCCATACATGCAGTTAAACTAGTTGACGTTGGAGAAGTTAGAAATGACCAGGGTAACGATACGGCAACGCAGAATGAAGGAAAATAAATAAATGATCTGTTTTGTTTTGTATGTTAATTCTTGTTTTTCCTGTTCTGTTTTTGCTCTATACTTCTTCTTCGTTCGTTCTCAATCTCCCACTACCAAACCCTGAAATGGCTTAAGTAGCAGAATGTAGTCCAGAGAACGGAATGCGTTGTGTCGTAGTTTACAGCTTGGCTGCGATATTTGCACCTTTCGGTCCAATACATCCGACTTCAGCAAGCATTTTTTGAGTACCAGGTTAGCATTCCCTCTTCGATCCCTTCTCCTTAGCCAGTCTGCCCTGTTGCAGCCTGTTATCCAGGATCACCGCGTGGAGGTGTAGAAGGGTCTTGGCAGCTATGGTTCGCTGGCCCTGACGCTAGCAGTCAGCTATGGGTCGCTGACCGCTGCAGTGCCTTGCTCTATACGAAGCATAGAGCTACTGTTGACATTGACGTCTTGCAGGAAGTCTGTAAGAAAGTACAGGTAGGACTGGTTCAAAATATTACCTACAAAAATATTGGAAATAACAGAAAAATGTTTAACTCTGTAGTGCATCATTGAGAGTCATAGTGAGTCAGTTTTATGAGTCATAGTGAGTCAGTTTTGTGAGTCATAGTGAGTTAGTTTTGTGAGTCAGTTTTGTGAGTCATAGTGAGTCAGTTTTATGAGTCAAAGTGAGTCAGTTTTATGAGTCATAGTGAGTCAGTTTTGTGAGTCATAGTGAGTCAGTTTTATGAGTCATAGTGATCCAGTTTTATGAGTCATAGTGAGTCAGTTTTGTGAGTTATAGTGAGTCAGTTTTATGAGTCATAGTGAGTCAGTTGCGAGTTAGCAGCTTGTAGAGTGGTACATGAAGTAGCACTGACTCCTCGACAGCTTAAGGGGGTGAAAAGAGATCTTCATTCACCTTTCTGTTCTTGTTGGCTATAGATTGGATAATGAAGACATCAATCGAGGGGAAAAGAACTGGTATTCAGTGGACACTATTGTCACAATTGGAGGACCTGGACTACGCAGATGACCTGGTTCTTTAGTCACACAGTCATAGCCAGATGGGCAAAGATGGCGCCGTAACTGGCTGCGAGTCTACATTTCTCTACTGTTTTGGATCATTATGGATGCCGCCAGACCACGGATTTGCCTGGAATTCACACTAGTCGACGACTTACACTTGTGTTCACGGATACGTGGAGTTGTTTTCCGTCTGGACTTGTTATTTCGTTCTTTTTTTGTGATTTCTTCCATCCGTTTATCCTGGTCTGGACGCCGGCTGAATGGCGCTACGCTTAAACTAGTTATACCTGTGTCGTATCTCACGGGTTACTTCTGCCGGTTCACCTTCACGAATATGGCGTGTGGGAATTTTAGATGCTACTATGATGAACTGAATACAGCTGGGGAGAGATGCCAGACTCACTCACACGCTGAGTGTTGTCCATACGACCTCTTGTGGTTATCGAAAAGGCGCGACAAACTGCGTTAGATGCCTTCCCACCTTTGTACCCTGCGGGTTACATGTTTACGGAAAGGCTTCGGTGGTAACCCTGAGGCAAAATCTGCATCCTATGCTATCTCCAGTCGTCTCGATAAATGTCTTGCCACTGGCAAAATGAAGCTTAGGCTCTGTGAGTGAGGTTGACAAAAGGCGCAGTTTCTTCCTCACTTTAATCCAAATCTCCGCGCAAGTCACCCATTTCAGCGGACACAGCAAGAGATACGACTGTCCACACGGCTGAACGAAGAGAGTGGTCTTCATCACTTGTGATGGACAAAACTATCATAGCCAGATGCAAGAGAAACTTGATAGGGTGAAAGAACAATCGGCCAAACTGGGACTGAATATCAACATGAAGAAAACCAAGCTCCTTAAACTCAACACTAACAGCAGAGAACCAATCATGCTGGAGGGAGGGCAGTTGGAGGAAGTGGATACCTTGACCTATTTAAGCAGCACAATAGACACATCGGGAGGTACAGATATAAGGATCAGAATGGGAAAGGCACGTGGGGCATACCTGATACACCAGTTTCACATCAAAATTAGAATATCCAACACCAGCCAGTGTTAAGTCGGTACTGCTGTATGGAGCAGAGACGTGGAGAACGACAAAGGTTATACAACAAAGACTCCAACCCTTCGCTAACAGATGCCAACGAATGATAATGGACATAAAGTGGCAGGACATGGTGAGGAATGAAGACTTGTGTTCATAAAGTGGCAGGACATGGTGAGGAATGAAGGCTTGTGTTCATAAAGTGGCAGGACATGGTGAGGAATGAAGACTTGTGTTCATAAAGTGGCAGGACATGGTGAGGAATTAAGACTTGTGTTCATAAAGTGGCAGGACATGGTGAGGAATTAAGACTTGTGTTCATAAAGTGGCAGGACATGGTGAGGAATGAAGACTTGTGTTCATAAAGTGACAGGACATGGTGAGGAATGAAGACTTGTGTTCATAAAGTGGCAGGACATGGTGAGGAATGAAGACTTGTGTTCATAAAGTGGCAGGACATGGTGAGGAATGAAGGCTTGTGTTCCTAAAGTGGCAGGACATGGTGAGGAATGAAGACGTGTTCATAAAGTGGCAGGACATGGTGAGGAATGAAGACTTGTGTTCATAAAGTGGCAGGACATGGTGAGGAATGAAGACTTGTGGGAAAGGAGCCAACAACAGCCAGTGGAACAACAAATTAAGAGAAGAAAATGGGGCTGGATAGGACATACGCTGCGGAGGCACTGTCCAAAATAGCCAGACAGGCTCTTACATGGAATCCACAAAGGAAGAGAGAGAGGTAGACCCAAGATAAGAGAAGGAGCTAAGATTAGATTAATACACCTGGATAGAGGCAGAAAGAGCGGCCCAGGTCCATCTTTGCTGGCAGGATGTTGTTAATGGTCTATGCACCGAGAGGAGCAACAGGCTTTGATTGATTGATGATTAACTTATTATGGGATGCAGTGAGCTGTTCCCTTCCTTGCTGCCTTTCCTTCCCTAACTGTAAGTCAGTTGCCTATTTACAGATGAGTCAACTGGAGCATGCTAATAAACTTTTCTTAAATGTGTCATATTTTACATTCACAGATGATAAAAATAGTTGCCATTCGCAAGCGAATATGGCAGTAGCGTCAGACATGTAGTCAGGTGTAACCATACAGGCCTATCTCAGCGCAACAAATTTTGCCACATGTAGACGGTGCTGGTAATCAGGCTTGCCTCCATTCTGTCTTTGTTATATTTTAGCTCATGTTTTTATTTTGTTTTTTTTACGTATCGATGATTCTTGGTGATGCCAGCATTGTGCGTGATGACAGTGCACCAGGCTGAGCGGTTCGGAGCAATCATCTCACAGGAGGCAACTTCAATTAAAAATGTCACAAATGAGTTTCAGGCATTCATATTCTTGGTGCATCTTCAACAACATGAGGTCGGCACGTCAGATGGGTATGGAAGAGTTGGGAGCCAATCAGACCATCCCAAGCAAAACATTCAGTCGTCACCATCATTCGGTTTCCTTTTGAACATAGGATCGCAACAGATGCTCTCCATCTGTTCCTATCCTTTGCCATGTTCTTGAGTTCTGCCCAAGAGACCACGATTAAAGGTCATGTCAATAGCCTCGCTTGTGCAGGACCCTCGAGAATCCAGTCATTAGTACTGGTGTTTTGATGTTCGGTTGTGGTGTGTGTAATAAAGTGTTTTTTCAAGGTTTGGGCTGTTAGTCGTAAGCCAACCCCCAAAACCTGGCGGAGGGTTGTGTACTTTGGGCTGCCCTATGTCACATCTTTGCTGCAAACTACAATACAACACCACTACATCCTTTACAGGACAAACGTTGAAGAAGAAGAAGGTAACGTACAAGTAAAGTAAATATGTACAAGTGAAGTAAGTACGTACAAGTGAAGTAAATTTGTACAAATGAAGTAAATATGCACTCAAGCAAAGTAAATATGTACAAATGAAGTAACTACGCACTCAAGCAAAGTAAATAAGTACAAATGACGTAACTACGCACTCAAGCAAAGTAAATACGTACAAATGAAGTAACTACGCACTCAAGCAAAGAAAATACGTACAAATGAAGTAACTACGCACTCAAGCGGAGACTTTACAGGACCCGAGTCAGCAATAATTTTATTATGTGGAAATATTTTCAAATGCATAAGTATAAATAAAATGTGCATTAAAAGTTTAAATTATTGAATTAATTATAAAAACATAAATATTAGTACATACGAGAGACAATTTTTAAACTTTGTCAATTTCATGATAATTTGGGCCGTTTTACGACATATGACCCTGACTTTGTTTTGTTGGAACATTGCCTGGTTACGAATGGGCCCTGCACGTAATTATGTTTCTCTCTTGCGACACTCGTGTCTGTAGCATTTTATTGTACATGACGAGGTTGCAGTCCTATGCACACCCCTCTTTAGTTTTCTTTTGCAACATGGCGAGGAGGATGCCGTGGTTCGTTTTTTTGGCTTTATGGTTGTTTATCCAATAATTACTGCTGTAATCTCCGGTTGTACAGACAAACTTGTTTTTTGATGTTTGTATTTAAAAGAAAATAAAGAATATTGGTTATAAATTAAAACCAGCAAGTTTGCATCAATTTTGAATGACTGTAATTAAATAAAATGCAGAATAGCCCCAGAAAAATCGGTCTCCCAGACCATGAATGGAATATTGTGCTACAAAACCTAGTCACTGGAACTGAGAAAGAGAATCCTTGGATGCTACGTGGAACCATATGGCAGTGAATCATGGACAATTAGCAAGCAACCGCTTAGATCTTTGGAAGGAACAGGGATGTGGTTTTACAGAAGAATGCTGCGGATCCCATGGACTGAAAGGAAGACTGATGATACAGTATCCGAGGAGGGACAAACACGAAGACAACTTATTGGATCAGAACAAGGCAGGCATCCTTTATCGGGCATGTTATGAGAAGAGGCGGCTTGGAGCATGTCGTGACAATGTGAAAGATAGCAGGAAAGAGAGACAGAGGAAGGCTGAGAGAGAAGTTGGACAGCCTGAGAGAATGGTACGAGCGACAATCAACAACAGAGTTGGTAAACGACACGCGTGATAGAAGGGGATGGAGGTACAGGATCGCCTACACCAAGCAGCAGGGCACCTGATGGTGATGGTGCCGAGTAACTCGTGAATATCAAAAGAGATTAAATCGGAAGCAAAAATAAAAATCATTAACCACAATATAGATAAACACGGCGCGGCTCCAAGCTGCTGAATGAGCGATGGAGCGTAGAACACTGTTACTTTCACTACGAAACCACATCCACAACACGACCATCAAGAGTCAAACCTGGTTCAATGACGTTGTAGATACAGCATTAAGAAAATACAGGTGGGCAGGCCATGTGGTACACATGCCTGACAATAGATGGACACGTAATGTGACGTCATGGTGGCCCTACACCTATAACCGTCGCCCCGTACGTCCACCAATGAGATGGAGAGATGGCCTGCGACAGGACCTTGGTCTGGTATGGTACTTAAATACAAAAGACAGATGAGTTTAGACGAGATTTGGCTACCTGGCATATGGCACAATATGTGCCTGAATGAACGCCAGGATTACAGTATTAATTCAGGGGACAGCGTGGGCTTTATAAGCCTTAATGGGGATCAATACGCTGAGCAGCGCATGAGCTGCGGAGGTCAGCGACCCATACCTGACTGCTAACGTCAGGGCCAGCGACCCATAGCTGACTGCTAGCGTCAGGGTCAGAGAACCAGAGCTGCGAAGACCCTTCTACACCTCCACGCGGTGATCCTGGATAACAGGCTGCAGCAGAGCAGATTGGCTAAGGAGAAGGGATCGAAGAGGGAATGCTTACCCGGTACTAAAAAAATGCTTGCTGAAGTCGGATGTGTTGGACTGAAAGGTGCAAATATCGCAGTCAAGCTGTAAACTACGACACAACGCATTCCATTCTCTGGACTACATTCTGCTATTTAAGCCCTTTTAGGGTTTGGTAGCGGGAGATTGAAAACGAACGAAGCCAAGCCATAAGCTGTTATGAAAGAGAGAAAGAGGAAGTGAAACAGAGTTACAAGGGGCCAACGAACCAACGCCAGGGAATCCCTGAAAATACCGTTCGCGGTACCCACACATAACTTGAGAACCCTGCCCAAGAGGTTCGGTTCATTGAACAGGGCATTGTCCTTAACTCTCAAACAATGCAGTTTAAAACTGTCCAGCCAAAATGGTTACCTTCCCACAATTTCTACTGGGAATTCCACGACCTCTAGGTCACCTAGTAGGAAACTAGCAAGAAACTGAAGCATCGGTATCCATTGTGAACATCTTCTGATACTTCAGTTTCTTGCTAACCACCATCTGAACTATTCCTAGCGACACAGCGAATTCCTCTGCTAGCGAACGTAAGCTCCGGCGACGGTCCACCCGAATTACTGCATCATTTTTGGCAATGGCATCTTCTGACGCAACAATATGCCCCTGACCTGGTCTCGGAAGATGTTTTGTTAACTCACGTCATTCTTTAAACATCGTTGTCCAGTTCTTCACTGTTGTCTTCGACACACTTTTCTCACCATACACTGCCTGCATTCTATTCTGCGATGAATGTCAACTGGTCGACATCCTTCAGCTGTTAGAAACTGAATCACCGCTCGCTGACCAACTCTGGACGGATTCCGTATCACACCTGCCATGTTTTCAACAATCTGCTGAGGAAACTATGAGTCGGAGGATAATGATATTTTGCAAACTTGACGGTTGGTATATGTTGTTTACACCTGAAGTGACATCATCATCATGCGCATCATAAATACGTTCACTTGGTGCAGTTAGGTCCTGTTTCATTTGAACAAGCCTTGCAATATCACAGATTTATCAACAGTAATGTAACAGATTTATAAGTAACTAGAGTTTCAATCAGGAAATAACAATTATGTGATATAACAATTTGGTAGTGACTTGAAATAAGTTGCTCTGATCATTTTGACTCGGTATGTTTGAGAGTTTAAAAAAACGTAATTAACATTTGAATCGACGAATAATAACTTAACTTCTTTATACTGGTTTAGAAGACTCTGCAGAGTTTGTATACAACCAGTTTCATTTACATTTTCTTGCTATAAAAGCTATGTGCATACAATATATTCTTGAATGCATTAATTGTCCCTATCTCTACTGCTTCCTGTGGCAATGCATTCACCACTCTCTGACTACAAAAATATTTCCTAATATCTAATCTGGACCTTTCTTTAGTCAACTTGTAGCTATGCCCTCTTGTTCTTTTAGGTGGCTGTATTTTTAAAAACACGTGAAAGTCTTAATTTATCCTTTCCTCGATTTCTTCTCTTTTCTAGATACCGTAGGCCGATTTCTCTGAGTATTTCCTCATAACTGTTATTCTGGAATCCCACTATCAGCTTTGTCGCTCTTTTTTTGTATCCTTTCCAGCATGTTTATATCCCCTCTACGATAAGGACTCCACATCTGTACACAGTACTCCAATCTAGGTCTAACTAATGCTTTATACAGTTTGACTATCACTTCCTTACTCCTATGTTCAATATTTCTTTTTATCATACCTAATATTGCATTTACCTTTTTCACTGCTACCTGGACTTGCTCACTCACTTTACCTGTGTGATCTATTAAAACCCCTAGGTTTCAAAATATTCACTTAACACAGAAAAAAACCTCTGCCAGAACAACACTGCACTCAAGTGACAGAGTGAAAGTTATAAAACTGAAAGCTGATGGACAGAGAACATATTCTGGAAGTTCTAACTCGCACGTTGTCCGTCAAAGGGCTGGCAACCGTTATACTGATCGGTTCCAAACATGGACTAGTCCTGGGACTTCGAGTATCTGACTCTGACCGGCCACACTACAAAAATGGCACCATATGGTGTACCAAAAGAATACATTCGCTTGTAAATAGTTTAATTTAGTTCATTTTAATTAATTCGGGAATGGAACGACGCAGCGAGCTGAAAATAGTTGTATTGACCTAGAGATACCGGAGAGAATGAGCTGTCCAAATTACACATCACTAGAGCTCACAAATGGATGCCGTGGGCTAGTGGTTAAGTGACACGGCTCACAATCCGAAGGTGCTGGGTTTGCTTCTCAATCACAGCACCAAACGTTACCCCAGGGAAGCAATCTCTTAAAAAATGCATGAGGAAGGAGACCCTTACATAAAATGCATGCCGAAGTCGGATGCACTGGGCCGACAGACACAACATAAAAACATAGTGCAACGCACACCGCCTTGGAGAATAGAGCAATAAGGCGAATGTAAAATACAGAAAACAAAACGAGCTCACGGTTGCTAAAATTTCTGCATGACTGACAAATAGATAGATATATTTACTGTTTTATAGTTAAAATAACAGACTTATCATCAGTAATATCACACATTTATGAGCAATAAAATCACAGATTGAGCAGTTGTAGAACAGAATTATGAATCTTAAAATCACAGATTTATTAAATAGTAGTTGAACAAATTTACAAGCAGTAAATTCATAGATTTATAAGAAGTAATATCACAGACAAGTTAAAATAGGACATGTGTAGGATGAATTAAAATATGGGCATTTCGAGGTTGAATTAAAATATGGATATTTCTAGGTTGGATTAAAATATGGACATTTCTAGGTCGGATTAAAGTAGGGACATTTCTAGGTCAGATTAAAATATGGACATTTCTAGGTTCGATTAAAATATGGAGATTTCTAGGTTGGATTAAAATATGGACATTTCTAGGTTCGATTAAAATATGAAAATTCCAAGGATGAATTAAAATATGGACATTTCTAGGATGAAGTAAAATATGGACATTTCAAGGATGAATTAGAAGATGGCCATTTGTAGGTTGTATTAAAATATGGACATTTCAAGGATGAATTAAAAGATGGACATTTCTAGGTTGGATTAAAATATGGATATTTATGGGATGAGATAAGCCAAAGGCTGCTCAAAGGGTAATGGAGCAAAAAACGCCGACAGTCTCTCTAAGGGACTGAAATTATAATAGAAATGGTATGCAGAACATGAGAAACTGGTTGTATACAGACTGTAGTGTCTTCTAAGCCAGTATAAAGAAGTTAAGTTTAAAAACCGCCATTAATAACGTAGTGGATACTGCATAGTTAATCCTTTACAGTCCAACGTAATTTAAACGATGCTAATCGTCATGTCCAAGACACGAATAGTCATTTTATATGTTTATACTGCTAGCGTCAAGGCCAGCGAACCAGAGCTGAGCAATGCATGAGCTACAGCGGTCATTGACCCATAGCTGACTGCTGGCGTTAGGGCCAGCGAACCAGCGCATGAGCTCCGGTGGTCAGTGACCCATAGCTGACTGCTAGCGTTAGGGCCAGCGAACCAGCGCATGAGCTGCAGTGGTCAGTGACCCATAGTTGACTGCTGGCGTCAGGGCCAGCGAACCAGCGCATGAGCTGCAGTGGTCAGTGACCCATAGTTGACTGCTGGCGTCAGGGCCAGCGAACCAGCGCATGAGCTGCAGTGGTCAGTGACCCATAGTTGACTGCTGGCGTCAGGGCCAGCGAACCAGCGCATGAGCTGCAGTGGTCAGTGACCCATAGTTGACTGCCAGCGTCGGGGCCAGAGAACCAGAGCTGATAAAAGTCCCTTCTACACCTCCATGCGGTGATCCTGGATAACAATCATTGCCAACCCTCTTTCTTTCGCCTTCTATCACCCAGGTCTGCATAGGCCATCAACCAACCCTCTTTCGCCTTCTATCACCCAGGTCTGCATAGGCCATCAACCAACCATCTTTCGCCTTCTATCACCCAGGTCTGCATAGGCCATCAACCAACCCTCTTTCGCCTTCTATCACCCAGGTCTGCATAGGCCATCAACCAACCCTCTTTCACCTTCTATCACCCAGGTCTGCATAGGCCATCAACCAACCCTCTTTCACCTTCTATCACCCAGGTCTGCATAGGCCATCAACCAACCCTCTTTCACCTTCTATCACCCAGGTCTGCATAGGCCATCAACCAACCCTCTTTCACCTTCTATCACCCAGGTCTGCATAGGCCATCAACCAACCCTCTTTCACCTTCTATCACCCAGGTCTGCATAGGCCATCAACCAACCCTCTTTCACCTTCTATCACCCAGGTCTGCATAGGCCATCAACCAACCCTCTTTCACCTTCTATCACCCAGGTCTGCATAGGCCATCAACCAACCCTCGCCAAGCAGCTCTGTCCTGTGCAATCTTTTCCAGCTTTTTCCTGTTTTCTTGACTTCCACCTCCAGATCTCGTCTATGCCTCTCCTTCTCTGTGGGTTCCATGACAGGGATTGCCTGATGATACTGGCCTAGGGATTTCTTAATGTATGACTAATCCATCACTTCCTTCCTAAGATTTCCTGTTCGAATTGACCTTTTAATAGAGCAGGCTGGCTAAGGAGAAGGGATCGTAGAGGGAAGGCTAACGTGGTACCCAGACTGGCTAAGGAGAAGGGATCGTAGAGGGAAGGCTAACGTGGTACCCAGACTGGCTAAGGAGAAGGGATCGAAGAGGGAAGGCTAACGTGGTACCGAGACTGGCTAAGGAGAAGGGATCGTAGAGGGAAGTCTAATCCGGTACTCAAAAATTCCTGCCGAAGTCGGACGTGTCAGACCTAACGGTTCAAATATCGCAGTCAAGCTGTAAACCACGACACAGCGCATTTAGCTCTCTGGACTACATATCTTGCTACTTGCAAAGCCCTTTTCAGAGCTTGGTAGCAGGAGATTGAGAACGAATGAAGAAGAAAAAGAAATAACAATATATTAGTTGAAATGCGACATGTGTCTTCAGATAAATGGATCTGTAAGTGGTGATTCTATAGTTAACAGTAATCGCAAATTGGACTGTAAAGGGTTAAGAAAGTGCAGGTGGGCAGGGCATGTTTGTCCGACCACAGACGGGCACTAAAAGTTACATCCTTGTGTCAGTATAGCTTTAAGCCTACATGCTGACGTCATCCAATGAGATGGCACGAGCAAGGCTTTTCGTCCAACATGATACTCTAATGATAAAGACGAAATTATACATATGGCTGTTTAATGTCCGATGATTTGCATACCTGGTTGAATATCAGTATTCCAGGTGGAATCAAGTAGAATATGGATTGAAATAAATATGACATGATGATCAATACAGACAAGACAAGAGACTATGTTGATATCGTGTGAACACGTGCAAAGAAGTTTCCACATCAGTGACATTCGTATCAAGCAAATATGCGAGTTCAAATACCAAGGTGGGGATCAAGATGCTGAGCAGCGCATAAGCTGCAGTGGTCAGCGACCCATAGCTGACTGCTAGCGTCAGGGCCAGCGAACCAGAGCTGCCAAGACCCTTCTACACCTCCATGCGGTGATCCTGGATAACAGGCTGCAGCAGGGCAGACTGGCTAAGGAGAAGGGATCGAAGAGGGAATGCTAACAAGGTACTCAAAAAATGCTTGCTGAAGTCGGATGTGTTGAACCGAAAGGTGCAAATATCGCAGCCAAGCTGTAAACTACAACACAACGCATTCCGTTCTCTGGACTACATTCTGCTATTTAAGCCCTTTCAGGGTTTGGTAGTGAGAGATTGAGAACGAACGAAGAAGAAGAAATACCTAGGTGGGGACGGCGTGGCCTAGTGGTTAAGTGGCAAGGCTCACAACCCAAAGGTACTGGGTTCGATCCCCATCACAGCACCGGCCGTTACCCCGGGGAAGCAAACCCTTAGAAAATGCAGGAGGAAGCAGACCCTTACATAAAATGCATGCTGAAGTCGGATACACTGGGCCGACAGGCGCAAAATAAAAACCACAGTGCAACGCACACCGCCTTTGGGATTAGAGAAATAAGGCGAACGCAAACAAAAAAATAAAAAAATAGCTAGGTAGTGTGTCACTGATGACGGCAGAGAGATAGCACACAAAAATCAGAAGGCAAACAGTGTTTACTCTCAAATTATACCATTATTGAAACATCCTAGAGTGCTTCTTTCAACTAAGAGGAGGCTGATAAATACACTATTTATTCCTACATTGTATTACCAATGTCAATCTTGGTCCTTACTGGCAACTCACAAGAGTAAGATCCAGAGCTGTGAGATGCGCTGTGTGAGAAGTGCAGCCGGAAAGACAATCCGTGATCGAATCCGCAACACTATGCTGAGGAAGACAGTGGGGACAAACCCAGTTAGTGGATACATTGACTCTCAACAAACCCAGTTAGTGGATACATTGACCCAACAAATTAAAGTGGTTTGGTTATTTAGTCAGAATGGATTATGACCAGCCTGCAGCGAGAGCAGGTCTTGGTCCACAAGCAAGGGGTAGACTGATTGAAAGTGTCTCCGACACTCTCAGGAAGTTACACCTAACGACAGCATACGCCTCCCACCTGGCGATAACAAGAAATCTACGTATCCCGCCTCTCTGCACCGTCTGATGGCAAGGCCAGATGGATAAGAAATGAAAGAATAGATTCTGCCAAAGACGGATGTGTCTGACCAAAATGTGTAAATATCGCAGCCAAGCTGTAAACTAGTGACACAACACATTCCGTTCTCCGGACTACATTCTGCTGCTTGCAAAGCCCTGTTAAGTGCTTGATAGCGGGAGATTGAGACTGAACGCAGAAGAAGAAGAAGAAGAAACAATGGACTGAAAATAATTTATAATGTGGCAATATATCACAGAGAGTATCAGAGTTCATAGAGATGACTTGCACGACCGATGACGAGATCTGGTTTTTTTCAAAACCTTTTCTGCTTGAAGAAGTCGCTCTGCTTGTATGAAAAACGGCTTGCACAGGTCGGCAGTTAGAATCTCTCTGTCAAGTTTCGGTTTTGGAGTCTCAACGTGTTTAATTTGAGCATAACGGGACACAACATTGGCATAAGGGTTTTTCGGGACATTTATACGTCTTGGCGCGTAATCGTCACTATCCGAATCTCGTTCATTACTGTTCTTTTTATCCAAGGACCTCTCCTGCTTTCCAAATTTACCAGAGTTAACGGCAGAGTTTATGGATGGTCGCCTGTTAAGTAGCTTATTCCTCAAAATAAAGTTTGGGACTTGCTTAGTGCCTGATTGCACGTTACATTTATTCAAATTTGCATCGTGTTGCTGTTCCGTTTTGGAATTACCGCCCCCAGCATCAACCGACGCGCCACCATTACCATCAGCCCCTTTTTGTGATAACACCGTTGTGATCTTTTCATTAACATCAATTGTGCTATTACCATACTGATGCATTGTTTCACCGCTATCATCTATCTCGACATCAGAAATCTCCAGAAATATAACTTCATACGGTTTCACTTCTGACGTAAATTTGTCCGTAAAATTGTTTAATCTCTGATTGATAACACTGTCCGTCAGTACTTCGTCTTTCTTCTTCTTCTTCTTCTTGTGCGAAGATTGAAGAGGTATACCTTCTTGTTTTTCCTGCATTGAAGAGGGCTTCTCATTTTTCTTGAAGTACCTACTCTGGCTGCTATTAGTGTTGTAATCTATTTCCGCATTCAGAGTCTGCAATTTCTTATTAACAACTTTAATTTTACAGACGACTTTCTTTGGTTGCTTTTTGACTGCCTGGGAGGACTTGGGCCATGGATTATCGGATGAATTTGTTTCCTTAACGAGAATATCTGACAACGCAGATACAGTACAAACGTCCTCTTTGGGTGTTTGCAAATTTTGCATTAGTTCGCAGGATGCTTGTTGAAATAAATGTTGCTGATAATTGGTATCGTTGCTTGACCAGTTGTGATCTTTCACAATATCCTTAAGAGACTTGATCTTCTGATCGAATGTAACATCCAGAGCAGTTAATTTATTGTTCACACATTCAAATCTCTGATAAATCTGACAAGTCTCTTCTTTGCGTTTGGCTTCCTCTGATTGATACTGGCGTATCTTCACAAACTGGTTGGATGTTGCAAAGTTTTCGATGTCGGACTCATCGTCTTCTTTGTCGGTATTTGCAGTTTTCTCAGTTTTTCTATTAGACTTACATGTACTCGCATTTTTCTGTCTCGTTTTTGATGCCTGTAGTTTCTTCCTTTCTTGTTTACCATCAGCTGAGTTGCCAGTCGTCTGTTCATCCAAATTTTCCAGGCACACGGTTGGTGCGTTATTTATGGATAAATTCTCTCCCAGCCGGTTCAGAGAATAGATCTTTTTCAGAGCTTTTCTGTAGGAAACCACTTTGCGCATGAAAGATGGGTACCTCAAGCAATCCTTGCGCACGACACGCTTGATTCTATCCACCTCGTCATAACAGACTTTTCCAGACATTAGAAGATAGAAATCAATGTTTTCCATGTTTCGGAGAATTGTGACAGCACCTAAACAGGAAAATATTAATAAAATAATGACATCACCCATGTAGGAAAATAATTATAAAATAATGACATCACCATACAAGAAAATAATTATAAAATAATGACATCACCATACAAGAAAATAATTATAAAATAATGACATCACCATACAAGAAAATAATTATAAAATAATGACATCACCATACAAGAAAATAATTATAAAATAATGACATCAACATACAGGAAAATAATTATAAAATAATGACATCACCATACAAGAAAATAATTATAAAATAATGACATCACCATACAAGAAAATAATTATAAAATAATGACATCACCATACAAGAAAATAATTATAAAATAATGACATCACCATACAAGAAAATAATTATAAAATAATGACATCACCATACAAGAAAATAATTATAAAATAATGACATCACCATACAAGAAAATAATTATAAAATAATGACATCACCATACAAGAAAATAATTATAAAATAATGACATCACCATACAGGAAAATAATTATAAAATAATGACATCACCATACAAGAAAATAATTATAAAATAATGACATCACCATACAAGAAAATAATTATAAAATAATGACATCACCATACAGGAAAATAATTATAAAATAATGACATCACCATACAAGAAAATAATTATAAAATAATGACATCACCCATACAAGAAAATAATGTTTCCAGGGCCCCGCTGCTTGGAGACGGAATATGGTCGTAGTCAGCTCTGGTCGCTGACTCTGACGCAAGCAGCCAGTTAAGAGCCGCTGGCAACTCATTCCCTGTGCTACATCTTAGCCAATATTAACCAAAAGTACAGAAAAAGGTTGCTGCCCATAATGAGTAGGTTACTCTTTTGTGCCCCCTGAAAAGGACATTAAGTGACGAGTTGCAGTAGCTTTCCTCACATCACGAGCGTGCTGATGAAGGTGCTATATTGACTTAATCTGCATATCGCTCACTACTACAGGGATTACGTCAATCCCTCACCTTGTTAGCCGGACTGCCATGAAAACAGCCCGTTTCCAGGACAGGCTACGAGGAAGCCGAGGTTAGGTTCTTGGCCAGTATATTTTGCCTGATCCTGACTAACATGTCTGATCAGTATATATTGCCAGACAGACTGGCAAAAGAAGGCGGACGTTACCACAACCAGATTCTAGTGTGACCTACGAAGAGTCCCAAAGGTTTATTAGGGCCAGATACATGGACAAATGGGAAACAGAACATACTGGCTACACAAAAAATGATGCCTACTACCAGTTGAACAGAAGAGAGCAGGCGGTGGTCTTCGAACTCCGCACAGGCCACAACAGACTGCAGTACCATCTATTCAATAAACTGAAGATAGGTGGCACTGACGAATGCACCTGTGGTACTGGGAAAATGACCGCTGAACATCTGCTGCAAAACTGCCCGACATACGAGGACCAGAGAAAGCACATGTGGCCATCACCAGTGCCAACACTAGACAAGCTCTATGGCAGTGTCGACAGCCTCAGGATGACAGCTGTTTTCTTCGAACAAATTCAAGTTGACATCTGACAGCGTACGAAGAAAAAGTACATTTTGCCTAACAAAGGACATAACTGACACATCTACCTTCAAAATAGCACTGGTCGTTGCCAAATCCCCCAAGGTCATTTGTGTTTGTGAGACCACGTTTAACACGCATGACCTGTTTCCATCGGTAGTTTGGATTGGATGTGTAGCGCCCAATATGGTCAAAGAGTTGTTTGAAGGTCATTTCTGTTGACTTGCAAGCTGTGTCTGTTCGAGTTACAAAGTGTATAAGAGTTATTTACCTTTCTTCTTCTTCTTCTTCGTTAGTTCTCAATCTCCCGCTACCAAGCCCTGAACAGGGTGTTGCAAGTAGCAAGATGTAGGCTGCAGAACGGAATATGTTGTGAAGCTAGTTTACAGCTTGACTGCGATATGTGCACTTTTCGGTCCGACACATCCGCCGTCGGAAGCTTATTTACCTTTAACACAGCTTCTTACTCTAGGAAACCTGGTATTCAGGCAGGTAATGTCTGCTGCGAGGCAGCTGAATGCTATTCGTAGTACGTTCGTTATTTTTTCAATGTTTACTTCCAGAGGCTTAGTCGAACTGGTGTTATCACGGTGCAAGAGGAATACAAAATGATGGAGATACACAGATAATGACACATGTGATTGTGGCGCAATACACGACCCAGACTATCTGATGACCTGCCCCAACCTCCAGGGAACATGCTTCTTCATCTTCTGCGTTCGTTTATCAATCTCCCGCTACCAAGCCCTGAACAGGGCTTTGTATGTAGCAGGATGTAGTCTGGAGAACGGAATGTGTTGTGTCGCTAGTAAGCATGCAACAGGCGTGACATGCTGGAGGCAGATGACAAGGCAATCCATATCGCTAATTACTGAATGCAGTAATTATTATAATTATTTTTTGCGTTCGCCTTATTTCTCTATCCCCCAAGGCGGTCTGCATTGCACTACATTTTTATTCTGCGTCTGTCAGCCCAGTGCATCCGGCTTTGGCATGCATTTTATATAAGGATCTGCTTCCCCCTGCATTTTCTAAGGGTTTATTTCCCTGGGGTAACGGCCAGTGCTGTGTTGGGGATTGAAACCAGCACCTTCGGATTGTGAGCCGTGTCACTTAACCACTAACCCATGCCGTCCCCAATGCAGTAAATATGATATGGTGCTTGGACAGGGGAATTGAGAAAATGCTAGGTTCGAGGAAGATAGGTTGCATATTGAGTTGAGGTATCATTACGTTTTAGAATTTTTCCCATTAATTAGTATTTTATGTTTTAGTATGTAAGCCCATGTGCATCCTAGGAACCAAGAACAGGTCCACTGCATAGCTCCAAGCATGTTGTAAAAGATGACTGAACAGTGTTGTGCATAGGGCTAGGAACCTAATCTTACTTACTGACTTAATTTTTCTGTCGGAGAGGAAGACTAATTGTCCGATCAGGCAAAATATACTGGCAAGACCCTCACCTTGACTTCCTAGCAGTCCTCACTGGAAACGGGCTGTTTTAATGACAGTCTGGCTAACGGAGTGAGGGAACGACATGATCCCTGTAGTAGTGAGCGACATGCAGTTGAAGCCAAGCATAGCACAACCGCCTGAAGGACCCTGGTCAACCTTCATTAACACACTCAGGATGTGAGGAAAAACTACTACAACCCGAAACTTAACGTCCTTTTTAGGGCACACAAAAGAGTAAACCTACTCATTATGTGAATTTGCAAACAAGAAGAACATGTTCTGTCAACTAGTCCAGTGAGGTGTCGTGAGAAAGTCGAATTCACTGCGCGAAATGAGCGAAGTCGGACATTGTAAGCCTGTCATGTAGTTTTAATCTTATGTCATCCATCCATTTTTTCTTCTTCTTCTTCTTCTTCGTTCATCTTCAGACCTCAACTTCAATGACTCTAACGAAGGCAGCAGTCGACTCAAGGCTCTGTACGCTTCCGTACATGTTTTCGTGGAAGGACACTGGCTGTTGCCAAATGCTACTTCTTTTGTCGGTATACAGTGGACAGGACTGCAAAATATGTTCTGCCTTCATGAGGGATGTGCCGCAGGCACAAAGGTCTGTAGTGCCAATCCTGAACTTAACTTAACGTCTTTATACTGGTTTAGAAGACTCTGCAGAGTCTGTATACAACCAGTTCCATTTACATCACCTTCCTCTAGAAGCTGTACGCATCCAATCTGTTCTTAAATGCATTGACCGTCCCAGCCTCCACCACCTCACTTGGCAATGCATTCCAAGCATTCACTACTCTCTGGCTAAAGAAATACTTCCTAATATCTAATCTGGACCTCTCCTTAGTCAACTTGTAGCTGTGCCCTCTTGTCCTTGTTGGTGGTTGTACTTTAAAAAACTTGTTATAGTCTAATTTATCAATTCATCTGATCATCTTATACACCTGTATTAAGTCACCACGAATTCTTCTCTCTTCTAGACACTGAAGGCCAGTTCTTTTTAATCTTTCTTCATAACTGTAATTCTGGAATCCCACTATCAGCTTTGTCGCTCTTTTTTGTGTTCTCTCCAGCATGTCAATATCCCCTCTCTGATAAGGACTCCACACCTGTACACAGTTGTACAGATGGCATCTAAGTCTGTTGTGACCTGTGTCGGAGAATGATCACCTGGTCTCGCCTGGAGAGTTGATGGTAGGCATAATTTTCTATGTGGCCAGGGTGGTCTTATTTCCATTTTGCACTGTACGTAGCCCTGATGAATGCTTGTCTCTTTGTATGTGATTTCTGTATCACTCTGCTGCAGCATTCCTCCCTCTCTGGCGAGTCTGCCCGCCTCCTCGTTGCCTGGAATGTCCCAGTGGGCTGGTATCCACTAGACTGCTTTTTTTTAAGCACTGGGTCAGGCGTTCGAGCGAGTCTGCCAGAGCACCGAGTTCATTTTTGTGCTGGTTCTTGAGCACCATTAATACTGCGAGGGCGTCTGTAAAAATGACCACTTGCTTTACTGATCGATCCATTTGCTATGTACTCTTCATTGTATCGTGTGACCAGATCATAACACTGTCTGCCTCCTAAAGTCCATGTGAATATTGTAGGAGGTAGAAACAGGACAAAGTAAGGGATTATCCCAAAAAGGTCAGGGGTCAAGGAAGCGCAGTGGTTAGTACACTCACATTCTTCCTCTTCGGTGTTTATCCTGAAGAGGACATTATGTCATAGCTTACAGTGAGGCTGCGATATCCGCGTCTTTCGACCCAGCACATTCGAATGCAGCTGGCTTGTTTGAGTACCAGGTTAGCCTTCCCTCTTCGATTCCTTCTACTTAGCCAGTCTGCCCTGTTGCAGTCATGAAATTGGTTTTGGTGGACGTCAATATATATCCACCAACATGAGTCATATATTGACATCCACCAACATGACGTCATATATTGACATCCACCAACATGAGTCATATATTGACATCCACGAAACATGACGTCATATATTGACATCCACCAACATGAGTCATATATTGACATCCACCAACATGAGTCATATATTGACATCCACCAACATGAGTCATATATTGACATCCACCAACATGAGTCATATATTGACATCCACCAACATGAGTCATATATTGACATCCACCAACATGAGTCATATATTGACATCCACCAACATGAGTCATATATTGACATCCACCAACATGAGTCATATATTGACATCCACCAACATGAGTCATATATTGACATCCACCAACATGAGTCATATATTGACATCCACCAACATGAGTCATATATTGACATCCACCAACATGAGTCATATATTGACATCCACCAACACGAGTCATATATTGACATCCACCAACATGAGTCATATATTGACATCCACCAACATGAGTCATATATTGACATCCACCAACATGAGTCATATATTGACATCCACCAACATGACGTCATATATTGACATCCAACAACATGACGTCATATATTGACATCCACCAACATGAGTCATATATTGACATCCACCAACATGACGTCATATATTGACATCCACCAACATGACGTCATATATTGACATCCACCAACATGAGTCATATATTGACATCCACCAACATGAGTCATATATTGACATCCACCAACATGACGTCATATATTGACATCCACCAACATGACGTCATATATTGACATCCACCAACATGACGTCATATATTGACATCCACCAACATGAGTCATATATTGACATCCACGAAACATGACGTCATATATTGACATCCACCAACATGAGTCATATATTGACATCCACCAACATGAGTCATATATTGACATCCACCAACATGAGTCATATATTGACATCCACCAACATGAGTCATATATTGACATCCACCAACATGAGTCATATATTGACATCCACCAACATGAGTCATATATTGACATCCACCAACATGAGTCATATATTGACATCCACCAACATGAGTCATATATTGACATCCACCAACATGAGTCATATATTGACATCCACCAACATGAGTCATATATTGACATCCACCAACATGAGTCATATATTGACATCCACCAACATGAGTCATATATTGACATCCACCAACACGAGTCATATATTGACATCCACCAACATGAGTCATATATTGACATCCACCAACATGAGTCATATATTGACATCCACCAACATGAGTCATATATTGACATCCACCAACATGACGTCATATATTGACATCCAACAACATGACGTCATATATTGACATCCACCAACATGAGTCATATATTGACATCCACCAACATGACGTCATATATTGACATCCACCAACATGACGTCATATATTGACATCCACCAACATGAGTCATATATTGACATCCACCAACATGAGTCATATATTGACATCCACCAACATGACGTCATATATTGACATCCACCAACATGACGTCATATATTGACATCCACCAACATGACGTCATATATTGACATCCACCAACATGAGTCATATATTGACATCCACCAACATGAGTCATATATTGACATCCACCAACATGAGTCATATATTGACATCCACCAACATGAGTCATATATTGACATCCACCAACATGAGTCATATATTGACATCCACCAACATGAGTCATATATTGACATCCACCAACATGAGTCATATATTGACATCCACCAACATGAGTCATATATTGACATCCACCAACATGAGTCATATATTGACATCCACCAACATGAGTCATATATTGACATCCACCAACATGAGTCATATATTGACATCCACCAACATGAGTCATATATTGACATCCACCAACATGAGTCATATATTGACATCCACCAACATGAGTCATATATTGACATCCACCAACACGAGTCATATATTGACATCCACCAACATGAGTCATATATTGACATCCACCAACATGAGTCATATATTGACATCCACCAACATGAGTCATATATTGACATCCACCAACATGAGTCATATATTGACATCCACCAACACGAGTCATATATTGACATCCACCAACATGACGTCATATATTGACATCCACCAACATGACGTCATATATTGACATCCACCAACATGAGTCATATATTGACATCCACCAACATGACGTCATATATTGACATCCAACAACATGACGTCATATATTGACATCCACCAACATGAGTCATATATTGACATCCACCAACATGACGTCATATATTGACATCCACCAACATGACGTCATATATTGACATCCACCAACATGAGTCATATATTGACATCCACCAACATGAGTCATATATTGACATCTACCAACATGACGTCATATATTGACATCCACCAACATGACGTCATATATTGACATCCACCAACATGACGTCATATATTGACATCCACCAACATGAGTCATATATTGACATCCACCAACATGAGTCATATATTGACATCCACCAACATGAGTCATATATTGACATCCACCAACATGAGTCATATATTGACATCCACCAACATGAGTCATATATTGACATCCACCAACATGAGTCATATATTGACATCCACCAACATGAGTCATATATTGACATCCACCAACATGAGTCATATATTGACATCCACCAACATGAGTCATATATTGACATCCACCAACATGAGTCATATATTGACATCCACCAACATGAGTCATATATTGACATCCACCAACATGAGTCATATATTGACATCCACCAACATGAGTCATATATTGACATCCACCAACATGAGTCATATATTGACATCCACCAACATGAGTCATATATTGACATCCACCAACACGAGTCATATATTGACATCCACCAACATGAGTCATATATTGACATCCACCAACATGAGTCATATATTGACATCCACCAACATGAGTCATATATTGACATCCACCAACATGAGTCATATATTGACATCCACCAACACGAGTCATATATTGACATCCACCAACATGACGTCATATATTGACATCCACCAACATGAGTCATATATTGACATCCACCAACATGAGTCATATATTGACATCCACCAACATGAGTCATATATTGACATCCACCAACATGAGTCATATATTGACATCCACCAACATGAGTCATATATTGACATCCACCAACATGAGTCATATATTGACATCCACCAACATGAGTCATATATTGACATCCACCAACATGAGTCATATATTGACATCCACCAACATGAGTCATATATTGACATCCACCAACATGAGTCATATATTGACATCCACCAACATGAGTCATATATTGACATCCACCAACATGAGTCATATATTGACATCCACCAACATGAGTCATATATTGACACCTAAACAAGTCACTCACAAGTTCAAAATGCGAGAGATCCTGCATTATGTATGCTGGTCTTTACTGTATAGCGCAGAAACATGGACAATAAACAAACGATTGGAGACGGCAAAAACTGATGTCTTAGACATGCGGAGACCAAGAAGAATGGGGCACATCTTCTGGAAGGAAAAGAAAATAGACATGAAAGTCTTGGAGATATTAAGGGAGCAAAGAGAATTGGTGGACTAGATCAGAGTCAGTCAGTGGAGTAGATCAGAGTCAGTCAGTGGAGTAGATCAGAGTCAGTCAGTGGAGTAGATCAGAGTCAGTCAGTGGACTAGATCAGAGTCAGTCAGTGGAGTAGATCAGAGTCAGTCAGTGGAGTAGATCAGAGTCAGTCAGTGGACTAGATCAGAGTCAGTCAGTGGACTAGATCAGAGTCAGTCAGTGGACTAGATCAGAGTCAGTCAGTGGAGTAGATCAGAGTCAGTCAGTGGACTAGATCAGAGTCAGTCAGTGGAGTAGATCAGAGTCAGTCAGTGGACTAGATCAGAGTCAGTCAGTGGAGTAGATCAGAGTCAGTCAGTGGACTAGATCAGAGTCAGTCAGTGGAGTAGATCAGAGTCAGTCAGTGGACTAGATCAGAGTCAGTCAGTGGAGTAGATCAGAGTCAGTCAGTGGAGTAGATCAGAGTCAGTGGAGTAGATCAGAGTCAGTCAGTGGAGTAGATCAGAGTCAGTCAGTGGAACTATTTTGGTCACATCAAGGAACGTAACACACCGCTGAAAACAATACTGGAAGGGAAAATAGAGAGTTAACGTGTCAGGGATAACATCAAGAGATGGGCATGGGGTTCTTGCATCTTAATTCACCCCAAACAGAGTTCCCATCATATGTATTTGACAGCTGATGACTGTGGCGTGACATTCCATTCTAGGTTAAGAGAAGGACAGGTCCATACAATTTAAAACAAAGTAATCAAGTAAAAACTTAGATAAAGATAAGTGGTTTGGCATGGGCCAGCAGTTATGTGACACAGCTAACAGCCTGAAGGTGCTGGGTTCGCTCTCTAATCACAACACTGACCGTTACCCGGGGAAACACACGCTTAGAAAATGCAGGAGTAAGCAAACCCTTACATAAAATGCATGCCGAAGTCGGATGCACTGGGCTAACGGGCGCAGAATAAAAACATAGTACAACGCACACCGCCTTGGGAAATAAATAAATAAGGCGAATGAAAAAAAACAGAGATAAATACAGATGTATAGAAGAGATGGTTATATTCAGTTTTGGGACCAAACTTCCAGAAGAATGTAAGGCGATAAAAAAGAACAGACGGAAATTTCGTGACAGACAGATTGAAATAATGTCCAAACCATTTACTATGATTGGTCGATGCCACGTGAACTCGCACATGTGCGAATCAAGCAGATGTCTGTGTGTGCCATTTTGGCGCTTATTTCTCTCGTTTGCCGTTTTTCAAGAGAGTTCGATGCATTGGTTATGTGTACGTGTGGTAAGGTCAATAAAGTTGACTGACTCATTTTGAGATCAAGATGCTGAGCAGCGCATGAACTGCAGGGGTCAGCGACCCATAGCTGACTGCTAGCGTCAGGGCCAGCGAACCAGAGCTGCCAAGACCCTTCTACACCTCCATCTATGCGGTGATCCTGGATAACAGGCTGCAGCAGGGCAGACTGGCTAAGGAGAAGGGATCGAAGAGGGAATGCTAACCCGGTACCCAAAAAATGCTTGCTGAAGATGGATGTGTTGGACTGAAAGGTGCAAATATAGCAGTCAATGCTTTCTGTTCTTCGGACAACATCCTGCTACTTGAAAAGCCCTTTTTAGGGCTTGTTAGTGGGAGATTGAAAATGAATGAAGAAGAAGAAGAAGAAGAAGAAGAAGAAGAAGAAGAGTCATTTACTGGTTGATGATTAAATCTAGGTTTATGGACAATCCTGTTATAAGCTCAATGTTTTACACTGGAACAGTTAAATAGTGGACTATTCTGTGACGTCACTACCCAAAAATCCTGTGCTGAAAATAGATATCCGGTGCTAAAAACAGATATCAGGTGCTAAAAATATATTTTTCAGTTTGTTTGGGGTGAATTAAGATGCACGTACTGTGCAGGGAGAACAGGAAGTTGGAGATCAATTACAACCGACCTTCGATGTGGAGATGGCACCTGAACTGAACGAGCCTCATCCCAACCCTTAAAGTAACTTTTCACTACATGCTCGGCAGGTTACATTGATCACATTCCCAACCTGGATACAACACGACTCACAGTATGCAAAAGCTGCACCCCAGAGGAGCTTAACTCTCCCCCTCAAGATTGTGTTAATTGTAGCCAGGCCTTCCTCTGTGCACTTGGACTCAAATGACCCTGTACGACGCAGTCCAAATCTCGCTCTATCCGAAAACCAGGGCTGTAAACCGTCATTCAACATTCGAAACTGATTGCGGTTAAAGAAGATATAAATTGACACAAATCATTAACTGCATGCTGAGATCAATTCATGACAATCCTAACAGGCGTGTTCAAATGAAACCGGACCAAACTGCAACAAGTGAACATACGTACGATGCGCATGATGACGTCACTTCTGATGTAAACAGCACATACCAACCGTCAAGTTTGCAAAATTTAATTATTTTCAGGCTCATAGTTTCCTCAGTAGATCGTTGAAAACATGGCGGGTGTGATATGGAATCCGTCCAGAGTTGATTAGAAAGCGATGATTCTGTTTCTAACAGCTGAAGGATGTCGACCAGTCGACATTTATCGCAGAATGCAGACAGTGTATGGCGACAAAAAATTGTGTCGAAGACAACAGTGAAGAACTGGACAACGATATTTAAAGAAGGACCTGAGTTAACGCAACAAATATGTGCCTGACCTGGTCTCGGAAGATCTTTCGTTAACTCACGTCCTTCTTTAAACATCGTTGTCCAGTTCTTCACTGTTCTCTTCGACACACTTTTTGTCACCATACACTGCCTGCATTCTGCGATAAATGTCAACTGGTCGACATCCTTCAGCTGTTAGAAGCCGAATCACCGCTCGCTGATCAACTCTGGACGGATTCCGTATCACACCCGCCATGTTTTCAGCTCTCTGCCGAGGAAACTATGAGTTGGAGGATAATGAAATTTTGCAAACTTAACGGTTGTTTTGTGCTGCTTACACTTGAAGTGATGTCATCATGCGCATCACACATATGTTCACTTGGTGCAGTTTGGTCCGGTTTCATTTGAACATGCCTCGTAGATTTCAATATGCAAGGATACAAAATGAGTTCCGATCTCGTGATCCATCAGACACTGAATACCGCTTTCTCGCATGTAATTATTATCATCTGAACCATTAATCCAAAGAGAATACTTTCTTAGGTCAGGACGGTTGGAGTTTACAAGTGGGCCTTTCCACATCATTTTGGCACTGTATTGAGAAATAATGATAAACAATAAGATAAAAACATGGCACATAACTAAGATTATCATAAACTAAACAATATCAATATGTCATCTGCTGTTTCCTCGCAATGGTTTCCCCTTACACTAGGAATGAAAGATAAAAAAGGACGATCACTGTATCGTGATTGCGGTATTCTGTAAATTTCCGCAGGTTTCATGCCTTGTTTCACAAGAAACTTCATCACAACACGCTGTTCCATGCAAGCACTAACAGTGTTGTCCACCATTTTTATTTATCTGAAACGTGACTGGCCCATGGCAGGTGGGCCACCTAGCAGTAATAGGACACAAGTGCCCCTAACTCATGATAGTAGTTCCAGCACGCTATAACCAATTCAGGTAGAATTAAAACAAAAAGTCCCAGTTTGATTTGAACGCCCCTCGTAAGTAAGTAACGATTTACAGACATTAATGAGATCAGTACGAAAATCAAAATAGAGAAAACTGAAGTTATGATGAATGCAACAAAAGAAAAAAAAACAAATATATTCGTACAAAATCAACAAGTAAAACAGGTGAAAAATTTCACGTTCCTGGGCAACATAATCTCAGCAGAGTCAAAGCGGGCAAATGTCCCCGATATTACAATGTAAGCATTTGACAATAGATACAAAAAGAATGCTACACAACACGATATTCCTATCCACATTGTAGGGACGATGAGGCCAATGTCTGGTCAGGCAAAACACACTGATCAGAGAATGTTAGTCAGGGTCAGGAGAAATATACTGGCCAAGACTCTCACCTGACGGGACGATGAGGCCAATGTCTGGTCAGGCAAAACACACTGATCAGAGAATGTTAGTCAGGGTCAGGAGAAATATACTGGCCAAGACCCTCACCTGACGGGACGATGAGGCTAACGTCTGGTCAGGCAAAACACACTGATCAGAGAATGTTAGTCAGGGTCAGGAGAAATATACTGGCCAAGACCCTCACCTGACGGGACGATGAGGCTAACGTCTGGTCAGGCAAAACACACTGATCAGAGAATGTTAGTCAGGGTCAGGAGAAATATACTGGCCAAGACCCTCACCTGACGGGACGATGAGGCTAACGTCTGGTCAGGCAAAACACACTGATCAGAGAATGTTAGTCAGGGTCAGGAGAAATATACTGGCCAAGACCCTCACCTGACGGGACGATGAGGCTAACGTCTGGTCTGGCAAAACACACTGATCAGAGAATGTTAGTCAGGGTCAGGAGAAATATACTGGCCAAGACCCTCACCTGACGGGACGATGAGGCTAACGTCTGGTCAGGCAAAACACACTGATCAGAGAATGTTAGTCAGGGTCAGGAGAAATATACTGGCCAAGACCCTCACCTGACGGGACGATGAGGCTAACGTCTGGTCAGGCAAAACACACTGATCAGAGAATGTTAGTCAGGGTCAGGAGAAATATACTGGCCAAGACCCTCACCTGACGGGACGATGAGGCTAACGTCTGGTCAGGCAAAACACACTGATCAGAGAATGTTAGTCAGGGTCAGGAGAAATATACTGGCCAAGACCCTCACCTGACGGGACGATGAGGCTAACGTCTGGTCAGGCAAAACACACTGATCAGAGAATGTTAGTCAGGGTCAGGAGAAATATACTGGCCAAGACCCTCACCTGACCGCCTCGTTGGTCGTCCTGGATACGGGCTGTTGTCGAGGACAATAGTCTGGAAAACAAGGTGAGGTTCAACGTGATCTCTATAGTAGTGAGTGACACACAGATGAGGCCAAGCATAGCACAACCGCCTGGAAGATCCCGGTACACCTTCATCAGCACACTCTGGATGTGAGGAAAGCTACTGCAACCCGTCACTTAACGCCCTTTTGAAGGCGCACATAAGAGTAACCTACTCATTGTGGGCATTCGAAACAACACACCTACATTGTGCTATCAGGGCCAGAATTGGACATTAACAAACACAGATAAAAGAAACATTGTAACAACAGAGATGAAATGCCTGCGCAGAATGTTTGAAGTAACAAAAATGGATAGAATCAGAAATGAAGAGATTAGGAGACAAGTAGGTACAACACCAGTGCTAGACTTCATCAAGAGACAGCAAACCAAATGGATCGGCCACGTGACACGACAAACACCAGATAGTATCCCTCAGAAAGCGATGCTACACAGATACTATGGATACTGAGCCAAGGGCCAATCACGTCAAAGATGGATAGCAGGAATAACAGAAGCAGTGACACCACCTCCCATATATGAAGCACATACTAGGGTCCGGTCAAGAAACCTCTTCATAACCTGACGCTGAAAGACACAAGCACATACTAGGGTCCGGTCAAGAAACCTCTTCATAACCTGACGCTGAAAGACACAAGCACATACTAGGGTCTGGTCAAGAAACCTCTTCATAACCTGACGCTGAAAGGCCCAAACACATACTAGGGCCCGGTCAAGAAACCTCTTCATAACCTGACACTGAAAGACACAAGCACATACTAGGGTCCGGTCAAGAAACCTCTTCATAACCTGACGCTGAAAGACACAAGCACATACTAGGGTCCGTTCAAGAAACCTCTTCATAACCTGACGCTGAAAGACACAAGCACATACTAGGGTCCGGTCAAGAAACCTCTTCATAACCTGACGCTGAAAGACACAAGCACATACTAGGGTCCGGTGTAGAAGCCTCTTCATAACCTGACGCTGAAAGACACAAGCACATACTAGGCCCGGTCAAGAAACCTCTTCATAACCTGACGCTGAAAGACACAAGCACATACTAGGGTCCGGTCAAGAAACCTCTTCATAACCTGACGCTGAAAGGCCCAAACCCATACTAGGGCCCAGTCAAGAAACCTCTCCATAACCCGACGCTGAAAGGCCCAAACACATACTAGGGTCTGGTCAAGAAACCTCTCCATAACCCGACGCTGAAAGGCCCAAACACATACTAGGGCCCGGTCAAGAAACCTCTTCATAACCTGACGCTGAAAGGCCCAAACACATACTATAGCCCAGTCAAGAAACCTCTCCATAACCCGACGCTGAAAGGCCCAAACACATACTAGGGTCTGGTCAAGAAACCTCTTCATAACCCGACGCTGAAAGGCCCAAACACATACTAGGGCCCGGTCAAGAAACCTCTTCATAACCTGACGCTGAAAGGCCCAAACACATACTAGGGCCCAGTCAAGAAACCTCTCCATAACCCGACGCTGAAAGGCCCAAACACATACTAGGGTCTGGTCAAGAAACCTCTCCATAACCCGACGCTGAAAGGCCCAAACACATACTAGGGCCCGGTCAAGAAACCTCTTCATAACCTGACGCTGAAAGACACAAGCACATACTAGGGTCCGGTCAAGAAACCTCTTCATAACCTGACGCTGAAAGACACAAGCACATACTAGGGTCTGGTCAAGAAACCTCTTCATAACCTGACGCTGAAAGGCCCAAACACATACTAGGGCCCGGTCAAGAAACCTCTCCATAACCCGACGCTGAAAGGCCCAAACAGGACAAGCGAAAAAAAAAAGAAGAAGAAGAAGAATGAGAACAAGAATACATTTTCTGACAAAATCATGAACTAACCTGCAGGCCAGGTTGTCACACCAGTGGATAGTGAGAGACTCAGTTAAGGAGTTATCAGTAATATACTCAAGCAACAACGGAGTAGCTGCCTCTTTACTGATCCGAGGTCCAAAAGCGTGTTCCAGGTATGCCTCGCCATCCCCGTACTCTTGGAGAACATGCTCCAGAATGCACATGGCTTCTCCTTGGAGGTCGAATCGTATTCTGTTTTTTGCCTTGCTCGCTATTTCATTCAGCTGAGATACAAGATATTTATTTAGGACAGCTATAAATTTGATATGAATATATATATATATATATGCACACACACTCAATCATATATATTTAAATACACACATGCATAATACTCATAAACAGACATGTATGTATGTATGTATGTATGTATGTATGATGTATGTATGTATTAATGTATGTTTGTATGTATGTATTAATGTATGTATGTATTAATGTATATATGTATGTATCTAGTCGACGACTTACACTTGTTTCACAGAAACGTATTGTTGTTTTCCATTTTAGGATTGGTTAATTGGTTAGTTTTTTGTGATTTATTGCGTCCGATTATCCTGGTCCGGACATCGGCTATTTGAATAACACTACGTTTAAACCTGTGTCGTATTTCATGGTCTAGTTCACACGGTTGAACTTCGCGAGATCGGTACCCTTCGCCTTAGCTGCAAACATCAGCTTTGGTGTGTGAAATTTAGACACTTCTATAATGGACTGAACATAGCCGGTGAGAGATGCCAAACTCACTCACACGCTGAATGATGTCCCTATGACCGCTTGTGGTAATGGGAAAGGCACGAAACACAACATTAGATGGTATCCTCCCTCCGCTGTCTTGCAGGATACCTATTTACAGGAAATGCTTCGAGAGTAAACCCCGAGGAAAAATCTGCATCATGTGCTATCTCTAGTCGTCTCAGTAAATATCTTGCCACTGGCCAAGGGTAGCTCAAGACCAGAGAGTGAGGTTGACAAAGGGCGCAGTTTCTTCCTCACTTTAATCCAAATCACCAATTTCAGCGGACACAGCAAGAGAAAGGACTGTCCACACAGCTGAACAAAGAGACTGGTCTTCATCACTTGTGATAGACGAACACCATGTATGTAATATTTCCAGTTCAGTAACGATCTTCCGCCAGCGATGTCTGTAGGATGTGCGATTACAAAAAAATTTCCTATACGGAGAGTTGATCATAGGTAAGCGTAACAAAGGTACATTTTTCCTCCGTTACAAAGATATTTGCAAGAGTAACCTGAAAGCAATGGATATGAACACTTGCAGCGGGGAGGAACTTACCAAAGGCAGACCTGGCTGCAGGCAGGGGACGACAAGATGCGTCAAGATGCAGACCTGGCTGGAGGCAGGTTTTGTGTGTTGGTCTTCAAGGCAGGGGAAGCCAAGATGCGACATGATGCAGACCTGGCTGGAGGCAGGTTTTGTGTGTTGGTCTTCAAGGCAGGGGAAGCCAAGATGCGACATGATGCAGACCTGGCTGGAGGCAGGTTTTGTGTGTTGGTCTTCAAGGCAGGGGAAGCCAAGATGCGACATGATGCAGACCTGGCTGGAGGCAGGTTTTGTGTGTTGGTCTTCAAGGCAGGGGAAGCCAAGATGCGACATGATGCAGACCTGGCTGGAGGCAGGTTTTGTGTGTTGGTCTTCAAGGCAGGGGAAGCCAAGATGCGACATGATGCAGACCTGGCTGGAGGCAGGTTTTGTGTGTTGGTCTGCAAGGCAGGGGAAGCCAAGATGCGACATGATGCAGACCTGGCTGGAGGCAGGGTTTGTGTATTGGTATTCAAGGCAGGGGAAGCCAAGATGCGACATGATGCAGACCTGGCTGGAGGCAGGTTTTGTGTGTTGGTCTGCAAGGCAGAGGAAGCCAAGATGCGACATGATGCAGACCTGGCTGGAGGCAGATTTTGTGTGTTGGTATTCAAGGCAGGGGAAGCCAAGATGCGACATGATGCAGACCTGGCTGGAGGCAGGTTTTGTGTGTTGGTCTGCAAGGCAGGGGAAGCCAAGATGCGACATGATGCAGACCTGGCTGGAGGCAGGTTTTGTGTGTTGGTCTGCAAGGCAGGGGAAGCCAAGATGCGACATGATGCAGACCTGGCTGGAGGCAGGTTTTGTGTGTTGGTCTGCAAGGCAGGGGAAGCCAAGATGCGACATGATGCAGACCTGGCTGGAGGCAGGTTTTGTGTGTTGGTCTGCAAGGCAGGGGAAGCCAAGATGCGACATGATGCAGACCTGGCTGGAGGCAGGTTTTGTGTGTTGGTCTGCAAGGCAGGGGAAGCCAAGATGCGACATGATGCAGACCTGGCTGGAGGCAGGTTTTGTGTGTTGGTCTGCAAGGCAGGGGAAGCCAAGATGCGACATGATGCAGACCTGGCTGGAGGCAGGTTTTGTGTGTTGGTCTGCAAGGCAGGGGAAGCCAAGATGCGACATGATGCAGACCTGGCTGGAGGCAGGTTTTGTGTGTTGGTCTTCAAGGCAGGGGAAGCCAAGATGCGACATGATGCAGACTCAGAATATGTGCGACGAAAGTAATGCATTCCAAGCATTCACCACTCTCTGACTAAAAAAATATTTCCTAATATCTAATCTGGACCTTTCTTTAGTCAACTTGTAGCTGTGCTCTCTTGTTCTTGTAGGTGGCTGTATTTTGAAAAACTTGTTACAGTCTAATTTATCCATTCCTCTGATCATCTTATAAACCTGTATTAAGTCACTTCAAATTCTTCTCTCTAGACACTGTAGTCCGGTTTTTCTGAGTCTTTCCTCCTGAGTCTCTTTTCTTTGTATCCTTTCCAACATGTTTATGTCCCCTCTCTGATAAGGACTCCACACCTGTACACAGTACTCCAATCTAGGTCTAACTAATGCTTTATACAGTTTGACTATCACTTCCTTGCTCCTATGTTTAATATTTCTTTTTATCATACCTAACATTTCATCTGCCATTTTTACTGCTACCTGGACTTGCTCACTCACCTTTCCTGTATGATCTATTATAACCCTTAGGTCCCTTTCCTTTTCTATCTTTCTAATATTGTTCAGTCCCATTCTGTAATTATATTCCATATTGGATTTACCCATGTGGATGACTGTACATTTATCTACATTTAACACTATTACATCGCCTATAGTAACTCTTATTTATAATTCCCATGATTTTTGTTTTTAAATTTTTTTAAATTTTTGCATTCGCCTTATTTCTCTAATCCCCAAGGCGGTGTTCGTTGCGCTGTGGTTCTTATTTTGCGCCTGTCGGCCTAGTGCATCCGACTTCAGCATGCATTTATGTCAGGGTCTGCTTCCTACTGCATTTTCTAAGGGTTTGCTTCCCCGGGGTAATAGCCTGTGCTGTGATGGGGAGCGAACCCAGCACCTTCAGATTGTGAGCCCCACTTAACCACTAGGTCACGATTCATCCCATGATGAATAATCAGAAGCTTCTCTTTCTATCTATAAAGTTTTGAATTTAGTGTGGCTAATGAGTCTTCCTCAAATAGCTATACATATAAATATTTATATGTATAGCCATTTGACGATAACTTTCTGACCAAATGGCTCAACGATAAATTTAAAACTTAACGGAAACAAAGAAGTTCCACATGTATAACCACTTGAGAAAGACTTACTGTCCAAATGACTCAATGAGAAATTCAAAACTTTGCGGAAGCAAAGAGTAGATTCAGACAGTGAAACTCAACATGAGAACTCGTCTGACAGTGTAAAAATCAACGAGGTAACGTAAGAAGAAGTCAAATGATGATGAGCATTCCCAAATAAAACAACCCATATGCAATTTTAGAAAGATTTGTTTCACACCATAAAATTATTTACCTTTGAAGGATCTTGTAATTGGAAATTAGGCGTTGTGCCAGATGTTATGAACTTGGCCTTCTCTTCGGCTAGGTTAACCGGCACGCACTTTGGTTGAGTTGTTAGAGTTGTTTCCTTGACCTTGAAGCTAAGGCTCTTATATTTCGGGTGTGGTGTTAATTTCTTGGACTTTTTCATGTTGGTGTCTTTAACAGAATAATATTATGGGCAAGAACAATATTAGAAAGATAGAAAACGAAACGGACCTAGGGGTTATAATAGATCATACAGGTAAGGTGAGTGAGCAAGTCCAGGAAGCAGTGAAAAAGGCAAGGGATCTAGGGGTTATAATAGATCATACAGGTAAGGTGAGTGAGCAAGTGAAAAAAGGCAAATGTAATGTTAGGTATGATAAAAAGAAATATTAAACATAGGAGCAAGGAAGTGATTGCTCAACTGTGTACATCATTAGTTAGACCTAGATTGGAGTACCGTGTACAGGTGTGGAGTCCTTATCATAGAGGGGATATAAACATGCTGGAAAGTATACAAAAAAGAACGACAAAGCTGATAGTGGGATTCCAGAATTACAGTTATGAGGAAAGACTCAGAAAAACCAGAATTCAGTGTCTCGAAGAGAGAAGAATTCGAGGTGACTTAATACAGGTTTATAAGATGATCAGAGGAAGGGATAAATTAGACTATAACAAGTTTTTTTCAAAATACAACCACCCACAAGAACAAGAGGGCATAGCTACAAATTAACTAACTCAAGGTCCAGATTAGATATTAGGAAATATTTTTTTAGTCAGAGAGTGGTGAATGCTTGGAATGCATTACCACAGGAAGTAGTGGAGGCAGGGACAATTAATACTTTTAGAGCAAGGAAATGTCAATGGAACTGGTTGTATACAGACTCTGCAGAGTCTTCTAAATCAGTATTAAGACGTTAAGTTAAGTTAGAATAATAACACATGTAAAAAGAATAAAATAAACAATGGCAAACAAATCACAAAGGTTTATCTTACTTCATTAATCTACAAAAGAATATTATAGGCATTCGGCAAGAGATGAACATAGAGGAGAACTGGTTTATCAATTCCATTATGTCCAGAAAATGTAAATACTTTGGTCACATCAAGAGACACAACTGTCTCGAGAGAACAGTGATGGAATGTATGATGCCAGGCAAAAGAGGAAGAGGTAGACCAAGAAGGGGATGGCACCAAGAAATCCAGGAGTGCCTGGAGTTTTAACAAAGGAAAGAGTTTCTTTCAGACAAATTGTGATGGGAGCAACGTTCTATAAAGAACATAACGATGATGTTGATGGCTTTTGTGACAGGGTTTGCCTTTCTTCTTCGATCCCTGATCTCTTAGCCAGGCTGCATGGTTACAGCCAGTTTCCAGGGTCACCACTTGGAGGCGGAATAGAATTTTGGGTAGTCGGGTCACTGACCCTGATGCAAGCAGCTGGCTATGCTGTCAGCTCACTCACCGCTACATCTTCTACTTCCTCCGAATGTCTGAAACTGATTTGTGAAGTTTTTTAATTGAAGTTGCCTCCTGGGACATGCTTGCTCCGAACCGCTCAGCCTGGTGCACTGTCATCACCAAGAATCATCGATACGTAAAAAAACAAACAAAAATACAAACTAAAATATAACAAAGACAGAACGGAGGCAAGCCTGATTACCGGCGCCGTCTACATGTGGCAAAATTTGTTGCGCTCAGATAGACCTGTATGGTTACACCTGACTCTACATGTCTGACGCTACTGCCATATTTGCTTGCGAATGGCAACTATTTTTATCATCTGTGAATGTAAAATATGACACATTTAAGAAAAGTTTATTAGCATGCTCCAGTTGACTCATCTTCTTCTTTTTTGCGTTCAGGATGTTCTGGTCATGCTATATCTGCAGGCCGTTCGCCATGATGAAGTCTGTAGTCTTCACCAGGTCGGAGCGGCTGCCCCACAGCTTTTGTCTCAGCCCCGCACCCTCTGGTCAGGTCTGGCATCTCATTTCCCTATAGATTGGGCATTCTTGTAGAATATGCTCAGGGTTCTGGCCTCCTGTTCCACATGGGCACTCATCGGTGTGTGAGATCTTCGGTCGGTAAAGATGTTCTAGTAGTCTGCAGCGTCCAGTTCTCAGACGAAATAAGGTAGTTTGTTGGTTTCTTTTGAGTTGGTGAATTGGGTCTGGCGTACTGCTTATGTTTCTGTCTTCTCTCCATTGGTGTATATACTGATTTTTGATGATGGTCTTGATTTCTCTGTATGGTACTCGATGATTAAATTGTGCCTTTTTGCTGCCATCTTTTGCCAAAGCATCAGCTCTCTCGTTTCCTGTGATTCCGCAATGGGAGGGTAGCCACTGGAGCACTATTGTTGAGGATCTCTGGAGTTTTCCCAGTTCTGCTCTGATAACAGTGGTTCGTTGTTTGCTTTTTGTATTGTCTCTAACACTTCTCTACAGTCCGTGAATACAGCTATTTTTGTTGGAGGTTGCCTTTCTGTTTGAAGTATTCTCAGTGCTCGCAGGAGGGCCATTGATTCTGCTCTGAGGTTTGTGGACAACTTTCCTGTTGGGAGGGCCTCTTCTGTTATATTTCCACTTTTTGTGTCTTATGAATATGCCTCCTCCCCCGTTTCGGCCTACCCGCTCTGCTGAACCATCTGTGTGACTCATCTGTAAATGAGCAACTGGCTTACAGTTAGGGAAGGAAAGGCAGCAAGGAAGGGAACAGCTCACTGCATCCCCTAATGAGTTAATCATCAATCAATCAAAGCTTGTTGCTCCTATCGGAGCATAGGCCATTGGCAACATTCCGCCAGCATGCACAGACCTGAGCTGCTCTGTCTGCCCCCCTCCAGGTGCAACGACCTGAGCTGCTCTGTCTGCCCCCCTCCAGGTGTAATGACCTGAGCTGCTCTGTCTGCCTCTCTCCGGGCGTAATGATTTCATTTTAGTTCCTTCTCACATTCTCTTCTCCATGTATTTATGGGTCTACCTCTCTCTCTCTTCCCTTGAGGATTCCATGTAAAAGCCTGTATGGTTATGTTTTACTGTGCCTTCCGCTATGTATGTCCTATCCAGCCCCATTTTCTTCGCTTGATTTGTTTTTCCAGTAGCTGTTGTTGGCTCCTATCCCACAAGTCTTCATTCCTCACCATGTCCTGCCACTTTATGAACACGTCTTCATTCCTCACCATGTCCTGCCACTTTATGAACACAAGTCTTCATTCCTCACCATGTCCTGCCACTTTATGAACACAAGTCTTCATTCCTCACCATGTCCTGCCACTTTATGAACACAAGTCTTCATTCCTCACCATGTCCTGCCACTTTATGAACACAAGTCTTCATTCCTCACCATGTCCTGTCACTTTATGAACACAAGTCTTCATTCCTCACCATGTCCTGCCACTTTATGCCCATTATCCTTCGTAGACATCTGTTAACGAAGTACTGGCGTCTCTGTTACATGACCTTGGTCGTTCTCCATATCTCCGCTCCATACAGCAGTACTGGCGCTGAATATTGTAACTTTGGCGTGAATCTTGATTCCTCTGGATCTCCACATGTTGTTCAGCGTCAGGAATGCCCCTCCTGCCTTTCCAATTCTGATCGTTACATCTGTACCTCTATCTCCGATGTGTAAATTGTGCTGCCCAAATAGGTAAACGTATCCACTTCTTCTAACTGCTCTCCCTTCAACATGATTGGTTCTTTGCTGTTAGTGTTGCGTTTAACAAGCTTGGTTTTTTTCATGTTGATATTCAGTCCCAGTTTGGCTGATTGTTCTTTCACCCTATCAAGTTTCTCTTGCATTTGGCTATGACTGTGCATATAATATGTTAAGGCCTAATATAATGAAGCCCCCCCCCCCCCCCCTCCCCACAACAATAGCGCAGAGGGTACAGAGTGTTATTCAGGAGACTTAACTACCGGTTGGGAATAAAGACGTCAGTATACTAATGCACAGATTGTGTGAGGTGGGGCCAGTTCACTTTCTCGTCCTTCTCTCTTCGTGAGTTAGGTACTCATTTACATGGGTGAACTGGAATATGCCTGTAGCGGGAGTTGAACCCTATAACGTTGCTGTGTAAAGCAAGTGGTTTGTGAATGAGCCCAAGTATGTGCTTGTGCCTTTCAGCATCAGGTTATGAAAAGGTTTCTTGGCCGGGTCCTAGTATGTGCTTGTGCCTTTCAGCATCGGGTTATCAAGAGGTTTCTTGATCGGGCCCTAGTATGTGCTTGTGTCTTTCAGCGTCAGGTTATGAAGAGGTTTCTTGGTCGGGCCCTAGTATGTGCTTGTGCCTTTCAGCGTCAGGTTATGAAGAGGTTTATTGACCGGGCCCTAGTATGTGCTTGTGCCTTTTAGCGTCGGGTTATCAAGAGGTTTCTTGATCGGGCCCTAGTATGTGCTTGTGTCTTTCAGCGTCAGGTTATGAAGAGGTTTCTTGGTCGGGCCCTAGTATGTGCTTGTGCCATTCAGCGTCAAGTTATGAAGAGGTTTATTGACCGGGTCCTAGTATGTGCTTATGCCATTCAGCGTCAAGTTATGAAGAGGTTTCTTGACCGGGTCCTAGTATGTGCTTATGCCATTCAGCGTCAAGTTATGAAGAGGTTTATTGACCGGGTCCTAGATGTGGTTTGTTCACGACAAACTTTACTGCTTCTGTTATTTTTTGTTCTGCTATTTCTGCTATCCATCTTTTGTGTGGTCGGCCCTTGGCTTTGTATCCATTGTATCCGTACAGCTTTGCTACTATCTGGTATTTGACGTGTCACATGGCTGAGCTAGGAGGAAATTTGAGATGCAGTTTAAATAAAATTAAATAATTGCAAACAGTTGCATGAAAGCATTAAGATAAAGGCAGTCCCACAGCAGACACTGCCATTGAGGATAAATTGTTAGAGATTTGATTGTATGAGTCCGCAGCTTGTTTATGAGGTGAGGCGATCAGTTCATTTCATCACTGACTTGACTTTCTTACTGTAAGCCAGGGACCCATTTACAACTATGTCAACTGGAGCATGCCTGTAACGTGAATATACCTGTAACATGAGTCAAACGTCGTATCTTTGTCATGAAAAGTGAGTACTCAACTACTAGATTAATCCAACACATGACTACTTATATACATACAAAACATAACATTAAATTAACTCACTGGCAAGTGGTACCTGCCCAGAAAGAAGCATCTGTGTTACAACTCACAGCACAAATGAAGCATAACTAGTAAATTGCTTGAAAGCTTTTATAAGAGTTTATATAAATATAACAATTTTGGATTTATCAGTTCAATGGTGTATGAGGATTTTACGTTTAATAATTAATATTAATTATATAATCCACATTAGTCTCAATAGACAATTTATAAAATATTACAATATATATTACTTATTAATTTCTAACAAATAACGATACATTGAAAGGGTGAGTTCACATTTCTCAATTGTTTGACATTTTTAGTTTCCTATTTTTGGTGATTATTTTGTGTGTGTGGTTTTTAACGTAAGAATAACAAAATAACGATATTTAAGAACATTAAATGACAATTATAACTGGAAGTTTGGTTTATTAGCTTCAAAACTGCATTGAAAAAAGTTGTAGCTTATTGATAATCCTCAGAGGATGTAATATTTACAACTGACAACTTCACACGAAGATGTCTAATCAATTTGATATCCATAATCTTAGATAATATAGCTGGCCGCACACAAATCCCCGCTTTTCGCCATTTCAAAACAATGTTGCTAAGGACTTAAAAAAACAATCATGCAGGTATTTTCTTCGGAACAAAACAAATAATTATTTTACTCCATTACCCCACACACACATTTAATAATACATTTAGCTAATATATTAAATAAACGAAGAAAAATATGTTGATTTTAGTAAATAATTTTCCACGTTATTTTCAAAATTATTTATATATTTAGTAACAAATTTAAATAAATACTTTTTAAATGACTGCCGAAACCAGTTAAAGTTTTGAAGAACCAAATGACACGAAGGCTTCTCTGTCCAAACTTCAGGGACTGCTCTCATGTACACAGACCCTGAAATTAAAACGTTAATTTTCTGTTTTTCTAAACGTTTTTAGAAAAAAATGTCACACAAGAATATCATTTTAAAATGTAGTGTCCATTGCGTGTGATCCAAGTCACCCAAGGTATGCCAGGTCAGATCATCCCGTAACCGGTGAGGTCGTTTGGGCACACATGAAGACATCCTCACAACACCACGCCACCCTTCTCTATCAGTGGCCGCTGCCTGTGCCTCTTCTGGACAGAGATTGGTTTATTCTTTTATGTTGTCCTCCCTCCTCTTTTTGGGCCGGCCTCTTCGTCGTCTGCCTCGCACCTTTCCGTGGAGGATTGTATTTGCAAGACCATTTGATCTCGATATGTGACCGTACCAAGAGAGTTTCCTTCTTTTGACAGTTGCCAAGAGGTCTTCAAATGGCCCTATTGCTGTTGTAATTCTATCTCGTGTTGTGAAAGCCCAGAGCAGACGCGAGACGCGGAAATCCCGAGCAGCGGGAACACCATCCCCTTCTACAAACCTCGTGTGCCCGATATGTAGCAGATGTTTTCGTGCTCGCATTGGCCTGTTCAGCTACATGCGCACCCACACCCAACAGGGAAATCTGTGACAAGGATGATGTCGGCGGTCCTCATCGACAACGATGGACATCTATATTAATTAATGATTGGATGGTTATTCATTGCCCCAAGAGGAATTCTGAAACCCATATTTGAGACTCGTTTTTCTGTGTTTCTTTTGGCCGCTGTTGCCCAAGTGCTTTAGGCCTATTCCATGATTGGTCTGATTGCACAAGTGCAGACTTGCTCTCGCGATGTACCAGCCATTTCTTTCATCACACATTCTATGGCCCTTGTCTGAATTTTTTATATATTTCACTTCCAGGTAAGTCTCGAGCCAAATGTGACTCCAAGGAAAATGGATGTGTACTACTGGAGCATTTGTTAGTTTTCTGTCTTTATTATTGTCTCTTTTTTAGGGGAGAGTGAAAAGAGCGTGGTGGAGATTTTGGTGTGGTTTATTTTCAGTTCCGCTCTTTTGTCCAGTTCTCCGCTGTCTTTTGAGCCGGGCATTCAAAAAGATCGCGTTGAAAAGTTTCATGTAGATGTGTGCACAGCTAGCACTCCGGAGTATGTTCTGGATGGATTCTGTTCAAGTGGCTGTTAAGTTGTGTGTGTTGAGTGCGAAGTCGGAAAATGGTGCTTTGGTCTCTCCTTTTTAGGAGGTTGATGTTGTCTTTGGGATGACCATATGTTTGTAGATTTCTCTCCAAGTATTTCCCTTTGCCCATCTATTCAGCAAAGCTTCTTTGTTCGCAGTCTTCAGTAGTTGTTTGGCTGTCTGTAGGGTTGTTGGTGTGTATTGTTGTTTTTAACTTGATCCCTTCTTAGCTAGTCTGTCTGTCTTGTCACTGCCAGGTGTATTTGACTGACCAGGGATCCATTGTATAACTATTGTGTCTTCATGGGATGTGAGAAGTTGGTTGGCATCTAAGGATATTTGGGTAGTTCGGTATTACATTGACCACCATCTTCCAGAGCTTGAAGGGGAGATAAAGTCTGTAAAGATTACGATGCTTTTGGTTGTTGATGGAAAAGCATAAAATGCAGTCCTCTAAGTGGTACAGAGCTACTTCCAACGCTGTTATTTCTGCCTCATAATTTGAATATATCTCCCCACAGGCATCAAACAGCTCATCAGATGTTATATCTCCTCTACAATAAGGACACACCAGTACACAGTACTCCAGACCTGTACACAGTACTCCAGACCTGTACACAGTACTCCACACCTGTACACAGTACTCCAGACCTGTACACAGTACTCCAGACCTGTACACAGTACTCCAGACCTGTACACAGTACTCCACACCTGTACACAGTACTCCCTACCTGTACACAGTACTCCACACCTGTACACAGTACTCCAGACCTGTACACAGTACTCCAGACCTGTACACAGTACTCCAGACCTGTACACAGTACTCCAGACCAGTACACAGTACTCCAGACCTGTACACAGTACTCCACACCTGTACACAGTACTCCACACCTGTACACAGTACTCCACACCTGTACACAGTACTCCAGACCTGTACACAGTACTCCAGACCTGTACACAGTACTCCACGCCTGTACACAGTACTCCACACCTGTACACAGTACTCCAGACCTGTACACAGTACTCCAGACCTGTACACAGTACTCCAGACCTGTACACAGTACTCCAGACCTGTACACAGTACTCCAGACCTGTACACAGTACTCCAGACCTGTACACAGTACTCCAAAAGTGTACACAGTACTCCACACCTGTACACAGTACTCCACACCTGTACACAGTACTCCAGACCTGTACACAGTACTCCACACCTGTACACAGTACTCCAGACCTGTACACAGTACTCCAGACCTGTACACAGTACTCCACACATGTACACAGTACTCCACACCTGTACACAGTACTCCAGACCTGTACACAGTACTCCAGACCTGTACACAGTACTCCAGACCTGTACACAGTACTCCAGACCTGTACACAGTACTCCCATCTAGGTCTAACTAATGCTTTATACAGTTTGACTATCACTTCCTTGCTTCAACGTTTAAAATTTCTCTTTATCATACCTGACATTGCATTTGCCTTTTTCCCACAAAGACCTCGGCGGAGCACTAATGGTTTACAGTGAGGCTGCGATATTTCGGCCTGACACATCATGTTTCAGCTGGATTTTTTTGGTGCCGAGTTTGCCTTCTCACTGCGATTCCTGTTTTGTTTAGCCAGACTACATTAGTGCAGCCAGTTTTCAGGGCCGCCCCTTAGAACTGGGTTCGGTTCTTGGTCAGCTTTAGTTCACTGACTCTGACGCAAGTAGCCAGCTATGAGTGACTGACTCCTGCCAGCTAATTTAGCTGCAACTTCTGCTTTGTTACAAATATGAAAGATAAACGACTCACCCTCGCCATAATGGTCAGACTAATGCAATCACTGACACTTCTAATATTCCTCAACATGGACCATTACGGCTGACCTCCAAAAAAGAATTCAGGCCATGGAGATGAGATGTTTTTGTAGATTCCTAAATGTCACCTACAAAAAGTGCATCACTCACTAGTGATGAAGTACGACTCAGAAATGAGAATGCAAGTGAACGATGACCTCTTCACGATGATCAAAAGGTGTACGCTGACTTGGTATGGTCACATCCCGAGGTTCAAGGGCCTTGCAAGTAGGATACTACAGAATACTTCTTCTTCTTCGTCCATCCTCAGATCAAGGTCCCCGTTTCTCTTACAAAGGACGCCGTTGTTTGTAAGGCTGTTTTATCTCCATCCAGCTTTAGTCTCATATCTGTCTCACGAGGTCAGTGTTATTCTCTCTTTTCCTGCGTGAGCGTTCAGCTACAGGATACAGTTCAAGACAAAGTGAAGGCGGGAATGTTCTAGAAAACAATGGGAAGATAACATCTACGTATGGACTAACCTATGACCCGAGAAGGCATAAAATGCAACTGCAGACAGAGAGGGGTGGCGCAGGATTATGAAGGTGTAAGCAAGGGTGCCCCAACGAACTCAAGAGATCATGGGATGAACTTAATTTTGTAAAACACAAAAATCAGTTTTTAGATATTACAATTCTTCTGTTATTTATTTCTTCATATTTATAAGGTAGGCAAAAAATTAAGCTCTGCAGATAAAAATAAATACTGGACCAAGTCCAGACTCAGCAGACCTTTGAAAACATGGCGGCGTGATACGAAATCCGCCCAGAGTTGATCAGCAAGCGGTGATTCGGTTTCTAGCAGCTGAAGGATGTCGACCAGTTGACATTCATCGTATAATGCAGGCAGTGTATGGTGACAAAAAGTGTGTCGAAGACAACAGTGAAGAACTGGACAACGATGTGTAAAGAAGGACGCGAATTAACGAAAGATCTTCCCAGACCAAATCAGGCGCATAATGTTGCGTCAGTAGATGCCATCGCCAAAATTGATGCAACAATTCGGGTGGACCGTCGCCGGAGCTTACTTTCACTAGCAGAGAAATTCGCTTTATCGCTAGGGACAGTTCAAATGATGGTTAGAAAGAAACTGAAGTATCGGTAGGTGTGTTCACATTGGATACCTCGGTTGCTGACCGACCTCCATAAGGAAGAACGAACGGGATGGAGTTTGAACCACTTGCTGCGATACGAAGAGGAGGGTGATTCGCTTCTTTTGGGCATAGTGGCAGGTGATGAATCGTGGTGCCAGCACTTTGAGCCGAGCAGCAAAACTCCCAGCATGCAATGGAAACATCCCGGATTACAGAAACCAACAAAATTCAAGTCACACATTTCCGCTGGTAAAGTTATGCTAACAGAGTTGTTGTTTACCATAAGGGACTTTTGTTGGTAGACTTTAAAGAGCCTGGCGTGAACATCATTGCCGACCGCTACAATGACACACTAGACAAACTGCATACAGCAATCAAGAATAAACGACCCGGCATGCTCTAGCATGGCACGATTCTGTTACAGGACAATGGCCGTCCACGTGTCGCGAACATTGTACAGAAAGCGTTAGCACAGAAAAGGCGGGAAGTACTGCCACACCCATCCTATAACCCTGATATGTCCCCTTGTGACTTCCGTTTGTTCGGACCCTTAACAAAATGTCTGAAGGGACAAAGGTTCGACTCTAATGCAGACATTATGGCCTCGGTGACCAAGTGGTTCAAAGAGCAACAAAAATCATCTTTTTTCGGACGACATCCGCCGTCTACCCAAGCAGTTGGATGGCTGTCTGAATGTCTATGGCGACTTTTATAACTAACCCTGTGGCATGTTTGCCTTATAACAATTACAATTTTTAATTATGTCCCTCCAGATGATATAACTTTCATTTGTTTGTAATAAAGCCCCTGGGTCCGGTTTAAATTGAACACGGCTTGTACTATCCCCATGTTAACAGATGTATACGGACACCAAGCTTTACCGTCCTACATAGTAACTTGCTATTTGTATTTTTACAGACCAATACCAAGCTTTATTGTCTTTCAAAGTATTGTACCATCCCAATGTTATTATACGGACATAAAGCTTTAATGTCCTGCACAGAACAATCCACATATTAACAAACCAACTCTAGATTCAATGCCCTATGCAGTAACTACTATCCAGATATTATAGACCGACCCAGAACATTGATACTTTATAGTCTCTTACTGCCACCAGGTTCAGGCAAACACTCAGCTTGAATGTCCTAGAGAGTTTTTTACTATCCACATGTCAACAGGCCAACACTCAGCTTGAATATCCTAGAGAGTTTCTTACTATCCACATGTCAACAGGCCAACACTCAGTTTAAATGTCCTAGAGAGTTTCTTACTACCCACATGTCAACAGGCCAACACTCAGCTTGAATGTCCTAGAGAGTATCTTGCTATCCACATGTCAACAGACCAACACTGAGCTTGAATGTCCTAGAGAGTATCTTACTATCCACATGTCAACAGACCAACACTGAGCTTGAATGTCCTAGAGAGTATCTTACTATCCACATGTCAACAGGCCAACACTGATCTTGAATGTCCTAGAGAGTTTTTTACTATCCACATGTCAACAGGCCAACACTGAGCTTGAATGTCCTAGAGCGTTTCTTACTATCCACATGTCAATAGATCAACACTCAGCTTGAATGTCATAGAGAGTTTCTTACTATCCCCATGTCAACAGGCCAACACTCAGCTTGAATGTTCTAGAAAGTATCTTACTATCCACATGTCAACATGCCAACACTGAGCTTGAATGTCCTACGGAGTATCTTACTATCCACATGTCAACACGCCAAAACTGAGCTTGAATGTCCTACAGAGTATCTTACTATCCACATATTAACAATATCAAGCTTTAATGTACTATTTAGTATCTTAATATACACATGTTATCAGACTGACACTGTTCGCTAGTGTCCTACATACTATCTTACTGTTCAGAAGTCAACAGACTGACACAGAGCTGTAATGTCCTACATATTTTCTTATTGTTCAGAAGTCAACAGACTGACACAGAGCTGTAATGTCCTACATATTATCTTACTACCCACATGAAGACAGACCAACACCAAGATTTGATATATATTATCTTACTATCCACATGATAACAGACCAACACCAAGATTTGATACATATTACCTTACTATCCACATGATAAAAAACCAACACCAAGATTTGATACATATTACCTTACTATCCACATGATAACAGACCAACACCAAGATTTGATACATATTACCTTACTATCCACATGATAACAGACCAACACCAAGATTTGATACATATTACCTTACTATGCACATGATAACACACAAACACCAAGATTTGATACATATTACCTTACTATCTACATGATAACAGACCAACACCAAGATTTGATACCCTACATATTATCTTACTATCCACATAGCAACAGATGTAGATCGACTCCAAACTTTACACTCCTATATAGTACCACACAATCCACATATTAACGGACCAACACCAAAATGTGTGTACTACATAACATTTTAATCATTTTAAGCACAGAAAAACAAATCATTCATATCGTTAGATCAAATATCTTAGATCAAATATCGGATTAACTTTCAAATAAAGCTGCCTTTTGGTATATGTGAATGTTGTGGTGTGAAAATACATGAAATTTGTCGTCTTCTACTGTGTGTTGGTTAGACATCGCAGTTATTCGCTTAAAGCTGCATGCTCCCAGTGTGGCAGTGGACAGATTCATGCTTCTATAACCATTGTTCGCACCATACACTCAATTCAATGGCTCCAATAATGTATTTTCGGCGCCTTTTTTTTAAAGGCCGATTGCGTTGCCAAAATATATCCGTCTTCAGCAAGAAACTTTTTTGCTTCCCAAACCTCAAACTGTCCTCAGTTTACCTACAAGGTAGACACTGTTTCATGTCAGTTGTATCTCTTCTAGGTAAGTTGTGTCATGTCAGTTGTATCTCTTCTAGGTAATTTGTTTCATGTCAGTTGTATCTCTTCTAGGTAAGTTGTTTCATGTCAGTTGTATCTCTTCTAGGTAAGTTGTTTCATGTCAGTTGTATCTCTTCTAGGTAAGTTGTTTCATGTCAGTTGTATCTCTTCTAGGTAAGTTGTTTCATGTCAGTTGTATCTCTTCTAGGTAAGTTGTTTCATGTCAGTTGTATCACTTCTAGGTAAGTTGTTTCCTGTCAGTTGTATCACTTCTAGGTAAGTTGTTTCATGTCAGTTGTATCTCTTCTAGGTAAGTTGTTCCAGGTCAGTTGTATTTCTCCTGGGTAAGTTGTGTCATGTCAGTTGTATCTCTTCTAGGTAAGTTGTTTCATGTCAGTTGTATCTCTTCTGGGTAAGTTGTGTCATGTCGGTTGTATCTCTTCTAGGTAAGTTGTTTCAGGTCAGTTGTATCTCTTCTAGGTAAGTTGTTTCAGGTCAGTTGTATCTCTTCTAGGTAAGTTGTTTCATGTCAGTTGTATCACTTCTAGGTAAGTTGTTACGTGTCAGTTGTATCTCTTCTAGGTAAGTTGTTTCATGTCAGTTGTATCTCTTCTAGGTAAGTTGTTTCATGTCAGTTGTATCACTTCTAGGTAAGTTGTTACGTGTCAGTTGTATCTCTTCTAGGTAAGTTGTTTCATGTCAGTTGTATCTCTTCTAGGTAAGTTGTTTCATGTCAGTTGTATCACTTCTAGGTAAGTTGTTTCATGTCAGTTGTATCTCTTCTAGGTAAGTTGTTTCATTGGACTAAGAGGAATGTCAACCAGTGCTCTTCAAACTGAGCTCAACCCCCCCCCCCCCCCCATTAGTGGCCGGTTTTATCTTTCAGGTGGGCGTTAGCAGAATAATGACACAAGCTGAGGAAACTTTAGCAGAATACCAGCAAACCAACCAACCTCACGAAATGTATAAAAGTAGGAGGTAAGGACAATTTACCCTCACGAAAGTTATAAAAGTGTGCAGTAAGGACAATTTACCCTCACGAAAGTTATAAATGTGGAAGGTAAGGACAATTTACCATCAGTAAAGTTATAAAAGTGGGCGGTAAGGACAATTTATTCTCAGGAAAGTTATAAAAGTGGGAGGTAAGGACAATCTACCCCCAGGAAAGTTATAAAAGTTGGCACAGGTAAAACAAGGATTAAGACCACTGATCTAAAGTGAGGGACTAGACGCATTGTTAGACGTTGCATGCTCTCACCACACACAAACACACACAAACATTTGATCAGCAAATACAACTTAAAACAGCCCTGCTTTAATATAAATACAAATCTCAATATTTGTCTCTTCTTATAAAATGAAGTGCACACTAGAAATGTTGTTTGTGTCCGGAACTTGTAAAGGTTCGTTGTTTAAATATGATTGTATTCTGGTATACTGCTAACTGGGATAGAATGGGAACTTGTGCTGTGTTATGGTTCGTGTCTATCCATGCGAGGTGAGAGGTGACGTCACACGACAGTTTGTTTACATTCAAGAATGTAGCAACTTAAGGGAATGAAACATATACATAAATATATACATATAAACAAAAACACACACATACTAGAGTAACGTGTTTCAAATGTCATACAATGACAACTATGTCCCCAATTATTTAGCCAACAGCAAACCTGCAAGATTCCCTTTGATGGATGTTATTATAATGAAGGTAATGGACGCTGTGTGCCTGAAAAATGTCAGTGTAGCGTTGAGAGATGCACAGTGAGATTTACAGTTTATAGATGATTTGTTAGAGAAAATTTATATAAAAAAGTCCACATACCTTTGGTTATGTCTTGTTATTATCCAATACACGAACAACACATAAAGCAATACACGTTTTTAGTATTAGCACCTTATATTTAAATCCTACACACCACTTAGTATAGGATATCTGATTACCCAGACAACAGTTACACGACCTAGTCGTGAACCAAGTTCACAAGACAAATGTTTACCTTGTCACAAGGGCAATGTATCCATTACAACAAATAAAGCCAATGAATGCTACCATCATTTGGTTCCCTTTATACATCAAGGGATGATAATAAATACATACTCACTTTATTAAATTGTTCAATATTTCATTAAAGCAAATTTGTACCTATAATTATATGTAGTGATACAATTCAGCTTATGACACAAACTACTTTGAGGTAGGTTATAACAATTAGTTGTATTTAATGAATATGATAAAATTAATTTTCAAAACGATATACAAATAGCGGAAACCACAAGAGACACGTGTCTAACAGTTTGCAGCATATAAGCTAACTCTAACGTTACTATTAGTAACTGCAGGACCAAGCTAGTGTTTGTGTTTTGCAGCCACTCGTCTAGCCCGTTCCGTGACTTCGACGCCTCCGTGTAGGTTCAAGGTTCAGCTCAGTGTAAGGATGCTACCTTACGCAGGTAGATTGGGGTCAGGGCTGTTTCCTCCCCATATGTCATGTAAATAAGGCGACCACGAGCAAGAGAAATTTGGTCGGGTGGAAAATTAAAACCTTACATCCTACGTGCATACTCGCAACATGCACAGCCATGTGAATCTGCTGCAGGGCCATAGATCACTCTTTCTAGGCGCTATTAAATTACCCCTAGACTGAGGGGAAACGCCCAAGGCAGGTTCTCTCTTGCGACTTTTTTACAACATTCAGGTGAAGATAACTCTTGTCGTCTTAAAATAATTTTACTTTATGTGGTTGCATCCCTTAAAAAAGTTGGTATACAATTTATGTAGATTATGTAAGGATATGTCAAACACATCGTATCTACTGCAGACCTCGCTTTAATCTTCTTTTATTTACAACTAGCATCAAGAACTTACTAGAAAATAATTAATAAGCTCTTTGAACTAAATGTCAAAATGGAATAATTGTTCAATAAGATAAATAGGAGATAGCATAACAAGGAAGAAGGAAACATAATTACTATATTATAAGACCCCAGAACATGTATTGTTTACGAGAAGGCATAGGGTTCGCTCTCCAGTCGCGACATGTTCGAGTCAGTCAGTTTAGTTGTAAATTTGAACCTGATTTACTGCTAGGAATGGCCTGACAGAGGGGAAATGAAGTAGTTCTCAGAAACGCTGATGTCTCTAGCAATGAAGTATGTAGTATCTCATCCCAGACTGCAGTGTTTCTTTATTTTGATTATTTAATGTACACACAATGCGAGTTGACTAAGCTTATACTCCTACAATTGTCTCTTTGACATACATTCCAAATATAACCAATTGGTGTTTGTTGAGTCGCTAGTCGTTACGGTTGGTGGTTTGTCAGGCCGTGCTGTTGTTCGTGAGCTTTGCTCGTCTGTGCCTTGATGTTGTCCCCAAACTAGCAGTGGACGGCGAACATTGGAACGTCCTAAATGACCACATCAATACTTGTTTTTCAGGAATTAGCTTGTGTTATGGGCTAACTGTTGAAACATAGAAAAATAAGAAGACTAAAATAGAGGGATAGAAGGTGAGGGGGGGGGGGGTGGGAGGGTGTGACGTACACTTGTAAATGTTAATTGGTGCAGGGATTAAAGAACATGTCAAGAATTTATGATGTCGAGAGAACATTAATGTCATCCAGTGAACATTTACTGCCATGAAGGATGAAGTGTTAGGGAGTAGCCAGGACTAATACAGAAGAGAGAGAGAGAGAGAGAGAGAGAGAGAGAGAGAGAGAAATTTTGCTTTTTACCAGCTAAACACAAGAGAGCAGGTCGTGGTCTTCAGACTCTGCACAGTCCAGAATAGACTTAGGTACAGAAGAGAGCAGGTCGTGGTCTTCAGACTCTGTACAGGCCACAACAGACTTAGGTACAGAAGAGAGCAGGTCGTGGTCTTCAGACTCTATACAGGCCACAACAGACTTAGGTACAGAAGAGAGGAGGTCGTAGTCTTCGGACTCTACACAGGCCACACCAGACTCAGGTACAGAAGAGAGCAGGTCGTGGTCTTCCGACTCTATACAGGCCACACCAGACTAAGGTACAGAAGAGAGCAGGTCAATGTCTTCAGACTCTATACAGGCCACAACAGACTTAGGTACAGAAGAGAGCAGGTCGTAGTCTTCAGACTCTATAGAGGCCACAACAGACTTAGGTACAGAAGAGAGCAGGTCGTAGTCTTCAGACTCTACACAGGCCACAACAGACTTAGGTACAGAAGAGAGCAGGTCGTAGTCTTCAGACTCTTTACAGGCCACAACAGACTTAGGTACAGAAGAGAGCAGGTCGTAGTCTTCAAACTCTACACAGGCCACAACAGACTCAGGTACCATCTATTCAACAATCTGAAGATAGGTGCTACTCACGAATGCACGAATCGTACAAGGAATATGACCCCTGAACATCTGCTGCAAAATTGCTCGACATACGAGGACCAAAGAATGTATAAAATAGTTAGTAGTATGCGGAGACAGAAAAGCCTTCATATTGCCTGAACCTGTAATCGTTGTGTGGAAGTAAGTGTGGGTGTGGGTGTGTGTGTGGATGTGGGTATGTGTGTGTGTAGATGTAAGTGTGGGTGTGTGTGTGTATATGACGTAAAACGTTAGAACAAAGAATTTCCGTCACGAAAAAGATGAGAAGCGAACAGCCTGGTGGAGTGATGGGGTAAGGGCGGTTATACTGCTTAAAAAGAAAAGCTTACAAGGGTTGGTTGACCTCCTAAAATGAAGATGACTACATCGTTTACCAGACAGCAAGACGAAACTCCAAAAGGGTAATAAAACACAACAGAGAAGAATCTTGGAACCATTATAGTGAGCAACTCACTTCCATATGTCAAAATCGTCCTAGAGACCAAGCAAGGGTAGCATAACAACGGAGGTGATTCATGCATTTGGTGTAACAGGCTACATAGACTCTCCACAAAGGCATGGACAGACAGACGCGTACCAGATGACTGGCGGCGAGCTATAATCGTTCCAATTTGGAAAAAAGAGCGACAAAAGAAACTGTAACACGTACAAAGGCGTATCGCTACTTAGCCACACTGGGAAAATGTAGGCCAAGATGCTGGAACATAGAATAAGATTTATTGTTGAACCTCAACTATCCAGACCTTAGCTATCCAGACCTCAACTATCCAGACCTCAACTACCCAGACCTCAACTATCCAGACCTCAACTATCCAGACCTCAACTATCCAGACCTCAACTATCCAGACCTCAACTATCCAGACCTAAACTATCCAGACCTCAACTATCCAGACCTCAACTATCCAGACCTCAACTATCCAGACCTCAACTATCCAGACCTAAACTATCCAGACCTCAACTATCCAGATCTCAACTATCCAGACCTCAACTATCCAGACCTCAACTATCCAGAGCTCAACTATCCAGACCTCAACTATCCAGACCTCAACTATCCAGAGCTCAACTATCCACACCTCAACTATCCAGAGCTCAACTATCCAGAGCTCAACTATCCAGAGCTCAACTATCCAGACCTCAACTATCCAGACCTCAACTATCCAGACCTCAACTATCCAGAGCTTAACTATCCAGACCTCAACTATCCAGACCTCAACTATCCAGAGCTCAACTATCCAGACCTCAACTATACAGAGCTCAACTATCCAGACCTCAACTATCCAGAGCTCAACTATCCAGACCTCAACTATCCAGACCTCAACTATCCAGACCTCAACTATCCAGACCTCAACTATCCAGAGCTCAACTATCCAGACCTCAACTATCCAGACCTCAACTATCCAGACCTCAGCTATCCAGACCTCAACTATCCAGAGCTCAGTTTGGATTCCGCTGAGGTATGAGCTGCACGGACGCCTTGTTCACCTTAAGACAAATAAACGAAAGATCAATAGAATACAACGAAAATCTATGTGCTGCTTTCATTGATCAGGAAAAAGCGTTTGATAGGGTAGACAGGATTCAACTTTGGAAGATTATGGTGTACAAGGCCAGCTTCTTGATAATGTCGGAGCACTGCATCGTCCGAGTACAAACGTCGTCAGTACGACTGATGGTGTCACATATACTTTTGAAATCACTACCGGCGTGAGACAGGGGTGTGTGCTTTCTCCTCTGTTGTTTAACATCTACATGGACAAAATCGGATCAGGGACTGGTCAAATTGAGACATCTGAAGCAGAATATAACTCAGTACATGAATTACTCTTTGCAGATGATCAGTGCTTGCTGTACGGCGATGAAAACAAACTGCAAAACCACATGAACGCGCTTGCGACTCTACCTGTGCTAAATACAAAATGCGAATTAGGGAGAACAAAACAGAAACTACGATTATCAGTAGAACTCCTGGGCCACTCAAGATAAGTCTAAATGATAATGCTCTTCAACAAGTCCATGAGTTCAAGTATTTGGGCAGTATTTTTTCGGCAGACGGTAGGATCGACATGGAAATTGAGACAAGGTGTCAGAAAGCATCTGCGGTGACTTATCAGCTGTCCCCATTGCTTAGACACCCAAACCTTAGTTTGGCAACAAAGCAACAGCTGATAAACAGAATATTTATGCCGATTTTGTGCTACCAGTGCCAAACATGGCCTTTGTCAAGGACGCGCGAAACAGAATTTCGACTTGTGAAATGAAGTGTTTGAGGAAAGTCATCGGTGTTACCAGGAGAGACAGAATGCGGAAGGACAACTACAGCTTGTGTCGAATACATTTTCAGGCAGAAAATAAATTGGTTTGGTCATCTCATGAGAATGCATCCTCATCCTCGTCCACTGATGGCTTACAATGTTGGAAGATCTGGCTACAGGGCAAGGGGGCGGCCGCGAGGTAGGTGGATAGATGACATTATAGTGATTGTACAACGACAAGGGCTCACATTGACCGACGCAACGCACTTGGCGCAGGATAGACGACTTACACTCCCCACGACACTAAACATCACAAGTGGAAAGAAAACTACTAACGAGGACTAGAGAAAGCAGATGTGGCCATCACCAGTGCCAACACTAGACAAGCTCTATGGCAGTGTCGACAGCCTCAGGATGACCGCTGTTTTCTTTGATCAAATTCCAGTCGACGTCTCACAGCGTATGAAGAAGAAGCAGAAGAAGAAGAAGAAGAAGAAGAACACATATGTGACGTAAGTAACTTCTTCTGTCCTTCAACTCTTGCTTTTGGTAAGGCGGACAGGAGTTATGAGTACTCAACAAAGATGGCGCCGTAACTGGCTGCGGGTCTACATTGCTCTACTGTTTCGGTTTATTTTAAATGCCGCTAGACCATGGATTTTCCTGGATTACCCACTAGTCGACGACTTATACTTGTGTTCACAGAAACGTGGTGTTGTTTTCCGTCTGCACTGGTTAATTCGTTGGTTTTTTTGTAATTTCTTCCGTCCGATTATCCTGGTCTGGACATCGGCTGAATGGCACTACGCTTAAACCTGTCGTCGTATTTCATGGCCTAGTTCACACGGCTGAACAAAGAGAGTGGTCTTCATCACTTATGATGGACAAACCTGAGTAGACCTTTGATCTGCGTCAGGTGGGTACTTGTGCTGGCGACATTTGGAACTTTTGGAGCGTTTTTTTAAAATCTCCTGAAGTCACCGTCTCGGGGATCGACTTTCTGCTCTTGTCAAAAACTTATAATTATAGTCCGTCTTTTAATTCATGAACACGGTCCGAAGCAATTTTCTACTAAAATGCTTGTCAGATCCAAATGATTATCTGTCTGTCGCTGCCTCCGGGATGAGTACTAGGTCATCTGTCTGTGGCTGTCTCCGGGATGAGTACTAGATCATCTGTCTGTGGCTGTCTCCGGGATGAGTACTAGATCATCTGTCTGTGGCTACCTCCGTGATGAGTACTAGATCATCTGTCTGTGGCTACCTTCGTGATGAGTACTAGATCATCTGTCTGTGGCTACCTCCGTGATGAGTACTAGATCATCTGTCTGTGGCTACCTCCGTGATGAGTACTAGATCATCTGTCTGTGGCTACCTCCGTGATGAGTACTAGATCATCTGTCTGTGGCTACCTCCGTGATGAGTACTAGATCATCTGTCTGTGGCTACCTCCGTGATGAGTACTAGATCATCTGTCTGTGGCTACCTCCGTGATGAGTACTAGATCATCTGTCTGTGGCTACCTCCGTGATGAGTACTAGATCATCTGTCTGTGGCTGTCTCCGAGATGAGTACTAGATCATCTGTCTGTGGCTACCTCCGTGATGAGTACTAGATCATCTGTCTGTGGCTACCTCCGTGATGAGTACTAGATCATATGTAAAGCGAAGGTGATTTAGCAGCCTACCATTTATGTCGATGCCAAAGGTATCCCAGTCGCCCCGGCCGATAACGGATTCCAGGCATGCGGGAAAAAGGCTCGGTGAGATGGGGGCCCCCTTGACGTAGTCATCTCTGTATGGGTACTACTACCGGTCTTTGATTTTTGTGTAGGAGGATTATTTTTGTGTAGGAGGATCGTTTTTGTGTAGGAGGATTGTTTTTGTGTAGGAGGATTGTTTTTGTGTAGGAGGATTATTTTTGTGTAGGAGGATCGTTTTTGTGTAGGAGGATCGTTTTTGTGTAGGAGGATCGTTTTTGTGTAGGAGGATTGTTTTTGTGTAGGAGGATTGTTTTTGTGTAGGAGGATCGTTTTTGTGTAGGAGGATTGTTTTTGTGTAGGAGGATTATTTTTGTGTAGGAGGATTATTTTTGTGTGGGAGGATCGTTTTTTCTAGGAGGATCGTTTTTGTGTAGGAGGATTGTTTTTGTGTAGGAAGATTGTTTTTGTGTAGGAGGATCGTTTTTGTGTAGGAGGATTGTTTTTGTGTAGGAGGATTGTTTTTGTGTAGGAGGATTGTTTTTGAGCTGCGCCAAGCTGGCCGTATACTACCTGTGTGTAGACAGATGGAGAAGCGCTGAGCGAGGGTCTGGTAGAGCGGTAGTCCGCAGGCCTGGGGGTCCTCTGCCGTTAGGCCATCATCTCCCGGTGATTTTCTGGGAGGCGTGGTATCGAGGGCGTGACGGATATCTGAGGGAAGGAAGTTTGGGGGAGGGATGGGGAGGAAAGAGGGATGGTTGGAGGTAGGATGATTGAAATAATTCTCTGTGACATTCTTTGGCAATCGATTTCACGCCTTGACTCGGGACGGGACCCACTTGCTGTTTTTAAACAGGGAATGACATGCCTGAGTTCAGCAATGCTTCAAGATGTATGTTTTATACTTCGCCGAGTCTCCGCCTCTGCGAGGAGACGTTTGCGGGCGAATTCTTCGTGGTCCCCTTTTAGCTTTTGGGGACAGAGTTTGCTAAGGACATTGAAAGTTGTGTTGTTCGAGCGAGGACCGAGTCATATTGCACCTCTCCTCCAGCAATGCTCATGTTGTGGCTGTGTAACAGTTCCCGCCGGAGCAGAGAGTTTAGGACAGGGGTGAATTGGTTGCTGATAACAAATTTACCTGAATGCGTGTCAAGGTCACTCACCGTCTCAACAAGGGAGAGCAGTGTTGGGGCAAGGAATGTGGACAGGTAGGAGCTGACCACTGGCCTTCCGATTTGGGTAGTGAGAGAATGATTGACAGACGGATTGGCAGCGGGGCTTGCTGCGAGAGAATGAGTGACAGGTGTGCAAAGTGTTTTCGTTCCAGTAAGACTGAATTGAGCCATCCCCTGAGATCCAATGGTCAAGCTCTGACTTTGCTTGAGTGTATATAACTCGAGACAAAGTTTAGCTCGGCAGGCTGGATGGAGAGGAGGCTGGATAGACAGATGAGAGCAAGAGAGAGGGAGAGAGAAAGACTGAATTTAGATAGTATGTTTAACTCACCGACTTAGATAGAGGAGCGATTGATAGACGGTTGCACGAATGTTAGTGATAGAACATGATCGCTCAAGTAGGTGTGTGAGTTTTGTATTAAGTGATAATCTGAACGTTGTGTTATAAGCAGGACACAATGGGAACGAGGTATGTCCAGATCGCCAGCCTGAGGGGATTTAAGTGAGGAAGAGTATTTGATAAGGTGTGTTGAAGACGCAGTTAAGGCGTGGTGTGTGTGATGTAATTGCAAAGCAATAGAACTGGGTTTTAGATAGTTGGGAATTCCATGAAGAGCTAATGCTTAAAATTTCCGCTTTAGTTAATATGTATATTAACGTATATATAATAATAGAATACTTAGTTAAGATGATATGTATTATATTGTGTTTGTAATTTCTCTACTCACTTTTCTGGTGTGAGTATGATATAATACATATGCCACCTGCTGTGTGATATGTCATTTACTGAGTGTGGTCATGATGATGTGGATGAGTGTGAGAATGTTCTAAGTTAGAATAACGGCCAGGGCAAACGGTGAGGTCTGCTACAGCTGATATGCGGTTTACGTTGTGGTTGGGTGCTGGAAGTCTAGCGGCTCTAGAGATGGATCTGATTTTTGAGATCTGCCTGGTGTAGTCTGTGATGATGTGTTCTGTAAGGTTACTGCTAGCAGCCAGGCAGGCAGCCATCGCAGGGTTGAGGATTGATCATGGTCCCGTGCGTGATTTCTGCCTCTGCAGCTTGTCAATGCGCGTGTTGAAGTGAAAGAATGCGCGGAGGAGGCGACGGTCGCTGCCTGTGACAGAAAGAGGTCACCACGGAGACGTCTGTGGCTATTTTTCAGTTTGTTAGGACATGATGGAGTCTGTGCTTGGGCTGGTTCCTGTGTGGGTCCATGCTTGTGATGGGTCCCGTGTGGGGTTTCTGGAAAAAACAAACTATTGCAGTGAAATAGTGGATTTATTTCGCCAAACGTTGCTAGCCTATCGCCAGCCTGACTCCTTATTTCACTGGAATGGGGGCCCACATAACTTTTGCCTAGGTTGACGAAGGCCCATCCGTGCATTAAAGTCTCCATTGATTATTTTGTGGCAGTTGTGGCTGAGTACCGTATACATGTTAAAATGATGTCCAATTCAGTACGGTTGTTTTGTAATATAGCCTAATGAATACATTTGGTCAAAATACATCAAATTTTTATAGAGAAAAATATTTACTTGACGACATGAATATTCTAAGGTTGCACGTGAAACAATCATTTGGATCTGACATGCAGTTTAGAAGAAAATTACTTCGGACCTTGTTTATGAATTAAAATACGGACTATAGTATGGTTTTGCTACAAGTTTATAATACTGCAACCTTGTCAGATGACCAAACCACTTTATCTTCTGTGCGTCAATATAGTAGTTAACTACTGGAAGACATATAGGTCACACAAGAGCACTGGCAATCTATCAAATAGATGCCAAGTGTTACAATAGAAATAAGAAATGCGGGGCCGATTTGAAAAGTTTAGTCTTTGAGGAGAGAATGTGCAAGATTGACATACTACTGGATCACTGGACGAGCCGTTCTTTAGCAGCGGTTACACCGTTGTGGGCCACAGCTTATCTTCCAACGGTCTCTGTCTTAGACTGCGCTGGACCAGTGGATAATGAGTCGCCCATCTGTGGCGTCGTGAATGTTGTTGCGGGATGCAAGGAAGTCGATCGAACGTGTTGGTGGTCGTCCCTGTGGTCGTGTCTTGTCTCTGGGGTACCATGTTGCTGTCGCTGTGCTCCAACGGTCGTCCGTTCTTCGCAGCAAGTGCGCCTCCCCCTCCCCCAGCGATGTTTCATCTTGTCTGCATAAATAACTGCCTCTTCCACTAGAGACAATTCACGTATGTCCGACTTGTGAAGACCTTTTATGCACACTGGTTATGACCATGCGTATCTCGAGGGAGGCTTGGGTCACTTTGAGTTTGGACTTCGTGAGTGTCAATGTTTCCAGCCCATAGCATATTGCAAGTACTACTGTGGAGTTGAATAAAGAGGTGCGCGAGCTCTGGTCATGGATGTTATCCAGTACCGGCTTTACCGAAGGGAAAACCGGCCAACCCACGTGACGCCATCTTGTCAACTCTAGGATCAAGTCGTTCTGAATGTTGAGCATATGAGCTACCGGAATCCATTTTCTTAAAGCTTGGACAGTCGTTAATGTTGAGCATATGAGCTACCGGAATCAATTTTCTTAAAGCTTGGACAGTCGTTAATGTTGAGCATATGAGCTACCGGAATCCATTTTCTTAAAGCTTGGAAGTCGTTAATGTTGAGCAAATGAGCTACCGGAATCCATTTTCTTAAAGCTTGGACAGTCGTTAATGTTGAGCATATGAGCTATCGGAATCAATTTTCTTAAAGCTTGGACAGTCGTTAATGTTGAGCATATGAGCTATCGGAATCAATTTTCTTAAAGCTTGGACAGTCGTTAATGTTGAGCATATGAGCTACCGGATTCCATTTTCTTAAACCTTGGACAGTCGTTAATGTTGAACATATGAGCTACCGGAATACATTTTAAAGCTTGGACAGTCGTTAATGTTGAGCATATGAGCTACCGGAATACATTTTCTTAAAGCTTGGACAGTCCTTAATGTTGAGCATATGAGCTACCGGAATCCATTTTCTTAAAGCTTGGACAGTCGTTAATGTTGAGCATATGAGCTACCGGATTCCATTTTCTTAAAGCTTGGACAGTCGTTAATGTTGAACATATGAGCTACCGGAATACATTTTCTAAAAGCTTGGACAGTCGTTAATGTTGAGCATATTAGCTACCGGAATACATTTTAAAGCTTGGACAGTCGTTAATGTTGAGCTAGGTGAAAGTGTGAGAACCAAATTGGCTTCCGGCCATCATGGATGTGGATACCCCTGTCCGTGACATACTATCCCATCCACTTACACTTATTCCACCCCCCACCCCTATATATACATACATATATATAATACAGAAGTTGACATATTTAGGATTGACAAAAATGGCGACTGCTCGAAATAAATAAATAAATAAATAAATAAATAAATAAATAAATCAGAAGAAGACTAGCCATGGCAATGCAGAGACTGAACATTCTGAAGACATTATGGCAGAGCACCAACAAAATGATAAAAGTCTTGAGAGCCTGTGGCAGCTTATGGCTGCGAATCATGGACGATTACTAAAACTTCCAGACAAAGAATCGAATCCTTCGAGTCAAAATGTCACAGAAAGATCCTCAGAATACCCTGGACAGAGAAAAAGACAAATGTAGACATGCGGCAAGAGTTGAGCATAGAGGAGAACTGGTTTATCAATTCCATTTTGGCTAGAAAATGCAAATACTTTGGTCACATCAAGAGACACACCAGTCTTGAGAGAACGGTGATGGAAGGTATGGTGCCAGGCAAAAGAGGAAGAGGTAGACCAAGAAGACGATGGCACCAAGATATCCAGGAATGCCTGAGTATGACTGTGGCGGAAGCTAGAGTTTTGGCAAGGGAACGAGTTTGTTTCAGACAGACTGTGATGGGAGCGACGTTCTACAAAGGGCATGCTAGATGATGATGACATATTTGGGGCAAACCATAACAGAAGAGGCCCGTAATGAGACAGATTAAGACAAGAATTGCATTGACAAAAAGGCCTTAAGAGACAATCAGAAATTGTTAACTAAAAAAATGGAGGATAGAACTGAGGCAAAGAATAATCGCCACTAATATATGGCCAATTGCATTGTATGGGTCTGAAACATGGACTTCAGCGAAGAAAGTTGAAACAAGCTTGGAAGCGTTTGAAATGTGGTGCTACCGTAGAATGGAAAGAGAAAGTTGAACAGAAAGAAGATCCAACGACAATGTCCTCATTGAGGTAGGCGCACAACGACAAGTATTGCATATGATACAAAAACGTCGGTTGAGTTGGCTGGGTCACAATACGAGGTATGAAAGTCTTCTACAGAAGATACTAGAGGGCAAGATTCAAGGGAAGAGAGGACCAGGGCGACCAAGACTCACCTTTACATCTCAGGCATGCAGGGCCATTGACGTACGCACTTATGCTGAAATGAAGAGAGCTGCAGAGGATAGGGTCAAATGGAGAGACGACCTTATAACCAGTCTTTGGACTGATCAACCAGAAGATAGAGTCAAATGGAGAGACATGCTCAGACAACCTTACAACTAGACTTAGAACTGATCAACCAGAGGATAGGGTCAAATGGAGAGACGACCTTATAACCAGTCTTGGGACTGGTCAACCAGAGGATAGGGTCAAATGGAGAGACGACCTTATAACCAGTCTTGGGACTGGTCAACCAGAGGATAGGGTCAAATGGAGAGACGACCTTATAACCAGTCTTTGGACTGATCAACCAGAAGATAGAGTCAAATGGAGAGACATACTCAGACAACCTGACAACTAGACTTAGAACTGATCAACCAGAGGATAGGGTCAAATGGAGAGACGACCTTATAACCAGTCTTGGGACTGGTCAACCAGAGGATAGGGTCAAATGGAGAGACGACCTTATAACCAGTCTTGGGACTGGTCAACCAGAGGATAGGGTCAAATGGAGAGACGACCTTATAACCAGTCTTTGGACTGATCAACCAGAAGATAGAGTCAAATGGAGAGACATACTCAGACAACCTGACAACTAGACTTAGAACTGATCAACCAGAGGATAGGGTCAAATGGAGAGACATACTCAGACAACCTTACAACTAGACAGAACTGATCAACCAGATGTTGATGATGATGATATAGCCTGGTTTGCCTGTCAGTGCCAGGTTAAGAAGATATCACTGGACCGTGCCCAACTGTGCACCTCAAGCACAGTAGCAGTCACTCAACGGCTCAGAGCCATCTTTTCGCCTTCCGTCTTTGGAATTGAATCCGTTGTATCGAAAAGGCATTGCCTCGGGGTTGGGGGAGGGGGGTGGGGGGTTGTGGGGGTGTGGGGTGGGGTGGGAGGGGGGGTGGGGGTGAGTATAGAAGATGATAGATTTGATACGTACCCAAACCATTTTAGTTACTGTAATTTGATGTAGGCTAATACATTCAGGCAGCTCCTGCAGCTGAGCTGGTGCCAAATTGTCTTCATTTGCGTTCTATGGAATCAGTAATTGAGTCCAAGCGAGAAGCTTTCATCAATTATAACAAATGCCAAAATGAGAGGACGCTTGCTGCCCCCCCCCCCCCCCTCCAGAGCCCGAGGCATCAATCAACGAACCGCTAGGCAGGGCCTGACTGAATACTGACAGAATCTGTGTGAAGAAATTCAGCTAAATGCAGAGACGGAAAATATTTAGGGCATGCAAATAGGCAAATAGATAGCCATAGTGCGAAAAGTGTTGTTCCTCTGAAATCTCTGACAGGTGTGGGGATCATTGAGCGTGACCAGCAGATGGCCAGATGGGTGGAGCACTTCTCTGAGCTCTGTTCACGAGAAACGGTGGTCACTGATGAGGCCTTGTGCAGGCTACAGGTCTTGCCCATTTTGAAGGACGGACATACCACTTCCTCTGGATGAGCTTGATAAGGCTATCAACTACCTCTCAAACAGCAAAGCACCAGGGGGAGATGGTATCCCACCCGAATCCATCAAATGTGGGAAATCAGTACTAGCCCAGCAGATGTTCGATCTTCTATGTCTCTGCTGGGAGGAAGGCGCAGTTTCCCAAGATAGGCGTGACGCCATCATTGTGACTATTTACAAAAACAAAAGGTGACCGCGGGGACTGCACAAATTATAGAGGGATCTCGCTCCTGAGCGTTGTAGGCAAAGTTTACCCCCGCATGCTACTAAACAGGTTGAGACTGCTAGCGGACAGGGTATAACCAGAATCCCAGTGCCGCTTTAGAGTAGGTAGATCAACAACGGATATGGTTTTCTTTCTTCGCCATATCCAGGAGAAATGCAGAGAACACGACCAGCCGCTCTTTATGATGTGTCTAGACCTTACCAAGGCCTTCTACTTGGTTAGTAGGAAGGGTCTATCCGAACTCCTAGAGAAGATCGGCTACCCCCCAAAACTGCGTAGCATGATAATTTTGTTTTCACTCTGATATGAAGGGCTCAGCTCTATACGACGGATCATCTTCAAACTCTTTTCACATCAAGAGTAGAGTGAGGCATGGATGTGTGCTCACGCCGACCTTCTATGGGGTTTTCTTCTCCATGCTCCTATCCTACACGTATGGCACGTTTCTAGACGGTGTTTATCTGCACACCAGGTCAGATGGGTGGCTGTTTAACCTGTCCCGACTGCCTGCGAGGACCAAGGTGAGGGCGGTGCTCATTACGGACATGCTATTTGTGAATGATGCTGTTCTAGTGACCAAAAGTGAGAAGGCTCTACCGAGACTGGGAGACATTCGCCGAGGGGTGCCAGCAGTTTGGTCTCATCATAAGTCTGGAAATAACAAAAGGTATGCGCACAGGATATTACCACTAACTCTCCATAAAGATTGATGGGGTCACTCTGGATGTCGTCAACAGTTTCACTTATCCGGGGTCTGCCATCAGCAATACTCTCTCGCTCGAGAAGAAGATAGACAGTAGGATTGTCTGGGCTAGTACCGTCATGGCCCGCCATCAGCAACACTCTCTCGCTCGAGAAGAAGATAGACAGTAGGATTGTCTGGGCTAGTACCGTCATGGCCCGCCTGACGAAGAGGGTCTGGGAGAACACTGCGCTGTCTCACTACACCAAGATCCGGGTCTATCAGACTTGCGTTCTTGGCACTCTCATGTATGGACAAAAGACTTGAAGCACTTACACTAAACAGGAATGGCGGCTCAACACCTTTCACATGAGGTGTCTACGATGTACATTGGGGATTGGGTGGCAAGAGAGATAGTCCCATAATGTGGTCGTACAGCGAGCAAACACTCACATAATGTACCCGATGTTGAGCCAGCGATGTCCTCGATGGTTGGGGTATGTTTATCGCATGGAAGATGAGAGGATGTTTATCGCATGGAAGATGAGAGGATGTTTATCGCAGGGAAGATGAGAGGATGTTTATCGCATGGAAGATGAGAGGATGTTTATCGCATGGAAGATGAGAGGATGTTTATCGCATGGAAGATGAGAGGCTGCCGAAGATGTTCCTCTATGGACAGCTGGCCATTATAGTTAGAAGAATCGGCCGTCCCACACTGCGATTAGAAGAATCGGCCGTCCCACACTTCGATTAGAAGAATCGGCCGTCCCACACTTCGATTAGAAGAATCGGCCGTCCCACACTTCGATTAGAAGAATCGGCCGTCCCACACTTCGATTAGAAGAATCGGCCGTCCCACACTTCGATTAGAAGAATCGGCCGTCCCACACTTCGATTAGAAGAATCGGCCGCCCCACACTTCAATTAGAAGAATCGGCCGTCCCACACTTCGATTCAAGGGCCTATGCAAGAGGAACATGAAGTCACGCGACATCCCATCCGGCTCTGGCAAAAATGCTCAGGATCGAGTTATCTGGAGACATTCAGTTGGAGGGGGCGTAGTGGCTGCTGACGCTCGTAGAGCTCTTCTGGCTGCAGAGAAACGAGGAAGACTGAAGAGATCAAGGAACAGACAGGCAAGCCAGCCTCCTCAGTATGGTTGTACGATCTGTGGCATTGACTGTCACTCGCGGATCGGTCTTTACAGCCATAGCACACAGTGTCGAAATACAGAAGACAGAGCTGGACAAAACTCTGAGGGCGCCCCGCGCATGGTCTACAGAGACTGAGACGCCTATGATGATGAATACTGGTGTTGTTCCCATTAGTCTCCTGATGTGATTGTTTCTGATCAAGTCTCTCCTTGTTACACCCAATATATTTTGCAGGCATTTCATTTCTGTTGTTACGATGTAGTGTTTTCCAGTTGATGTTTGTGTCCAGTTTTGACATTGGTAGCCATAGTGACGGGACGATAATCGTGTTGTATAAAGCTCTGTCGGTAGTTATTGTCACGTGCATGGAGTCCAGTGATCTGATTTGCCTTATCGCATCTTTGTTGGATTTCCGCTGTAATTCACCCGTCTGCTGATAACATGCTCCCTAAAAATGTGAAATCTTTCATTTGTTTGATTTGCTGTTTTTCAAGAACGATATTTATGTCTCCGGCTATTCTAGATATTTTCATGTCCTCGGTTTTTTTTCTACGTTGATTTTCATGCTGTATTTTTTACATGTATTTAGTTTATCAATTTGTTGTTGAAATTGTAGCTCTGCTACTTCTTCGTTCACCCTCAGATCAAGGTCCCGGTTTCTCTTGTTTGTAGGGCTGTTTAATCTCCATACAGTTTTTGTCTCATATCTGTCTATGCTCCCCACATGGGCACCTGTCATCTGTCCCAATCCTCATTTTGTTGTAAAGATGACCCTTGAGTCTGTTATGCCCAGTTCTCAGTCTGAAGATGATGACTTGCTCTTCTCTAGTTAAATTCAAGTATTTGTCTTCTTTTCGGAAGTCGGGTTGTTGTTCAGCCCATTTTCCCCTGAAGTTGGCTTTAATTGTGGTCTTGGCTTCATTATATATGATACTCAAATCTGTGGGGATGCTCCTCCACTCTTTGCTAGTTTGTCTGCAGCTTCATTGCCTTCAATATTGCAGTGGGATGGGATCCACTGTATGACCAACCTTGGGTGTTCTGCTGGGAGATGTGTCAGGGAGAATAATCATTGCTAAAAATCTTCATCTTTGTGTTATTTTAGCGCTGCTAATACTGGCGCGGCATCAGTCAGGAATACTGTTTTCTTGATGGATATCCTTATCTTGGATTACACGCTCAGCTGCGGCCTTCAGTGCCTCTTTCTTCTGCACGGAAGTATGTTCCCGTTGTTAATACTCGAGTTTTTTTTCTTCTCCATTCCTTAGTTTGTAATTTCTTACACAACCATTGGATGTGGCTTTGTTAGATGAGCCATCCGTATATGCGTGTATCCAGGTTTCTGGTGGGTATCTCTTTCGCCTTCTATCACCCAGGGGTGCATAGACCATCAACCAACCCTCTCTCTTTCGCTTTCTATCACTCAGGGGTGCATAGACCCTCAACCAACCCTCTCTCTTTCACCTTCTATCACCCAGGGGTGCATAGACCATCAACCAACCCTCTCTCTTTCACCTTCTATCACCCAGGGGTGCATAGACCATCAACCAACCCTCTCTCTTTCGCCTTCTATCACTCAGGGGTGCATAGACCCTCAACCAACCCTCTCTCTTTCACTTTCTATCACCCAGGGGTGCATAGACCATCAACCAACCCTCTCTCTTTCACCTTCTATCACCCAGGGGTGCATAGACCCTCAACCAACCCTCTCTCTTTCACCTTCTATCACCCAGGGGTGCATAGACCATCAACCAACCCTCTCTCTTTCGCCTTCTATCACTCAGGGGTGCATAGACCCTCAACCAACCCTCTCTCTTTCACCTTCTACCACCCAGGGGTGCATAGACCCTCAACCAACCCTCGCCAAGCAGTTCTGTCTTATGACATCTTTTCCATTTCCTTCCAGCTCTTTCGTGATTTCTTGACTTCCGCCTCCAGATCTCGTCTCCATGTATTCCCTGGTCTGCCTATGCCTATCCAGATATGAAATGCCAACAATTCTTCGCAAGCATCTAATTTCCATTGCACAAATGTTACGTTCTAGTGCAGCCGTCAGAGTCCAAGCCTCACACGCGTAGAGGTATACCGATGTCACTGTTGTATTCATTACATGTCACGCTATCAAATATCGGAAGATAATTACAGACATAAATGACCCTAGATTAGATCTGTCAACTATGCCAGCAGCCCAAACCCAAATGAGTGATAGTACAGAGGGTCCCATTCCATTGTAACATTGAAGGCAACGAAGAGGCAGACTGACGAAAGTAGAGAGGCAAGGTTACCACCACTAGATTCTAGTGTGACTTACGAAGAGTCCAAAAGGTTTATTAAGGCCAGATACATGGACACATAGGATACTGACAAGACAAAAAAAAATGATGCGTAATACCAGTTGAACAGAAAAGAGCAGGTGGTGGTCTTCAGACTCCGCACAGGCCACAACAAACTGAGGTACCATCTATTCAATAAACTGAAGATAAGTGCTACTGGCGAGTGTAAGTGGGGTACTGGTAAAACGACCCCTGAACATCTGCTGCAAAATGTCCCTCATACGAGGACCAGAGAAAGCAGATGTGGCCATCCATCACTAGATGAGCTCTATGGCAGTGTCGACTGGATCAGGATGACCGCTGCTTTCTTCGAATAAATAGAAGTCAACGTCTGATAGCGGAAGAAGAAGAAGAAGCAGAAGAAGAAGAAGAAGAAGAAATATGGGAAGTAAGCAACTTTTTCGGTTCTACTGCATTTGCCTTGCTCGTGACAGAGTAGACTTCTGGTTTGCGCACGGTGGGAAATTTGTGTTACCGACATTTTGAACTTTTGGAGTGTTTCTTTTTATCCCTTCTATTCATTGCATAGTATGATTGTACTGCAAGTTGATCAGACTGTATCATTTGTCAGATGAACAAACCACTTTCTCTTCTGTCCGTCAATACAGTAACTAACCACTAGAAGAATATTACCAAGATAAGAAACCAAGATGGCGGTGCCCATTTGTATTCTCTGCAGAAAACGGTTGAAAATCCACTTTTTGGTTTGTAATGAGTTATAAACTGGATATGATTCAACTTTTTCAAATAGCGTGATGGTGGCACTATTGGTCTGTATGCTTGGTTGTTACAATATCTGCCTACAGTGTCTAGGAGAGAGAAGAATTCGTGGTGACTTAAAACAGGTTTATAAGATGATCAGAGGAAAGGATTACGTAGACAATTTTTTTTTTTTGGTTTTTTTTTGGCGTTCGCCTTATTTATCTTTTCCCCAAGGCGTGTGTGCGTTACACTGTGGTTTTTATTTTGCGCCTGTCGGCCCAGTGCATCCGACTTCAGAATGCATTTTATGTAAGGGTCTACTTCCTCTTGCATTTTCTAAGGGTTTGCTTCCCCGGGGTAACGGCCGGTACTGTGATGGGGATCGAACCCAGCACCTTCTGGTTGTGAGCCGTGCCACTTAACCACTAGGCCACGCCGTATTATTTGAGGGAATTAGGAGTGTGGCACTTGGAGGTCACGTTGGTACTGTCAAGATAGGGAGCCGAACGATTAACAACCTTCGTTTTGCAGATGATATCGACGGGTTGGCGGGTTCAGAAGCAGAACTCCAGGAATGGGTCAGAAGGCTCGATGAAACAGCTCTTGACTATGGTATGGAGATAAACGCTGGAAAGACAAAATTAATGACCAACAACGCCGAGGGCTTCAACAGCAGAATAAAAGCTAATGGTCAGGAACTCGAAGTGGTTGTAGTGGACTGTAGGTCCCCAACTCCTCCATAAGACGAGTCTCCTATTTCTCCTGCTCCCAGGACGGCTAGAATCATACCCCCCCCCCCCCCCCCCAAAAAAAAAAACAAAAAAAAACAAACTATATATATATATATTGGACTCTGTCCTACAGTCACACTCTTGCACAACTTTCACACGCGCCCTCAGGGTGAGGCCCTTCCATTGCACTTTGGTTGGGCTGTCTTCTGAGAGCGCACAAACCTAGCATAGGTACCTACAGACGCACACATGCATCCAAGCACTGGTTTATGCGTCTTAATATCGCCCAAATTGACTACGGTCTGGGGTGGAATAGGCGCTCCTCCGCCAGTAGAAACTAGTGAGGCAAACACGTACAAATATTATATATATATAAATAAAAGATATACATTTTGAATTGAAGTAAATCACAAGCAATTTCAGAGCGGAGGCAGAGGCACTGAGGGCGGCAGTGGAAGAAATGGTGACAGGTAAAAGAAATGAAAGCCATATAGTCCTGCTTACAGATGCCTTGGTCGTAGTCACAGCACTAAAAAGTCAGAAAAATACTGAACTTAATGATTTAAGAGCAGTACTCTGTCAACTATGCCAGCATTCCGCACCAAAAAGGGTAGTGGTACAGTGGGTTCCATCCCACTGCAACATCCAAGGCAACGAGGAGGCAGACAGACTGGCAAAAGAAGGTGCAAAACTACCACAACCAGATACTAGTATGACATACGAAGAGTCAAAAAGGCTTATTAGAGCTAGATACATGACCAAATGGGAAACCGAACATACTGGCTACACCAAAAACGATGCCTATTACCAGTTGAACAGAAGAGAGCAGGTCGTGGTCTTCAGACTTCGCACTGGCCACAATAGACTGGGGTACCACCTATTCAACAAATTGAAGATAGGTGGCACTGACGAATGCCCGTGTGGTACCGGGAAAATGACCGCTGAGCATTTGCTGCAAAACTGCCCGACATACGAGGATCAGAGAAAGCAGATGTGGCCATCACCAGTGGCAACACTAGACAAGCTCTATGGCAGTGTCGACAGCCTCAGGATGACCGCTGCTTTTTTCGAAAAAATAAAGGTTGATGTCTGACAGCTTACGAAGAAGAAGAAGAAGAAGAATTGAAGTAAATTGTTTCGGAACGTAAACTTTGTAACATAAAATAAGAAAATAAATTGGTTAGGCATGTCAATTAGCTGAGCTACAATTTACAAAAATAACTTTTTTTATTCAGCAGATATTAACACTAGTGAATTGGATAAATATACAATAGTTGATGGGCATATATATAAATAACGGACGGGTATGATTAATCAAATTACAAAAATAGACAATAAATCAAATTACAAAAATAGACAAGCAAAGAGGGAGTGAATATACATTTTAAAACAGTTAAATAAATTAATTGTGAGTTTATAACATTAGGAATCATCAAGTGTTATATATGGTTAACACTCCTGCTGCACCTAACTGAAAGTCTGGTACCCATTTACAGCTGAGTAAACTGGAGCACGTTGAGACTCCGTCACTGCCAACTTTAATCACTGTGTCCCAAAGATTCTCAGAATTGAATGAATTTAGACTATATCAAGTTTTTCAAAATACAACCACCTACAAGAACAAGAGGGCATAGCTACAAACTAACTAAAGAAAGGTCCAGGAAATATTTTTTTAGTCAGGAAGTGGTGAATGCTTGGAATACATTGCCACAGGAAGTAGTGGAGGCAGAGACAATTAATGCATTTAAGAATAGATTGGATGCGCATAGCTTTTATAGCAAGGTGATGTAAATGAAACTGATTGTATACAAACTAAGCAGTCTTCTAAACCAGTATAAAGAAGTTAAGTTAACATATAAGCATGAATAGTGAGTGAATTTACATAGCTATATAAGAAAAAACTAACTTAAAACAGAACAAATCAATAAAATAACATGGGCTTATCTATACTACATTTAAGAAAGTTTTAATACATATGTTTGGAGACTTCCTAACTTGCGAATGAAAAGATTTAACAAGCTTAAATTTTCACTGAACATTCTATGGCCAATTTGTAGATCAGTGCAATTTATTTCAAGTGCCTAAGTTATTCTCCTCTCGAGATAAGGACATATGATTATACATATTTTTTTTTGGTTTTTTTTTGCGTTCGCCTCATTTCTCTAATCTCCAAGTCGGTGTGCGTTGCACTGCGTTTTTATTTTGCGCCTGTCGGCCCAGTGCATCCGACTTCAGCATGCATTTTATGTAAAGGTCTGCTTCCTCCTGCATTTTCTAAGGGTTTGCTTCCCCGGGGTAATGGCCGGTGCTGTGATGGGGATCGAACCCAGCACCTTCTGGTTGTGAGCCATGTCACTTAACCACTAGGCCAGGGAACGGCGTGGCGAGAGATTGAGAACGAACGCAGAAGAAGAAGAATTTTTTACCAGCAATTATAAAAAATAGTGACCTCATTATATAATTTGCTTGGCAGAATTTGCACATGGGTAAGACACTATGTCTTGATCTCTGACCCTGCAGCACAACGCAGGGAGTACAGTGTAATTGAAGAGAGGGATGCATAGGATCTGGTCTTGGCATCCATCCTGGACCTTGTTAATGAATGAGGCTGCCCAGCCCACACAGCGGCGTTTTTATAGTTCAGGCTCCAGATTGTTCTGCATATTGAGTAGGCGCCCACAACAGATATACTCGTCGACATCCTCTAAGCATACGCTGTCTGAATCACAATTGGCTAAATGATTGCGCAACACTTTGGTCTTCGAGACATTCATTTCTAGTCTCACTTTCTTTCCTTCATCACCCAGTAATTGTATTATTCGGTACACAAAAAACGATGCCTATTACCAGTTGAACAGAAGAGAGCAGGTCGTGTTCTTCAGACTTCGCACTGGCCACAATAGACTGAGGTACCACCTATTCAACAAATTGGTGGCACTGACGAATGCCCGTGCGGTACCGGGAAAATGTCCGCTGAGCATTTGCTGCAAAACTGCCCGACATACGAGGATCAGAGAGAGCAGATGTGGCCATCACCAGTGGCAACACTAGACAAGCTCTATGGCAGTGTCGACAGCCTCAGGATGACCGCTGCTTTTTTCGAAAAAATAAAGGTTGATGTCTGACTGCGTACGATGAAGAAGTATTATTCGGTTGGCTACCATGTGACTTTAAAATTTGTTGATGTCAGTCTGCGGGAAGCCGATTCCAAATTATTAAAGGATCGGCTTTTACGTGAATTGTAGATTGTTTTCTTCAAGGCACAATTTTTAAAGTATCGTAGAATTATTAGGGATTTTGGTAATTTGAGTGGGGAAGAAATCGCAGAGTGATGGGCGATTAGGGTGTGGTAGAGATGGGCGAATTGTGTGAGGAAGAAATGGGTGTATTGAAGGGGTTTAAATAATCACGAGTTATCGGCATATGATTATATATATTACTAAGAGATACTGACAAGATGAAAATAGGAGCGTGTGGGTGAATGATTTAGATATCTGCCTGCTGATAAGGTGTGCTGCGGATCAAATCCTCTGTCAGTTTTTTTTTGACTGACATGATGAAATGGCACAGTAAACTGACAAATTTGTCTTTATTGTCACAAATGTTTGGCTTTATTTGTATTTCCTACCAAAAGTGTAAGTATAAGGAATTAGATTATTTCAAGAGCAAAGAGATGCGAAGGGGTGGGCAGTTAGAGCATGGGTGGACTTAGCGGGAAGAAATGAGCTCTTCTGCATAATTGAGGCCTAAATTTTGAAAGGAGTACACAAGAGGAACATGTTTTCGTTCCAGGGATTCCGATAATTCTATCTGAACTGAAATTCATGTTATTTCCTATGTGAAGCTTGGTACTGCAGCTCGTAAGAAAAGAACGAATAAACATAGAACAAAAACGTATATAAACACAATAAATAAGAATAAGAACATATATAAACATAGAACAAATAAATAAAGAGCATGGCCATATTGAGACGATTACCATAACGTGAACAGACAAGAGCAAACTGTTGTGTTGCGCCTTAGAACAGGACACAACCGACTCCGCAGCCACATGTACACAAAAATGAAGATTGGCAACTCAGCCATGTGTACATGCGGACAGGCGCCCCAGACAGCAGAGCACATACTACAAAACTGCCCTGAATATGATATACAGAGAAAATCTCACTGGCCCATAGAAACAAGACTGGAAGAGAAACTTTATGGACCTGTATGTGAACCACAAAAGACAGTGAAGTTTATACAAGAGACAACATTGCAGATATAGACAATATTTTAAAGCGAACGAAAGAAGAAGAAGAAGAACTTGAATTTTAGATGATAATTCTATGACTGATTTGTAGATCAGTGCAACATATTTTAAAGCCCCTATGATATTCCCTTCCCGAGTTCTGCGCATATGATTATTTATATTATGTACCAGCAATAAGAAAAATATAATTAAAAAAACAAACAGCCAGGACATATAAAAACACACAAAATATAAACAGCCGGAACATGAAAAAGTACAATATATGACAACAAATTATAATAAACAAGTTAAAGAAGAAAGTTACTACATATAAATACATAAACACACGTAAGAAGCTTACACATGTAATGAACTTACATATAATGAACGTACATACATAATGAACTTACACATAGAATGACCTAATTTAAGTAATGAGCTGACACATCTAATGGGTTATGCATGGTTAGCTATCACATGACTTTGATTTTGTTCGGGAAAAGATTTTCATCAGCATGTTATCTGAGTGTAAAATACATTGCCATTATAATCAGCCACTGCTTACATTCGGATACAGGCTTCCTGTTAGGGGGCCATCTACAGTTGAAACCTATGCTTCACTTTGGAGTGAAAAAGTTCGATGTTTTAAAATGCTTTGAAACAAGCTCTTTCAACCCTTCCCAGTTCAACCAACAGTTTAAACTGCTAACTGGACTGGAAAGGGTTAAACTGTTGGTTGGACTGAAATGGGTTAAACTGCTAACTGGACTGGAAAGGGTTAAACTGTTGGTTGGACTGAAATGGGTTAAACTGCTGACTGGACTGGAAATGGTTAAACTGTTGGTTGGACTGAAATGGGTTAAACTGCTGACTGGACTGGAAATGGTTAAACTGTTGGTTGGACTGAAATGGGTTAAACTGCTGACTGGACTGGAAAGGGTTAAACTGTTGGTTGGACTGAAATGGGTTAAACTGCTAACTGGACTGGAAAGGGTTAAACTGTTGGTTGGACTGAAATGGGTTAAACTGCTGACTGGACTGGAAAGGGTTAAACTGTTGGTTGGACTGAAATGGGTTAAACTGCTAACTGGACTGGAAAGGGTTAAGCTGTTGGTTGGACTGAAATGGGTTAAACTGCTGACTGGACTGGAAAGGGTTAAACTGTTGGTTGGACTGAAATGGGTTAAACTGCTGACTGGACTGGAAAGGGTTAAACTGTTGGTTGGACTGAAATGGGTTAAACTGCTAACTGGACTGGAAAGGGTTAAACTGTTGGTTGGACTGAAATGTGTTAAACTGCTGACTGGACTGGAAAGGGTTAAACTGTTGGTTGGACTGAAATGGGTTAAACTGCTGACTGGACTGGAAAGGGTTAAACTGTTGGTTGGACTAGAAAGGGTTGAATTGCTGGATGAACTGGAAAGTTAAACTGCTGGATTTGAAAGGGTTAAACTACTGGCTAAACTAGAAGGGTAAAGCTGCTGGTTGGACTGGAGAGGGTTAAACTGCTGGCTGGTCTGGAGAGGGTTACTTCTTCTTCTTCCTACGCAGTCAGACAGTAACCATTATTTTTTCGAAAAAAGCGGCGGTCATCCTGAGGCTGTCGCCACTGCCATAGAGCTTGTCTTGCAGTTCCCCTGGTGATGGCCACATCTGCTCTCTCTGATCCTCGTATGTCGGGCAGTTCTGCAGCAGATGTTCAGCGGTCATTTTACCAGTACCGCACGGGCATTCGTCGGTACCACCTATCTTCAATTTGTTGAATAGGTGGTACCCCAGTCTATTGTGGCCAGTGCGAAGTCTGAAGACAACGACCTGCTCTCTTCGGTTCAACTGGTAATAGGCATCGTTTTTGGTGTAACCAGTATGTTCGGTTTCCCATTTGGTCATGTATCTAGCTTTGATAAGCCGTTTTGAATCTTCGTACGTCATACTAGTATCTGTTTGTGGTAGTCTTGCACCTTCTTTTGCCAGTCTGTCTGCCTCCTCGTTGCCTTGGATGTTGCAGTGTGATGGGACCCACTGTACCACTACCCTTTTTGGTGCGGACTGCTGGCACAGTTTGCAGAGTGCTGCTCTTAAGTCATTAAGCTCAGTGTTTTTCTGGCTTTTTAGCGCTGTGACTACGGAGAGAGACAGGACTATATGGCTTTCATTTCTTTTACCTGTCACCATTTCTTCCACTGCCGCCCTCAGTGCCTCTGCCTCCGCTCTGAAATTGCTTGTCTACTTACCAGTAGCGAATGACAGTGTTATTTGTTTTCCATTTGGTAGGTTCAAGAATGCTCCTGCCCCTCCGTTCTGTGTAGTGTTTGTTACAGAACCGTCGGTGTATGCATGGGTCCAGTCCATGCTTGGGTAGCTTTTCGATATGAAGCTTAGGGTAGTATCTCTCCTTTCTTTTTCAGTCTGGCAGTTTTTGTTTCCAATACCTGGTATATTTTCTACCACCTCTGGAAATATATCCTGCCTCCAGGTAGGTTTTTGTACATGGAGAGGGTTAAACTACTGGCTGAGCTAGAATGGGTTAAACTGCTGATTAGACTGGAAAGAGTTAAACTGCTGATTAGACTGGAAAGAGTTAAACTGGGTTAAAATGAGGATGCCAAACAACACTTGACCAAGAACAGCGGAAGAAGAAGCCAGCTAGGGAAAGTGTCACAGTAGGAGTTAGTGGAAAGCGACTTGACATTTGACTTTTCTGATCCTCGGGATAACGGGCTTCCACTGTTATTTTCCCTGTGCCAGGTAGTGGAAATAACATGTTTTCTTAAGCTGTTTTGTGACTGAATACAAAGAAATAAAGAGATTTTACAGATGGAGAGTATTGAGACATTGTATACATGAAGAATATAAAGAGATTGTATCTATCTATCTTCAGTCCACTTATGTTGTGGTTAGGCCCTATCACCTTTGTTTCATATTTTTGGCAGGTGAAAATCCACTGGTGACTTGCCAGGTCAATCCCAGCATCTGTTAGCCCCTGGAATATACGAGACTGGTGGAGGTGGAAACGTACATTAGAGCAGGGTAGGCCATCTAAGCTGCTCCGCTAACCACATAACCAAAACCTGAAGTTATAGCCACACAGTCCCCTTTTTTTCGACATATTCTCTGTGGGGCGAGAATCCCTAGAATAATTTGAGTAGATTTTTAACTTGAATTTTGCCTGAGCAGCGGCCGTTAGACCTACTCTTTTCGATTTCCAACTGCTAAGGTATTTTTAACGTGCGCGCCACTGCACATGGGTGTCTGATCTCACTACTCAGAGATCAGGGCTAATATTTACCGGATGATCCACGTGAAAAAAATCCCTGTCTCCACCGCGATTTGAACCCGTGACCTCCAGCCCCGAGGCAAACACCTTACCTCGAGACCACTGGATCCCCCCAAAAAGAGATTGTATATATGGAGAATATAGAGAGATTTGACATTTGAGGAATAAAATGAGATTTGACATATGGGGAATATATATAATTTTACATTTTGAGAATATATAGAGATTTGACATATGGAGACTATAAATACATTTGGTATTTTGAGAAAAATAAATAGAATACAAAGTGATTTAACATATGAGGAAAATACAGAGATTTAACACATGGAGAATATAAAGAGATTTGACACATGGAGAAGATAAAGTGATTTGACATGTGAAGAATATAAAGAGATTTGACATGTGGAGACTATACAGATATCTGACATGTGGAGACTGTAAAGAGATTTGACATATGTAGACTATAAAGAAATTTGACGTATGGAGAATAGAAAGAGATTTGACATATGGAGACTATAAAGAGATTTGACATATGGAGACTATAAAGAGATTTGACATATGGAGACTATAAAGAGATTTGACATATGGAGAATAGAAAGAGATTTGACATATGGAGACTATAAAGAGATTTGACATATGAGGAATATAAAAAGATTTGACATATGAGGAATATAAAGAGATTTGACATATGGAGAATAGAAAGAGATTTGACATATGGAGTTGTATATTTGTAAATGAGAGATTATAATTGGTTGCTGGGGATGGGTTGGTGGTAGTTCTCACATCTTTCCCAATGATGGACAATTCAGAAGATGGCGGTTGACTGCTACGTCTTGTCCGTCATAGTGCTTGCAGTGTGCTGTAACGACTGCGGCCACTCTATGTAGGTGCTTACTCAGGGGCTAAACTCTTGCTAGCTACCTGAAAATTGTACCCTCGTCTCTTCGGCTCCTAATGTTGATGATATATGCGTTGAGACACGTCTGCTCTTGCGGTCGCACATGTAGTCCGTCTGTTCCTCCATTGTTGTAGATTACATTTGTAGTAGTTCTTTGGTTGGTGGAAAGCGACTGATGTAGCTCTATGCTCCAGTCATAACAAATGAAGTGAGTTGAATATCATAACATAAGCTCTTCGACTTCGTCATCAAAATTATCAACTGCAGTGACAGACGGCTTGGAAGAAAATGTGCTCAGGTTTTGCTGTCGGTGTCGCCGTGGCAAGACTTTGACGGCGCTGCCTGGAAGATCGTCCTCAATTAGACTTTCACCAAAAATGGTGGATCTCTTGTCTGGATCTGATCTAGATTTGTGTGTTGACCCTGAACGTATGTCCCACGGAGGCGTGTCCGTTGTGTTTGTTGTTGATTTTGTTTTTGTTTGATTGTTTGAGAAGGAAGTTGTATTTTTCGGAAAGGATGCACCTTTTTCTTCCATCGTTTTGATTGGTTTATTTTTTTTGGTGTTAGCTTCTGGACCAAACAAATTTTCCAGAAGATTTGTTGACTTTTTGTCGTATTGCTTCGTTAATGTGTGGTTCGTTACTTTGAAGAAGGACTCGTCGTCCTCGTCATCAAAGATGGACGGAGGTTTAACTGCGGCGGCTTTGTTCATGTCCCCTCTTGCCGGACCAAACGAAGGTTGGTATCCTCCCGGGTCATCCGATGTTTGTCGTTTCCGTTTCTGCCGTTCCAGATACGACACAGTCACGTCTTCGTGGGATGGTTTCCCCTGGTGCAAGTTGTTGATTGGCTTGGTGAAGGAATACTCTCTCGGCTCACTCCGTCGGCTCTGAGAGTCAAACTCATCCCGGATCCCACTTGTGTAGGATTGTTCTTTATTCTTCTTCAAGGGCGAGGATGGAGAGAACGGATCAGAGCTAGCACCCCCCCTCTCATCCACTGCTTGAAGCTTCTTTAACAAATCATCTTTCTTCTTTCTCTCTGCTAGGAGATGTGGATCATTATCAATCTTCTCTCTCTCCCTTTGCAGCTTCCTCTCCTGTTCAATTATTTCCCTCTCTCTCTTTTCTTGCTCCTCTTTTCTGTCACGTTCCATTCTCTCTCTATCCTCCCGTTCCCTCCTCTCATCTTCTTGTCTGACCTTCTCTTCCAACTTCTTCTTCTTCTCTCTCTCCTCCTGTTCCTTCTTCTCATCTTGCTCTCTCCTCTCCTTATCTTCCCCCCTCTTCCTTTCTCTCATCTCCCACTCATCTTTTTCTTTTTTCTCATGTTCTTTCCTTTCTCTGCTTTCTCTAACTTTTCTGTCCACATCATCTTGCTGTTGTATTGAATCAAATTCCTGAAAAATAAATACAAAATAAAATAAGCTAAAGAAATTTATGAACAATCAACAACAATTTCAAATGGAATTCAAAAACATCAAATATATTTGCTTAGTTTAGTTTAGTGTAGTCTATTTTAGTATAATTTAGTTTAGTCTAATTTAGTATAGTTTAGTTTAGTGTAGTCTAGTTTAGTTTAGTCTAGTTCAGCCTAGGCTTGTTTAGACTAGTATAGTTTAGCCGTCTAGTTTAGTTTAACCTAGTTTAATTTAGCCTAGTTTAGTTTAGCCTAGTATAATTTAGCCTAGTTTAGTTTAGCCTAGTATAGTTTAGCCTAGTATTAGTTTAGTCTAGCCTAGTCTAGTTTAGCCTAGCATAATCTAACTTAGCCTAGTCTAGTTTAACCTAGTTTAGTTTAGCCTAGTTTAGTTTAGCCTAGTATAATTTAGCCTAGCCTAGTTTAGTTTAGCCTAGTATAGTTTAGCCTAGTATTAGTTTAGTCTAGCCTAGTCTAGTTTAGCCTAGCATAATCTAACTTAGCCTAGTCTAGTTTAACCTAGTTTAGTTTAGCCTAGTTTAGTTTAGCCTAGTATAATTTAGCCTAGCCTAGTTTAGTTTAGCCTAGTATAGTTTAGCCTAGTATTAGTTTAGTCTAGCCTAGTCTAGTTTAGCCTAGCATAATCTAACTTAGCCTAGTCTAGTTTAACCTAGTTTAGTTTAGCCTAGTTTAGTTTAGCCTAGTATAATTTAGCCTAGCCTAGTTTAGTTTAGCCTAGTATAGTTTAGCCTAGTATTAGTTTAGTCTAGCCTAGTCTAGTTTAGCCTAGCATAATCTAACTTAGCCTAGTCTAGTTTAACCTAGTTTAGTTTAGCCTAGTTTAGTTTAGCCTAGTATAATTTAGCCTAGCCTAGTTTAGTTTAGCCTAGTATAGTTTAGCCTAGTATTAGTTTAGTCTAGCCTAGTCTAGTTTAGCCTAGCATAATCTAACTTAGCCTAGTCTAGTTTAACCTAGTTTAGTTTAGCCTAGTTTAGTTTAGCCTAGTATAATTTAGCCTAGCCTAGTTTAGTTTAGCCTAGTATAGTTTAGCCTAGTATTAGTTTAGTCTAGCCTAGTCTAGTTTAGCCTAGCATAATCTAACTTAGCCTAGTCTAACCTAGTTTAGTTTAGCCTAGTTTAGTTTAGCCTAGTATAATTTAGCCTAGCCTAGTTTAGTTTAGCCTAGTATAGTTTAGCCTAGTATTAGTTTAGTCTAGCCTAGTCTAGTTTAGCCTAGCATAATCTAACTTAGCCTAGTCTAGTTTAACCTAGTTTAGTTTAGCCTAGTATAATTTAGCCTAGCCTAGTTTAGCCTAGTATAGTTTAGCCTAGTATTAGTTTAGTCTAGCCTAGTCTAGTTTAGCCTAGCATAATCTAACTTAGCCTAGTCTAGTTTAACCTAGTTTAGTTTAGTCTAGTTTAGTTTAGCCGAAGAATCAACGTAATTGCACACGGTTTAACCCATAAGTGCTCTGCTCGTCTTCATATTTCGGGACAATCTCAGCACAATGCATGAACTCCGTAGCAACGACGAGGATCCCGTTATAGATTGGCTAGAATTTTAAACATAATTTTGAATATTGCCCGGGCAGCGGCTGTTAAGTCTACTCTTTCTGATTTCCAACTGCCGTGGGATTGTTAACGTGCGCGACACTGCCCAGAGATCCAGGAAAATACCAGAAAGTTCACGTGATACAATCTCTGTCTCTACGACGATTTAAACCCTTGACTTCCAGCAGTCAACGCCGACGTCTTACCTCGAGACCACTCAGTTCCTGAAGATAGCTTTGAAAAATGTTTAACTCAACGTAGTGGTGTCTGCTGGCGACATCATCATCAACCAATTGAAATGGAAGCTGGCAAAACATTGTGATGACTCGGCTCTTCTAACGATGACTCGGCTCTTCTAACGATGACTCGGCTCTTCTAACGATGACTCGGCTCTTCTAACGATGACTCGGCTCTTCCAAGGAAGACTCGGCTCTTCTAACGATGACTCGGCTCTTCTAACGATGACTCGGCTCTTCCAAGGAAGACTCGGCTCTTCTAACGATGACTCGGCTCTTCTAACGATGACTCGGCTCTTCCAAGGAAGACTCGGCTCTTCTAACGATGACTCGGCTCTTCTAACGATGACTCGGCTCTTCTAATGATGACTCGGCTCCTCTAACGATGACTCGGCTCTTCTAACGATGACTCGGCTCTTCTAACGATGACTCGGCTCTTCTAACGATGACTCTGCTCTTCTAACGATAACTCGGCTCTTGTAACGATGACTTGGCTCTTCTAACGATGACTCGGCTCTTCTAACGATGACTTGGCTCTTCTAACGATGACTTGGCTCTTCTAACAATAACTTGGCTCTTCTAACAATGATTTGGCTTTTCTAACAATAACTTGGCTCTTCTAACAATAACTTGGCTCTTCTAACGATGACTTGGCTCTTCTAACGTGACTTGGCTCTTCTAACAATAACTTGGCTCTTCTAACAATGATTTGGCTTTTCTAACAATAACTTGGCTCTTCTAACAATAACTTGGCTCTTCTAACGATGACTTGGCTCTTCTAACAATGACTTGGCTCTTCTAACAATAACTTGGCTCTTCTAACAATGATTTGGCTTTTCTAACAATAACTTGGCTCTTCTAACAATAACTTGGCTCTTCTAACGATGACTTGGCTCTTCTAACAATGACTTGGTTCTTCTAACAATAACTTGGCTCTTCTAACAATGATTTGGCTTTTCTAACAATAACTTGGCTCTTCTAACAATGATTTGGCTCTTCTAACAATAACTTGGCTCTTCTAACAATGACTTGGCTCATGTAATGATGACTTGGCTCGTCTAACGATGACTTGGCTCGTCTGTCCCATAACCAAAATCAGATACAAAATCAAAAAAAGGAAACTTCCTGAGAAGTCACAGAAACTGGGACTGAAAACACAGGTAGGAAAAACAAAGATTATCCCAGTCTAGCAAGATAGATCACTGTTGAGTTGATTACATGCTTCCTCTTTCTATAGCCATCCCCTAAACTTACCCTTTGTCTCCTCTGTATTTCTTCTTCTCGTTTCTCTCTGTTATCAATGTCTCGTCTCTGTCTTTTCTCTTCCTCCAGTCGTTCTCTTCCTTCCTTCTCCTTTTCATTACCGCCGAAGACAAATTCTGACGGACCATTTGAAGACGTGATTTTGTCTTTCGCTCTCTCTTCTTTCTCCCATTGTTCTCTCTTCTGTCGTTCTTTCTCTTCTTTCAGCTGAAAAAGAAAAGGAAATCAGAAATAATGGATAGTACAGAAAAAGGGAGCAGATCTGGGGGGTAAGATAAACTGGGTGAGAAAACAGATCTAGGGTGGTATGATAAACTGGGTGAGAAAACAGATATAGGGTGGTATGATAAACTGGGTGAGAAGACAGATCTAGGGTGGTATGATAAACTGGGTGAAAGGACAGATCTAGGGTGGTATGATAAACTGGGTGAGAAAACAGATCTAGGGTGGTATGATAAACTGGGTGAAAGGACAGATCTAGGGTGGTAAGATAAACTGGGTGAGAAAACAGATCTAGGGTGGTATGATAAACTGGGTGAGAAAACAGATCTAGGGTGGTATGATAAACTGGGTGAAAAGACAGATCTAGGGTGGTAAGATAAACTGGGTGAAAAGACAGATCTAGGGTGGTAAGATAAACTGGGTGAAAAGACAGATCTAGGGTGGTATGATAAACTGGGTGAAAAGACAGATCTAGGGTGGTATGATAAACTGGGTGAGAAAACAGATCTAGGGTGGTATGATAAACTGGGTGAGAAAACAGATCTAGGGTGGTATGATAAACTGGGTGAAAAGACAGATCTAGGGTGGTATGATAAACTGGGTGAGAAAACAGATCTAGGGTGGTATGATAAACTGGGTGAAAAGACAGATCTAGGGTGGTAAGATAAACTGGGTGAAAAGACAGATCTAGGGTGGTATGATAAACTGGGTGAAAGGACAGATCTAGGGTAGTATGTTAAACTGGGTGAAAAGACAGATCTAGGGTGGTAAGATAAACTGGGTGAAAAGACAGATCTAGGGTGGTATGATAAACTGGGTGAAAAGACAGATCTAGGGTGGTATGTTAAACTGGGTGAAAAGACAGATCTAGGGTGGTATGATAAACTGGGTGAAAAGACAGATCTAGGGTGGTAAGATAAACTGGGTGAAAGGACAGATCTAGGGTGGTAAGATAAACTGGGTGAAAAGACAGATCTAGGTTGGTAAGATAAACTGGGTGAAAAGACAGATCTAGGGTGGTAAGATAAACTGGGTGAAAAGACAGATCTAGGGTGGTAAGATAAACTGGGTGAAAAGACAGATCTAGGGTGGTAAGATAAACTGGGTGAAAAGACAGATCTAGGGTGGTAAGATAAACTGGGTGAAAAGACAGATCTAGGGTGGTAAGATAAACTGGGTGAAAAGACAGATCTAGGGTGGTATATTAAACTGGGTGAAAAGACAGATCTAGGGTGGTATGTTAAACTGGGTGAAAAGACAGATCTAGGGTGGTATGATAAACTGGGTGAAAAGACAGATCTAGGGTGGTATGATAAACTGGGTGAAAAGACAGATCTAGGGTGGTATGATAAACTGGGTGAAAAGACAGATCTAGGGTGGTATGATAAACTGGGTGAAAAGACAGATCTAGGGTGGTATGATAAACTGGGTGAAAAGACAGATCTAGGGTGGTATGATAAACTGGGTGAAAAGACAGATCTAGGGTGGTATGATAAACTGGGTGAAAAGACAGATCTAGGGTGGTATGATAAACTGGGTGAAAAGACAGATCTAGGGTGGTATGATAAACTGGGTGAAAAGACAGATCTAGGGTGGTATGATAAACTGGGTGAAAAGACAGATCTCGGGTGGTATGATAAACTGGGTGAAAAGACAGATCTAGGGTGGTATGATAAACTAGGTGAAAAGACAGATCTAGGGTGGTATGATAAACTGGGTGAAAGGACAGATCTAGGGTAGTATGTTAAACTGGGTGAAAAGACAGATCTAGGGTGGTAAGATAAACTGGGTGAAAAGACAGATCTAGGGTGGTATGATAAACTGGGTGAAAAGACAGATCTAGGGTGGTATGTTAAACTGGGTGAAAAGACAGATCTAGGGTGGTATGATAAACTGGGTGAAAAGACAGATCTAGGGTGGTATGATAAACTGGGTGAAAAGACAGATCTAGGCTGGTATGATAAACTGGGTGAAAAGACAGATCTAGGGTGGTATGATAAACTGGGTGAAAGGACAGATCTAGGGTAGTATGTTAAACTGGGTGAAAAGACAGATCTAGGGTGGTAAGATAAACTGGGTGAAAAGACAGATCTAGGGTGGTATGATAAACTGGGTGAAAAGACAGATCTAGGGTGGTATGTTAAACTGGGTGAAAAGACAGATCTAGGGTGGTATGATAAACTGGGTGAAAAGACAGATCTAGGGTGGTATGATAAACTGGGTGAAAAGACAGATCTAGGGTGGTATGATAAACTGGGTGAAAAGACAGATCTAGGGTGGTATGATAAACTGGGTGAAAAGACAGATCTAGGGTGGTATGATAAAAAGTTATTGCCCACCACAAGCGATGACGGCCACAACATCAGACGGTTTTGTCGTAATAATGTGACGTGCGCTGTATTTGGATTATAGTGAGGGAGAATATGCGTTGGTCATCATCTCACTCTTATCCCGAGTTACCTTGGATCAGTGGCAAGACTATTGGTCGAGAAGACTGGAGGTAACTCGGGTCTTACAGGAACTCTGAGGAACGGGTCTCGGGAACTCTGGTCTTACCTCCCGTGAGACCAGGGGACAGAGGAAATGATACAAAGTCACTCTAAATGTTTCTCTGAATATTCTCTCCACCAAATGTCGCTGCTTGCTCCGAACCACTCAGCCTGGCACATTACCATCACACATGGTGCTTGCACCACTGAGAACGGGAAACCATTACTGTGGAGCTGGAAAAGCGAGCTGCACGAAAGGACATAATACCAAATTACTAACGCTGTTCACGTGTGCCCTACGTGCGGTAGAGTTTGCCACGCTCAGATCGGACTGTACAGTCATATGCAGTCACATCTTACGCTGTTGCCATCTTCGCTTGCGATGGGCAACCAGCTAGAGTTGATGGCGTGCAACCATTGTTTCATGGTGTTATTGGTTTCTTTCACATAGATCACATTCACAGGTGGAGCCTGTGGTAAAACGTTACCATTACGAAACAGCACAGCCGAACGTGACTGTACAGGGACAACGCCCAAAAGCAGTTGATAGCTTTACCTACCTTGGCAGTACCCTCACCAGAGAAAGACGTATTGACTCTGAGGTCCACAACAGGATTTCCAAGGCGAGTGCCGCTTTCGGAAGTCAACGAGAAAATGTTTGGGACCGGTAGGGAATCAGTGTTGCCACCAAGATTAGTGTGTATCGTGATGTTGTGCTAACCACCCTTCTGTACGCATGCAAAACATGGACAGTCTATAGTAGGCATGTCAGGAAACTTAATCGTTTCCATGTAAACTGTCTCCGCAGACTGCTCAGGACCTGTTGGCAGGACAGAGTGCCCAACTCTGAAGTCTACATCAGGGCTAGACTCTCTGGCATCCATACAATGCTAGAGAGCCCAGATCAGATGGACAGAGCATGTTGTTCACATGTCAGATGAGCACCTCCCTAAACAACTGTTGTACGGTGAACTCATGTCAGGACAGCGCTCGCAGGGGGGACAAAAGAAACGATACAAAGACACTCTAAAAGTTTCTTTGAAAAGTTTCTCCATTGATGTTGTTGACTGGGAGCTGCTTGCTCTGAACGGCTCAGCCTGGCGCACTACCGTCACACATTGTGCTTGCACCGCTGAGCAGAGGACCATCATGGAGGTGCAAGAAAATTGAGCTGCGCATAACGAAAGGATGCAAGACTGCTCAACTAAAAATGCTGTTCACATGTGCCCAACGTGCTGTAGAGTTTGCCATGCTCAGATCGGACTGTACAGTCATAGGTGGTCACATCTGAATAAAAATGGTTGATGCTATCACCATCTTCGCTTGTGATAGGCAACCAACCAACTAACTAACTAACTAACTAACTAACTAACTAACTAACTAACTAACTAACCATCTGGTCATGTGAAATTAAAAAAATAAAAGACCTCACACATAATTTTTCTAGCCTACATCCGCTACTTGTACCCTGTAACACCTATATTACTGAGCAGTAGTCCTATTCATTCCTCCCAAAATAGAGCCTCTGGGATGGTATAACCTTTACTTTACCTCTTTTTGCTTAAAAAGTTCCGCCCGCCGTTTCTCTGCATAAAATTTGGCCTTCTCCCGTGGGGTAAGTTCGGATGCTGTTGATGCCTTCTTTTTGGACTTCGCTATGAGAGAGCTCTCTGGTGAGTTGTCTCTGGACGTCCTTCCTTGGTGAGGATTACTGTAAATATTCAGATATTCCAGGGCTTTCTCTTTCTCCTGCAAGATAAATAATCAATATTCGCCGTTTAGAGCAGTTTCGATATTGTATAACGATGATGAAGTTGGTGGTAGTGATGATGATGAAGTTGGTGGTAGTGATGATGATGGTGGTGATGGTAGTGATGATGATTGTGGTGATGGTAGTGGTGATGATGATGGATATTTTTTTTTTTTTTTTGCGTTTGCCTTATTTCTCTAATCGCCAAGGTGGTGTGCGTTGCACTGTGGTTTTTATTTTGCGCCTGTCGGCCCAGTGCATCCGACTTCAGCATTCATTTTATGTAAAGGTCTGCTTTGTCCTTCATTTTCTAAGTGTTTGCTTCCCTCGGGTAACGGCCAGTGCTGTGATGGGGATCGAACCCAACACCTTCGTGTTGTGAGCTGTGCCACTTAACTACTAGGCCACGTTGTCCCCGATGATGATGATGCTGTTGAATGCCCCAAATGAGTAACTTTACACTTTTGTGTGATCTGACGTCATCATGCCGCTACTTTCTTTGAACAAATTCAAGTTGACGTCTGACAGTGTATGAAGAGGAAGAAGAAAAAGTGTGACCTGAAAAAGGCGTTAAGTGGCGGGTTGTAGTAACTTTCCTCACATCCCAAACGTGCTGATGAAGGTGGGCCATTGTCCTCCAGGCTGTTGTGCTGTGCTTGGCTTCATCTGTGTGACTCTCACTAATATGATGATACCGTTGATCCACATCTCGTCAGCAAGGCTGTCCTGAAAACAGCCTGTTTTCAGGGAAATCTACATCGAAGAGAGATTGTGGTCCTGGTCAGTATGTTGTGCCTGACCCTGATGTCACGTACTGGTCGTCAGTATGTTGTGCCTGACTCTGACATGACTTCCTGGTCAGTATGTTGTGCCTGACCCTAACGCCACATCCTGGTCAGTATGTTGTGCCTGACCCTAATGCCATGTCCTGGTGAGTATGTTGTGCCAGACCCTGATGCCATGTCCTGGTCAGTATGTTGTGCCTGACCCTGATGCCATGTCCTGGTGGTCAGTATGTTGTGCCTGACCCTGATGCCATGTCCTGGTCAGTATGTTGTGCCTGACCCTGATGCCATGTCCTGGTCAGTATGTTGTGCCTGACCCTGATGCCATGTCCTGGTCAGTATGTTGTGCCTGACCCTGATGCTATGTCCTGGTGGTCAGTATGTTGTGCCTGACCCTGATGCCATGTCCTGGTCAGTATGTTGTGCCTGACCCTGATGCTATGTCCTGGTGGTCAGTATGTTGTGCCTGACCCTGATGCCATGTCCTGGTCAGTATGTTGTGCCTGACCCTGATGCCATGTCCTGGTCAGTATGTTGTGCCTGACCCTGATGCCATGTCCTGGTCAGTATGTTGTGCCTGACCCTGATGCCATGTCCTGGTCAGTATGTTGTGCCTGACCCTAACGCCACATCCTGGTCAGTATGTTGTGCCTGACCCTAATGCCATGTCCTGGTCAGTATGTTGTGCCTGACCCTGATGCCATGTCCTGGTCAGTATGTTGTGTCTGACCCTGATGCCATGTCCTGGTGGTCAGTATGTTGTGCCTGACCCTGATGCCATGTCCTGGTCAGTATGTTGTGCCTGACCCTGATGCTATGTCTTGGTGGTCAGTATGTTGTGCCTGACCCTGATGCCATGTCCTGGTCAGTATGTTGTGCCTGACCCTGATGCCATGTCCTGGTCAGTATGTTGTGCCTGACCCTGATGCCATGTCCTGGTCAGTATGTTGTGCCTGACCCTGATGCCATGTCCTGGTGAGTATGTTGTGCCAGACCCTGATGCCATGTCCTGGTGGTCAGTATGTTGTGCCTGACCCTGATGCCATGTCCTGGTCAGTATGTTGTGCCTGACCCTGATGCCATGTCCTGGTGAGTATGTTGTGCCAGACCCTGATGCCATGTCCTGGTCAGTATGTTGTGCCTGACCCTGATGCCATGTCCTGGTGGTCAGTATGTTGTGCCTGACCCTGATGCCATGTCCTGGTCAGTATGTTGTGCCTGACCCTGATGCCATGTCCTGGTCAGTATGTTGTGCCTGACCCTGATGCCATGTCCTGGTCAGTATGTTGTGCCTGACTGGACACGTGTCTCGGATGGTGATGATCATGATAATAACCATATAACCTCTTTAGCCTGAGCAATGTATGACCCAAGGCGGACTGCAAGCGTCACGGCCTGCGACCCGAAGCTGACTGCTAGCGTCACGGCCTGCGACCCGAAGCTGACTGCTAGCGTCACGGCCTGCGACCCGAAGCTGACTGCTAGCGTCACGGCCTGCGACCCGAAGCTGGCTGCTAGCGTCACGGCCTGCGACCCGAAGCTGGCTGCTAGCGTCACGGCCTGCGACCCGAAGCTGACTGCTAGCATCACGGCCTGCGACCCGAAGCTGACTGCTAGCGTCACGGCCTGCGACCCAACGCTGACTGCTAGCGTCAGGGCCTGCGACCCAAAGCTGACTGCTAGCGCCAGGGCCTGCGACCCGAAGCTGACTGCTAGCGTCACGGCCTGCGACCCGAAGCTGACTGCTAGCGCCAGGGCCTGCGACCCAAAGCTGACTGCAAGCGCCAGGGCCTGCGACCCAAAGCTGACTGCAAGCGCCAGGGCCTGCGACCCAAAGCTGACTGCAAGCGCCAGGGCCTGCGACCCAAAGCTGACTGCAAGCGCCTGGGCCTGCGACCCAAAGCTGACTGCTAGCGCCAGGGCCTGCGACCCAAAGCTGACTGCAAGCGCCAGGGCCTGCGACCCGAAGCTGACTGCTAGCGCCAGGGCCTGCGACCCGAAGCTGACTGCAAGCGCCAGGGCCTGCGACCCAAAGCTGACTGCAAGCGCCAGGGCCTGCGACCCAAAGCTGACTGCAAGCGCCAGGGCCTGCGACCCAAAGCTGACTGCTAGCGTCAGGGCGTGCGACCCAAAGCTGACTGCCAGCGTCACGGCATGCGACCCAAAGCTGACTGCTAGCGTCACGGCCTGCGACCCAAAGCTGAATGCTAGCGTCACGGCCTGCAGCCCAAAGCTGACTGCTAGCGTCAGGGCGTGCGACCCAAAGCTGAATGCTAGCGTCACGGCCTGCAGCCCAAAGCTGAATGCTAGCGTCACGGCCTGCAGCCCAAAGCTGCCAAGACCCTTCTTTACCTCCCCGTGGTGATCCTGGATAACAGACTGCAGCAGGGAAGACTGGCTAAGGAGAAGAGATTGAAGAGGGAAGGCTAACCCTGTATCTGAAAATGCATGCTGGAGTCGGATGTGTTGGACCGAAAGGTGCACATATCGCAGTCAAGCTGTAAACTGCGACACAATGCATTCCGTTCTCTGGATTGCATTCTTGCATTCTGCTACTTGCAAAGTTCTTTTCAGGGTTTGGTAGCGGGAGTTGGAGAACAAACAACGAAGATGAAGAAGAAGGCCCTACAACTTTAAACATGGTGAGACGGAAAGATGGCCTGAGTAAAACCTATGTGCCAGCGTGGTACTCAGAAGCAGAAGATCACATTTGGCTACCTGGCATGAGGTACTTCCTTTGTCTGGTTCAATATCAGGATTACAGATCATTAAAGTTGTACTGTAGGTAATAATATGGAGGTCGCTGTTCATTGCATCTCAGTCTTTGCAGACTATGCGTGTGGCACCCTGTGAGTAGCCTTTCAGAGCGCAAGCCTGGGTGCAATATGGAGACCCTGGGCTGCCCAAATTGCAGGACCCTCCTCTCTGCCTCGCTGGTGTAATCCAATGGAATGCGAAGCATGAAAATTTGGCACCAGCTCAGCTGCAGGAGCTGCCAGAATGAGTTTGCAATTTTGAAACCATCCGCCTTAGGTGCTACCACTCTGGATTTTCTGTCTGGGTTTACTCCCGTAGCCCTACCCTCTCCCGAGGTATCCACAAGGCAGTGGAGCCGTTGCCCACAGATGCTAGTTACTCGAGACATCCGATGATACTCTCATCGTCCCAGGACTAGCCAGCACTCTCTGGGACTTGTGGGTTTAAAATCAGAGTTCCTCCTCTCCTAGCTGAACTGCCTGAACAGGCTAACGAGCTTCGTCTACCCGGGTTTAGAGTCAGAGTTTACCTCCTCTTAGATTGGCTGCCAACCAAGGCTAATGAGCCCAATCTGCCCGCCCAGTTGTATCGCCAGGTACTCGGTCGTGCCCCACAGCAGGCTCTGTAAGAAACAGGGGGTCCATCATGAAGGTGCTGCTGGGAACACAATAATGTAGGACAGGCCATTGGCATGGACACTCCTGCCCGGCAAGCCGAACAGTGAATCCAGCGATGATCTCTACACCTGGAAATGAGAGGCTATAGACGCTTCACTTTCCTTTAACGAGCGGGACGTATAGCCTAGACCTTGCTACCCGTGTAGTCAAGAGATAAGGCACTCGCCTCTCAAAGCGATGAGCAGAAATGGTGGGTGATCGAATCCCGTGATCTTCAAGCGAACCCTGGTGTCAAGGGAGGTAAAACCACAGTGTCTGCATCCTGAGTTACATCCAATCACCGCAACTGATAGTATTGTCAATGATCCAAGTTAACTTGGAACAAGAGAGTGAAGCTGGTGACCAGCGCAGTAACTTCCTCACTATTATCCAAATACAGCGCAAGTTACATCATTAGAACAAAAGACCGTCTGATAATGTCGCAATCATTTTGTGCAACGGACAACGAACTAACTTTTTCTTCTTTGTTCGTTCTCAAGCTCCCGCTATCAAGTCCTGAAAAAGACTTTGCAAGTAGCAGGATGTAGTCCGGAGAACGTAATGCATTATGTCGTAGTTTACAGCTTAACAGCAATGTTTACACCTTTCGGTCCTACACATCTGACTTCAGCAAGCATTTTTTAGTTCTGGGTTAGCCTTCCCTCTTCGATCCCTTCTCCTTCACCAGTCTGCTCTGTTGTAGCCTGTTATCCATGATCATCACGTGGAGGCATAGAAGGATCTTGGCAGCTCTGGTTCGCTGGCCCTGACCCTAGTAGTCAGCTGTGGGTCGCTGACCTCCGCAGCTCATGCAAACTAACTTAATGATACTAAGGTAGCAAGAAAACTGCACCTTCAGCTGACTCTCCAGTTGTGAGTTTTTGCCCGTCAGATCTTCAAGCTGTTTCTTGACATCTTTCTGCCTGGCCACTTCGATCCCCAGTTCGTGTCGGTGGTTCTTCTTCAACATTTCAATGTAGCGCTGCAACTCCTGAAACAGACAAACAGGCACGTTGGCATCATCACCGCCATCGTCACTTTGAATATAATCATCATCGTCACTAACACCAACACCATCATCATAATCATCACTATTACAACCAGACCATCACCACCACCTTCAATATCATCCCCACAACCACCATTATCACCAAAGTCATCATTATCCTCACTGCCATCATCTCTCCCCTCACCACCACCACAAATACCATCATCACCCACCACCACCATCATCTCTTCCCTCACCTCCACCACAAATACCATCATCACCCACCACCACCATCATCTCTTCCCTCACCTCCACCACAAATACCATCAGCACCCACCACCACCCTCATCTCTTCCCTCACCACCACCACAAATACCATCATCACCCACCACCACCCTCATCTCTCCCCTCACCACCACCACAAATACCATCAGCACCCACCACCACCATCATCTCTTCCCTCACCACCACCACAAATACCATCAGCACCCACCACCACCCTCATCTCTTCCCTCACCACCACCACAAATACCATCAGCACCCACCACCACCCTCATCTCTTCCCTCACCACCACCACAAATACCATCATCACCCACCACCACCCTCATCTCTTCCCTCACCACCACCACAAATACCATCAGCACCCACCACCACCCTCATCTCTCCCCCCACAAACACCATCAGCACCCACCACCACCCTCATCTCTCCCCCCACAAACACCATCAGCACCCACCACCACCCTCATCTCTCCCACCACAAACACCATCAGCACCCACCACCACCCTCATCTCTCCCCCCACAAACACCATCAGCACCCACCACCACCCTCATCTCTCCCCTCACCACCACCACAAACACCATCAGCACCCACCACCACCCTCATCTCTCCCCCCACAAACACCATCAGCACCCACCACCACCCTCATCTCTCCCCTCACCACCACCACAAACACCATCAGCACCCACGACCAAAATCATCACTTCGATACTGTAATATCTCAGACTGTAATTTGTTATGTATTACCAATTCTCACCTGTGGATATGCATGCTGGAAAATAACAAAGGCATTGGAAAAGAGAGTAGAAGCCTTGGAGAATAACTGTCTTAGAAAACTGTTGGACGTTGGCTGAGAGGAATTCATAACCAACAAAGCAATTAGAGCAGTCCCCAACCAACAATGTCTCATCACTCGTCAGGAAGATCAAGATTCTGAGCAGTGCATGAGCTGTGGAGGTCAGCGACCCATAGCTGACTGCTAGCGTCAGGGCCAGTGAACCAGAGCTGCCAAGACCCTTCTACACCTCCACGCAGTGATCCTGTATAACAGGCTGCACCAGGGCAGACTGGCAAAGGAGAAGGGATCGAAGAGGGAATGCTAACCCGGTACTAAAAAAAATGCTTGCTGAAGTCGGATGTGTTGGACCGAAAGGTGCAAATATCGCAGCCAAGCTGTAAACTACGACACAACACATTCTGTTCTCTGGACTGCATTCTGCTACTTAAGCCCTTTCAGGGTTTGGTAGTGGGAGATTGAGAACGAACGAAGAAGAAGAAGAACGAAACCAAGCCAAACTATCACTCATCAGGAACAAACGGTGGTCATACATTGGGCATGTTCTTAGAATGGACAGCAACATACTCCCTCTGGGGGCGTTTATGTGGGAACCATCGAGCAGCAGGAATAGAGGAAGACCAAAAGAAACTCCCCACAGAACAGTCGTCAGAGAGGGTTCTACTATGGGCTTGAGCAACATTCACGAACTGAAAGGAGTGACGTCACACAGATCAAACTGGAGAGAACTGGTTTCTACCTTATGTACCGTGTATGACACTTAAAGAACATTGATTGATTGAATTCATGACTTACTCTCAATTCTAACAAACTGTCCACACGACGTACGATAAAATAGACTTACACTCAATTCTAACAAACTATCCACACGACGTACCATAAAATAGACTTACTCTCAATTCTAACAAACTGTCCACACGACGTACCATAAAATAGACTTACTCTCAATTCTAACAAACTGTCCACACGACGTACCATAAAATAGACTTACTCTCAATTCTAACAAACTGTCCACACGACGTACCATAAAATAGACTTACTCTCAATTCTAACAAACTATCCACACGACGTACGATAAAATAGACTTACTCTCAATTCTAACAAACTATCCACACGACGTATCATAAAATAGACTTACTCTCAATTCTAACAAACTGTCCACACGACGTATCATAAAATAGACTTACTCTCAATTCTAACAAACTGTCCACACGACGTACCATAAAATAGACTTACTCTCAATTCTAACAAACTGTCCACACGACGTACGATAAAATAGACTTACTCTCAATTCTAACAAACTGTCCACACGACGTACCATAAAATAGACTTACTCTCAATTCTAACAAACTGTCCACACGACGTACCATAAAATAGACTTACACTCAATTCTAACAAACTGTCCACACGACGTACCATAAAATAGACTTATTCTCAATTCTAACAAACTGTCCACACGACGTACCATAAAATAGACTTATTCTCAATTCTAACAAACTGTCCACACGACGTACCATAAAATAGACTTATTCTCAATTCTAACAAACTGTCCACACGACGTACCATAAAATAGACTTATTCTCAATTCTAACAAACTGTCCACACGACGTACCATAAAATAGACTTACTCTCAATTCTAACAAACTGTCCACACGACGTACCATAAAATAGACTTATTCTCAATTCTAACAAACTGTCCACACGACGTACCATAAAATAGACTTACACTCAATTCTAACAAACTGTCCACACGACGTACCATAAAATAGACTTATTCTCAATTCTAACAAACTGTCCACACGACGTACCATAAAATAGACTTATTCTCAATTCTAACAAACTGTCCACACGACGTACCATAAAATAGACTTATTCTCAATTCTAACAAACTGTCCACACGACGTACCATAAAATAGACTTACACTCAATTCTAACAAACTTTCCCCAGACATCCCCATTGAACTAAGACTAAAGATCCTAAGAACAAGCATTTTTCCTGTGGCAACCTATGGATATGAAACATGGACAATTACAAAAGCACTAAGAGCGAAGATCGGTGCTTTTGAGACACAGTGCTTCAGAAGAGTCTTGAAAATCCCGTGGACAAAAAAAGAAAGAAAGAAAGAAACCCATCCGACAAAACCCGAACGTAGAAGAGAATTGGCTCATAAATGACGTTATGACCCGAAAATTGAGGTTTTTTTTGGACACGTCAAACGATACAACGGACTGAAGAGAGTGGTTGTGGAGGGCATGGTCACTGGGAAGAGAGGGATGGGTGGACCGAGAAGACGATGGGTTCAGGACATCAAGGAGATGCTGGATTTGATCTTGGAGCACGTCGAAAGACTGGCGGAAGAAACAGTTTCCTATAGACAGGCTGTCATGAGAGTGACATTCTGCAAAAGATATGCTACATGATGATGAAGAGAAATCCTCTACTACAAGACGTACCATAAAATAGCCTTACCTTTAATTTCGTCTCCTTCTCTTCCATATCTGACTGTCCTTGTGCCAGCTGTCGGCTGAGCTCACCCCTTTCCTGCAACTCATTTTCATCGCACATTTCTTTGTACTTTTTCATTTTCTTCTTCACTCGTTCCAGCTCATCTTCTGCGTCTCGGAGGTAATGATCTATCTTGTCGTATTTCTCTTTCAAGCGTCTGTTTTGCTCTCGAAGGGCCCTAAAGAAAACAACGGTGGACACTTAAAATAGATTACGATACATTTGAGAATATCGGACGAATTGTAATACAAAAGAGCCCTACTTTACAATTGGACCACCGTAGGCGTTGTTGTTTGTGAATGGACATAATGAGTAGGTTTACTCTTTTGTGCCCCTGAAAAGATCATCCTGAGCGTGCTGATGAAGGTGGACCAGGGTCCTCCAGGTGGTTGTGCTATGCTTGGCTTCATTTGCGTGTCGCTAACTACTAAGGGGATAACGTCAATCCGTCACCTCATTAGCCAGGCTGCCATGAAAACAGCCCGTTTCCAGAGAGGGCTAGGAGGAAGCCGAGATGAGGGTCTTGGCTAGTATGTTTTGCCTTACCAGACATTAGTCTTCCTTCCCACCACAATATGATCAAATTACTTTATATTACTGGTGCGGGGGATGCCGTTGGCTAGTGGTTAAGTGACCCGAAGGTGCTGAGTTTGTTCCCCAATCACACAGTAGTGGCCATTACCCTGAGGAAGCAGACCCTTACATAAAATGAATGCTGAAGTTGGATGCACTGGGTCGATAGGCGCACAATAAAAACATAGCGCAACACGGACCGCCTTGGGGAATGGAGAAATTAGGCGAATGCAAAAAAATAATAAAAAAATTACTGGTCCACAATATGATCAAATTACTTCAGATTACCGGACCAAAATATGGCTTGGCTTGCCTTCGTTCGTTCTCAATCTCCTGCTACCCAAACCCTGAAAGGGCTTAAGTAGCAGAATTTAGTCCAGAGAACAGAATGCGTTGTGTCGTAGTTTACAGCTTGACTGCGATATTTGCACCTTTTGGTCCAACACATCCGACTTCAGCAAGCATTTTTTGAGTACCGAGTTAGCATTCCCTCTTCGATCCCTTCTTCTTAGCCAGTCTGTCCTGTTGCAGCCTGTTATCCAGGATCACCGCATGGAGGTGTAGAAGGGTCTTGTCAGCTCTGATTCGCTGACCCTGACGCTAGCAGCCAGCTATGGGTCGCTGACCACTGCAGCTCATGCGCTGCTCAGCATCTTGATCCCTGACCACAACATGATCAAATTACTTTATATTTCTCACAGCTCTTCTTCTTCGTACGCAGTCAGACATCAACCTTTATTTTTTCGAAAAAAGCAGCGGTCATCCTGAGGCTGTCGACACTGCCATAGAGCTTGTCTAGTGTTGCCACTGGTGATGGCCACATCTGCTTTCTCTGGTCCTCGTATGTCGGGCAGTTTTGTAGCAGATGTTCAGCGGTCATTTTCCCTGTACCACACGGGCATTCGTCAGTGCCACCTATCTTCAATTTGTTGAATAAGTGGTACCTCAGTCTATTGTGGCCAGTGCGAAGTCTGAAGACCACGACCTGCCCTCTTCTGTTCAACTGGTAATAGGCATCGTTTTTGGTGTAGCCAGTATGTTCGGTTTCCCATTTGGTCATGTATCTGGCTCTAATAAGCCTTTTTGACTCTTTGTATGTCACACTAGTATCTGGTTGTGGTAATCTTGCACCATCTTTTGCCAGTCTGTCTGCCTCCTCGTTGCCTTGAATGTTACAGTGGGAGCGAACCCACTGTACCACTACTCTTTTTTGTGCGGACTGCTGGCATAGTTGACAGAGTACTGCTCTTAAATCATTAAGTTCATTATTTTTCTGGCTTTTTAGTGCTGTGGCAACGGCCAGGGCATCTGTAAACAGGACTATATGGCTTTCATTCCTTTTACCTGTCACCATTGCTTCTACTGCAGCCCTCAGTGCCTCTGCCTCCGCTCTGAAATTGCTTGAGTATTTTCCAGTTGCCACTGACAGTGTTATTTTTCTACCATTTGGTAGGCTCAGGAATACCCCTGCCCCTCCGTTCTGTGTTGTGTTTGTTACAGAACCGTCGGTGTATGCATGGGTCCAGTCCATGCTTGGGTAGTTTTTCGTTATGTACCTCAGGGTTATGTCTCTTCTTTCTTTTACAGTCTGGCTGTTTTTCGCAGCTCAAAATGGAAGAAAGACACGGACATGAGCTATTGAACTGACCCAATCCACCAGCTCTGCAGTCATCACCATCTTTCGCCTGATAACAGGCCACTGCAGACTAAGGGTCACCTACATCGACACAAGTGACTGTCTGTGTAGAGCCAGAGTTCAGACCCCTGAACACATCCTACAGGACTGTCCAATATACAGAGACCTACGATGCCAAACCAGGGAGCCGAGGTGACGCTGAAGCGGTGGGGCTGCCCCATAGATCTGGACAGGGCTGTGGACTTTGTCCTAGCAGCGGGACGAAGATCTAGCATGACCAAAACACCTGACCGCAGAAGAAGAAAGTTGTGTCATAGTTTGTAGAGAGGCTGCAATATCTGTGCCGTTCAGCCTGACACATCCTACTTCGGCAAACTTTTTTAGGTACCGGGTTTGCCTTCCCACTGCGATCCATATTCTCTTAGCCAGACTACAGAAGTGCAGCCTGTTTCTAGGGCCGCCTCTTGGAGGTGGAATATAGTCTAGGTCAGGTCTAGTTCACCGACCTTGATACAAGGAGCCAGCTATGAGTCGCTGACCGCTCACTGACCTTGATACAAGGAGCCAGCTATGAGTCGCTGACCGCTGCCAGCTATGAGTCGCTGACCTCTGCCAGCTATGAGTCGCTGACCGCTGCCAGCTATGAGTCGCTGACCGCTGCCAGCTATGAACCACTGACCACTGCCAGCTATGAGTCGCTGACCGCTGTCGCTGACCTCTGCCAGCTATGAACCACTGACCACTGCCAGCTATGAACCACTGACCACTGCCAGCTATGAGTCGCTGACCGCTGCCAGCTATGAGTCGCTGACCACTGCCAGCCCACAGACCTTGATACAAGTAGCCAGCTATGAGCCGCTGACCGCTGCCAGCTCCCTCTCTGTGCTGCATCTTCGACCCCATTATTACGACTGACAGCTGTCAATCACTCACCTGACCTCATTATTATGCCTGTCTAAGATACCAGGAAGGTCGTTCTCCTTGTCCTCAAAGACACGAATAGCCTTTTCCTGTCTAAACTGCATCTTCTTGTACAACTTGTTCTCCTGATGAAGGTCCCGGATCTGGATGTTCAGCTCCTCAACCTGAGAAGTAGTGCCATTATAGGTAAGGTTCTTAAACTGTTGGAAAATTGGGGCAAGATAATTATTGGGGGAATAAATGGTTTTTGTGAAGAATAAAATAATTGAGTGAATAAATGGTTTTTGTGAAGAATAAAATAATTGAGTGAATAAATGGTTTTTGTGAAGAATAAAATAATTGAGTGAATAAATGGTTTTTGTGAAGAATAAAATAATTGAGTGAATAAATGGTTTTTGTGAAGAATAAAATAATTGAGTGAATAAATGGTTTTTGTGAAGAATAAAATAATTGAGTGAATAAATGGTTTTTGTGAAGAATAAAATAATTGAGTGAATAAATGGTTTTTGTGAAGAATAAAATAATTGGGCGAATAAATGGTTTTTGTGAAGAATAAAATAATTGGGCGAATAAATGGTTTTTGTGAAGAATAAAATAATTGGGTGAATAAATTGTTTTTGTGAAGAATAAAATAATTTGGGGAATAAATGGTTTTTGTGAAGTATATAATAATTGGGTGAATAAATGGTTTTTGTGAAGAATAAAATAATTGGGTGAATAAATGGTTTTTGTGAAGAATAAAATAATTGAGTGAATAAATGGTTTTTGTGAGGTATAAAATAATTGGGTGAATAAATGGTTTTTGTGAAGAATAAAATAATTGGGTGAATAAATGGTTTTTGTGAAGAATAAAATAATTTGGGGAATAAATGGTTTTTGTGAAGAATAAAATAATTGAGTGAATAAATGGTTTTTGTGAAGAATAAAATAATTGGGTGAATAAATGGTTTTTGTGAAGAATAAAATAATTGGGTGAATAAATGGTTTTTGTGAAGAATAAAATAATTTGGGGAATAAATGGTTTTTGTGAAGAATAAAATAATTATTGGAGGAATAAATGGTTTTTGTGAAGAATAAAATAATTATTGGAGGAATAAATGGTTTTTGTGAAGAATAAAATCATTATTGGAGGAATAAATGGTTTTTGTGAAGAATAAAATAATTATTGGAGGAATAAATGGTTTTTGTGAAGAATAAAATAATTATTGGAGGAATAAATCGTTTTTGTGAAGAATAAAATCATTATTGGAGGAATAAATGGTTTTTGTGAAGAATAAAATAATTATTGGAGGAATAAATGGTTTTTGTGAAGAATAAAATAATTATTGGGGGAATAAATGGTTTTTGTGAAGCATAAAATAATTTGGGGAATAAATGATTTTGTGAGGAATAAAATAATTAGGGGAATAAATGTTTTTTTTAAGAATAAAATAATTGAGTGAATAAATGGTTTTTGTGAAGAATAAAATAATTGAGTGAATAAATGGTTTTTGTGAAGAATAAAATAATTGAGTGAATAAATGGTTTTTGTGAAGAATAAAATAATTGAGTGAATAAATGGTTTTTGTGAAGAATAAAATAATTGAGTGAATAAATGGTTTTTGTGAAGAATAAAATAATTGAGTGAATAAATGGTTTTTGTGAAGAATAAAATGATAATTGGGTGAATAAATGGTGATAATAAAATGTGAAGCTGAAAAAAAACGAAAAACACATTGCAGAACCAGAAACCTTATTTCTAAGTTCGTTAATCCTATTCCTGCTGGCCGAAATAACTCTGGACGCAACGTTGTCATGACTTTTTCTAAGGTTTGCTGGCTCGCTGGTCCGGCTATTTCCTCGACCTCGCTTCGGCCCTCGTCCTTGACTACGTCCTCTCATGCCTCCTGAACCTCTTCCTCGCCCTCGGACTGAGGATAAATAATATAATAAAATTAGAGACATTTCATTTCACAAATAATGTCAAACTATTCGGGGCTTGCAAGGATCTGTTTCCTGGTTCGGAGACTAGACTAGTGTCAGGGTGTTGTTGTTATTACACCAGCAGCATTTGGGCTCTCGCCCTTCTGCCCAATGCCATATAATGGTATCTGCATGTGTTTGTTTGTTGTCGTTAAGTAACGCAAAGTGTTCCATTTAATCCTGCATTGGAGAAAGAATCATTCTTCTAACATCCTTGAGTGCTGAGCACTCAGAAGATGGTCAACGGTTTCGTATGGGTAGGGACACAACCGACACTCTGGAGTGTGTTGTGTTCAGGGACTTCTGAAACATACTGCCGGGATCAAGATGCTGCAGCGGCCCATAGCTAGCTGACTGCTAGCCCAGGGCAAGCGACCCATAGCTGACTGCTAGCCCCAGGACCAGAGACCCATAGCTGACTGCTAGCCCCAGGACCAGCGACCCATAGCTGACTGCTAGCCCCAGGACCAGCGACCCATAGCTGACTGTTAGCCCCAGGAACAGCGAACCAGAGCTGCCAAGACCTTTCTACACCTCCACGTGGTGATCCTGGATAACAGTCTGCAACAGGACAGACTGGCTAAGGAGAAGGGATCAAAGAGGGAAGGCTACTTAAAAGTGCCTACTGAAGTAGGATGTGTCGGACCGAAATGTGCAAATATCGCAGTCAAGCTGTAAACTAGTGACACAACGCATTCCATTCCAAGGACTACATCCTGCTACTTCGGGGGTTGATAGCGGGAGATTGAGGATGAACGACGAAGAAGAGGAAACATACTGACCAAGACACTACCTCACACCACGGTCAGGTAAAACATACTGACCAAGACACCACCTCACACCACGGTCAGGTAAAACATACTGACCAAGACACCACCTCACACCACGGTCAGGTAAAACATACTGACCAAGACCCCATCTCCCATCACAGTCAGGTTAAACATACTGACCAAGACACTACCTCGAATCACAGTCAGGTTAAACATACTGACCAAGACACCACCTCACTCCACGGTCAGGTAAAACATACTGACCAAGACACTACCTCACACCACGGTCAGGTAAAACATACTGACCAAGACACTACCTCACACCACGGTCAGGTAAAACATACTGACCAAGACACCACCTCACACCACAGTCAGGTAAAACATACTGACCAAGACCCCACCTCCCATCACAGTCAAGTAAAACATACTGACGAAGACCCCACCTCACGTCAGGTGAAACATACTGACGAAGACCCCACCTCACGTCAGGTGAAACATACTGACCAATACCCTGTCTGTGTTGCAAGCTTTCTGCTATGCATCTATCTATCTTCAACACAGCCTTCCTCGTGTATTGTAGCCAGATCTTCTTGAATTATAACCGCACAGTGGTAGTTGATCAAACCGTATTCTCATGAGATGACCAAACCATTGCATGTTTTGTCTTGAAACACATTCAGTACAAGGGTCAGTTCCCACCATATTTCTTATCTCCCCTTTTCTCGTGTTATCTCCCCTGATGACACAAATGGTTATGCAGACATGTCGTAATTCCACTATCCTGTGAAATGAATAAAGACCAATTTTGACATTAGTAGCAAATAACTGGTATAAATCTCTCTCTTATCTTTCCCGTAATCCTAAGATGTCATAGAGACATCACATGTGACAGCTGTTCTCAGCGTGTCGGTGCTGTGTGTTAGGCATGAGTCTATATGGGCGAGGCCAGTCGATCTCTCGGCGGCTACTGGCTGCTAACCGGTGACAATGTGACCTGCGAGAGGGCCGCAGAGCCGATGTGCGAGTCCATCATTGGCCCGTGTGAATATTTCCTAGTCAAACCAACACTGGGATCAAGATGCTGAGCAGCGCATGAGCTGCAGTGATCAGCGACCCATAGCTGACTGTAAGCGTCAGGGCCAGCGAACCAGAGCTGCCAAGACCCTTCTACACCTCCATGCAGTGATCCTGGATAACAGGCTGCAGCAGGGCAGACTGGCTAAGGAGAAGGGATCGAAGAGGGAATGCTAACCCGGTACTAAAAAAATGCTTGCTGAAGTCGGATATGTTTGACCGAAAGGTTCAAATATCACAGTCAAGCTGTAGAACTACGACACAACACATTCCATTCTCTGGACTACATTCTTCTACTTAAGCCCTTTCAGGGTTTAGTAGCTGGAGATTGAGAACGAACGAAGCCAAGACAAGCCAAGCCAAATTAAGCCAAACCAAGCCAAGCCAACACTGATGCTGCCAGCAAACAGGGCGAAGGGCGATAGTCTCGTCAAGTTCATCCATGCGCAATCCATATGCGCTGATCCTTAGAAATACGACACAGGTAACCGATGGCTTTGTCAAGGTAGTCAGAAACAAAAAACACCCAACATCGAACGAACTTCTTTCTTCTCTGCATCCAGAATCCTTTGGTAATGTCATATGTGCAGGCCAGTCGCCATGATGAAGTCTGCAGTCTTCACCAGGTGGCTAAAACACACTCACATCAGGCAAAGGCCGCCGTCCATCGTGGACGATGATGGCATAATTAATTTTGCTAGCGCTATTTTTAGTAAGGATTAACTGCGCTACTTTTTATCCTCGAGCCGCCCGACCCCAGTGACAAGTCAAGGACAAGACGACTAGGGGGCGACTACGAGATGCAGGGGACTCCGCATCAAGCACCTGTGAAAAAGACGGCGGAGTCCGGAGTCGAACCCACACCACATGATCACGAGGCTGACAGCTTAACCACTTCGCCACGAAATCCCCTATCAATACACCCCATAATTGGCATAGCATCACCTGAGATTCAAAGAAGCGTCGCAGCAGAAATCGAACAAGAAAAACAGGAGCACAACTCAAGGCACCAAATGTTTGGACATCAAGTACAGAGCACAAGACTCAAATCCAGACATAGTTTCCTACAATCAACACAGCCCATACAGACAAACCCTGAAAGTCACCGCATCGAGAGTTGGCATGAATTGATGCAGGCCCCAGAGATGGCACTAATCGATGCAGGCCCAGAGATGGCACGAATTGATGCAGGCCCCAGAGATGGCACGAATTGATGCAGGCCCCAGAGATGGCACGAATTGATGCAGGCCCAGAGATGGCACGAATTGATGCAGGCCCCAGAGATGGCACGAATTGATGCAGGCCCAGAGATGGCACGAATTGATGCAGGCCCCAGAGATGGAACTTCGGGAGGAACCTGCTCCTGGACATCATCTACCATACACAACATGGAAGCCCCTGAACAGACTCCGAACTGGTGTATCACGGAGCAAGAGGGAAATGAAGCGATGGGGACACACAGATGATGACACACGTGACTGTGGCACAATACAGGACCCAGACCACCTGATGTCCTGCCCCAACTTCCAGGAAACCTGCAATAGGTGCTACATGCTGGAGGCAAATAACAAGGCAATCCATGTCGCTGGATACTGGATACATGCTGTATGACGTCATGCTTGGACAGGGGAAGTAAGTACCAGGTTGGAGTGGCTGCCCCGCAGCTTAGGTCTCAGTTCTGCACCCTCTGGCCAGGTTTGGTATCTCATTTCCCTATAGATTGGGCATTCCTGTAGAATGTGTTCAGGATTCTGACCCCCAGTTCCACGTGGCACTCATCACTGTATGAGATCTTTAATCGGTAAAGATGTTCTTGTAGGCCGCTAACGAGAAAATTAGTAACCATGACAACAACAACACCACGTTTCCATGGACACAGGCGTCAGTCGTCCACTAGTGTGAGATTCTGTCAAATCTAAAAATCGATATCGCCCTCATCGCTTGCGATAAGCAATAAACTAACTAACTAACTAATTAACTAACTAACTAACTAGCTAGCTGGGGAGGAAACTAACGTCTGATCAGGCAAGATAAACTGACCAGACATGTTAGTCAGGTCAGGTCATCCCGTAACCGGTGAGGTCGTTGGGGCACACATGAAAACATCCTCACAACACCACGCCACCCTTCTCTGTCAGCGGCCGCTGTCTGTGGCTCTTCTGGTCGAAGATTGGTCCATTCTTTTATGTTGTCCTCCCATCTCTTTTAGGGATGGCCTCTTCGTCGTCTGCCTTGCACCTTTCAGTGGAGGATCGTATTTGCAGGACCATTTGATCGCGCTATGTGACCATACCAAGCGAGTTTCCGTCTTTTGACAGTTGCCAAGAGGTCTTAAAAAGGCCCTATGTCGTATTTCCTCATTTGTAACTCAATCTTTGTACATGACGTTTAAAAGTCTTCGGCAACATCTCATCTCCAAGGCCTGTTAGTTAGTTAGTTTCAGGCAAAACATACTGGTCAAGACCCTCACCTCGGCTTCCTCGTAGCCCTGCCTGGAAACTGGCTGTTTTCAAGGCAGTTTGGTTAACGTGGTGAGGGATCGACGTAGTGTATATAAGTATATACAAATATTGAGTTAACGTCATGGACATTCTAAGGCTGCATGCGAAAGATCATTTGGATCTGACATGTAGTTTTGTAGAAAATTGCTTCTGACCTTGTTTGTGAATGAAAAGACGGACTATAGCTACACAGCAGCAATCCATCAATTACTATATCGTTACTACGCATACGTTGGAGGAGCTTGAGCGAATTGACCTCGCCGGATCACGAACTGCCTGCGTGACATGCCTGCAATATGAGCGAGAACCTAGAAACACACAAGATCACATATTTGTGGACATGGTAAAGTACGTTCCTGAGCTGATAGATTTTAGGAAATAAAAACTACGGAGAGAAGGATTGTAGGGTTAAGAAAACATTATCATCACACACGAGGCGTGTTCAAATGAAACCGGACCTAACTGCGGTAAGTGAACATACGTACTATGCTCATGATGATGTCACTTCTGGTGTAAACAGCATATACCAACCGTCAAGTTTGAAAAATTTCATTATCCTCCGACTCATAGTTTCCTCAGCAGACCGTTGAAAACATGGCGGGTGTGATACGGAATCCGCCCAACTCGATCAGCGAGTGGTGATTCGGTTTCCAACAGCTGAAGGATGTCGACCAGTTGACATTCATCGCAGAACGCAGGCATTGAATGGTGACAGAAGTGTGTCGAAGACAACAGTGAAGAAATGGATAACGATGTTTAGAGAAGGACGTGAGTTAACGAAAGATCTTCCGAGACCAGGTCAGGCGCATATTGTTGTCTTAGAAGATGCATCATCAAAATTGATGCAGCAGTGCGGGTGGACCGTCGCCGTAACACCTGGACTGACCTTATCTAGTTTATCCTGATACATTTGTTTGCTGTGTGCATTTGCTGTCAATAGTTTTTACGTAAGTGAGATTGCCTACCTCATCAGAACCTTCCCTGGTGGCCTGTCTCTAGCTTACAGGAAAGCAACCATCTGGACATAGGCTAGGCAGTTGAGAGGGGATTATCGGTACACGCGGACTAACGGAGATATAAGTCGTCTGGTGTGAACAGATCTCAAAGTTTCAGCTGACTTGAAGCAGAACACTTCGATTTGTGATGGCGAGACAGTTACTGCCACCAAATTACCGATTTGACCGTTTGGTTTTTGTCAACCTTCTGCTTCTTTTGTTCACTTTAAAATATTGTCTATATCTGCAATGTTGTCTCTTGTATAAACTTGACTTTAAAATATTGTCAATATCTGCAATGTTGTCTCTTGTATAAACTTGACTTTAGAATATTGTCAATATCTGCAATGTTGTCTCTTGTATAAACTTGACTTTAAAATATTGTCAATATCTGCAATGTTGTCTCTTGTATAAACTTGACTTTAAAATATTGTCAATATCTGCAATGTTGTCTCTTGTATAAACTTGACTTTAAAATATTGTCTATATCTGCAATGTTGTCTCTTGTATAAACTTGACTTTAAAATATTGTCAATATCTGCAATGTTGTCTCTTGTATAAACTTGACTTTAAAATATTGTCTATATCTGCAATGTTGTCTCTTGTATAAACTTGACTTTAAAATATTGTCAATATCTGCAATGTTGTCTCTTGTATAAACTTGACTTTAAAATATTGTCTATATCTGCAATGTTGTCTCTTGTATAAACTTGACTTTAAAATATTGTCAATATCTGCAATGTTGTCTCTTGTATAAACTTGACTTTAAAATATTGTCAATATCTGCAATGTTGTCTCTTGTATAAACTTGACTTTAAAATATTGTCAATATCTGCAATGTTGTCTCTTGTATAAACTTGACTTTTAATATTGTCAATATCTGCAATGTTGTCTCTTGTATAAACTTGACTTTTAATATTATCAATATCTGCAATGTTGTCTCTTGTATAAACTTCACTGTCTTTTGTAGTTCACATACAGGTCCATCAAGTTTCTCTTCCAGTCTTGTTTCTATGGGCCAGTGAGATTTTCTCTGTATATCATATTCGGGGCAGTTTTGTAGTATGTGCTCAGCTGTCTGGGGCGCCTGTCCGCGTGTACACATGGCTGAGCTGTCAATCTTCAATTTTGTGTACATGTGGCTGCGGAGTCGGTTGTGTCCTGTTCTAAGGCGCAACACAACAGTTTGCTCTTGTCTGTTCATGTTATGGTAATCGTCTGGTGTTACTGTTGGTGGCTTTCTGATTGATTTGATCATCCTTATCTTCTGTTGGTGGTTTTCTGATTGATTTGATCATCCTTATCTTCTGTTGGTGGCTTTCTGATTGATTTGATCATCCTTATCTTCTGTTGGTGGCTTTCTGATTGATTTGATCATCCTTATCTTCTGTTGGTGGCTTTCTGATTGATTTGATCATCCTTATCTTCTGTTGGTGGCTTTCTGATTGATTTGATCATCCTTATCTTCTGTTGGTGGTTTTCTGATTGATTTGATCATCCTTATCTTCTGTTGGTGGCTTTCTGATTGATTTGATCATCCTTATCTTCTGTTGGTGGTTTTCTGATTGATTTGACCATCCTTATCTTCTGTTGGTGGTTTTCTGATTGATTTGATCATCCTTATTTTCTGATTGATTTGATCATCCTTATCTTCTGTTGGTGGTTTTCTGATTGATTTGATCATCCTTATCTTCTGTTGGTGGTTTTCTGATTGATTTGATCATCCTTATTTTCTGATTGATTTGACCATCCTTATCTTCTGTTGGTGGTTTTCTGATTGATTTGATCATCCTTATTTTCTGATTGATTTGATCATCCTTATCTTCTGTTGGTGGTTTTCTGATTGATTTGATCATCCTTATCTTCTGTTGGTGGTTTTCTGATTGATTTGACCATCCTTATCTTCTATTGGTATGTAACTGGCACATCTGGCTGCTCGTCTGCAGCACCCTCCTTTGCCAGTCGGTCTGCTCTCTCGTTTCCTGGTACTCCACAATGAGAAGGTATCCACTGCATGGCAATCTTGCGCTGGTTGCTCAGTTCAGACAGTAGAGCCTGTAGATCCGGCAGTTTCTCAAATTTCAGTGCTTGGAGTGCTGATTGTGCATCTGTCTTTGCCAACCTAACTATGTCGCCTTTAATCTCTTAAGTGTGTCGTATGGTCGCCTGGTAGGTGATCAATTGTCACTTCTAGGCGAGACAGTTGAGAGACGATCATCATTACCCCCTGGATCAACGCGACATTGATTGTCCGTTTCGCCATCAATTCTCCCACTTTATGCACTCACAACAGCCGGCTTCGACTTGCCAATTAACCCATTGATGCGCGTCACTAATTAGACGGTGAGATATTTTCGACTATGCTTGGTTGAATTTCTTGACTCCCAGAGCTGTACAGATACGGATTTAAAGACGCCAGAAATAGGCATGTTTTAGATTTCCTTTATTTTTTATAGATGAAAACAATTTTAAATGGATTAAGTGGATTTGAACCCTTAAACCAATCCTGTATCTTATGGTCTTGATATGTAGGAACATTATTGTTCGTGCATCAGAAGTGATCAAGAACGTTTCTTTTTCCGTTTAAACAGTTCTTCCAGTCGAGTATTCTGTGAGTCGGGGTAGGAGATGGGGACGAGTCCAATATGGGATCTACATACTAGCAGGCAGTAAGGGCATGGAATATACTGACCAAGACCCGATCTTACGTCAGGTGAAACATACTGACCAAGACCCTACCTTAAGTCAGGTGAAACATACTGACCAAGACCCGATCTTACGTCAGGTGAAACATACTGACCAAGACCCTACCTTACGTCAGGTGAAGCCTACTGACCAAGACCCGATCTTACGTCAGGTGAAACATACTGACCAAGACCCGATCTTACGTCAGGTGAAACATACTGACCAAGACCCGATCTTACGTCAGGTGAAACATACTGACCAAGACCCGATCTTACGTCAGGTGAAACATACTGACCAAGACCCGATCTTACGTCAGGTGAAACATACTGACCAAGACCCGATCTTACGTCAGGTGAAACATACTGACCAAGACCCGATCTTACGTCAGGTGAAACATACTGACCAAGACCCGATCTTACGTCAGGTGAAACATACTGACCAAGACCCGATCTTACGTCAGGTGAAACATACTGACCAAGACCCTACCTTACGTCAGGTGAAGCATACTGACCAAGACCCGATCTTACGTCAGGTGAAACATACTGACCAAGACCCGATCTTACGTCAGGTGAAACATACTGACCAAGACCCGATCTTACGTCAGGTGAAACATACTGACCAAGACCCGATCTTACGTCAGGTGAAACATACTGACCAAGACCCGATCTTACGTCAGGTGAAACATACTGACCAAGACCCGATCTTACGTCAGGTGAAACATACTGACCAAGACCCGATCTTACGTCAGGTGAAACATACTGACCAAGACCCGATCTTACGTCAGGTGAAACATACTGACCAAGACCCGATCTTACGTCAGGTGAAACATACTGACCAAGACCCGATCTTACGTCAGGTGAAACATACTGACCAAGACCCGATCTTACGTCAGGTGAAACATACTGACCAAGACCCGATCTTACGTCAGGTGAAACATACTGACCAAGACCCTACCTTACGTCAGGTGAAGCATACTGACCAAGACCCGATCTTACGTCAGGTGAAACATACTGACCAAGACCCGATCTTACGTCAGGTGAAACATACTGACCAAGACCCGATCTTACGTCAGGTGAAACATACTGACCAAGACCCGATCTTACGTCAGGTGAAACATACTGACCAAGACCCGATCTTACGTCAGGTGAAACATACTGACCAAGACCAGACCCTACGTCAGGTGAAGCATACTGACCAAGACCCGATCTTACGTCAGGTGAAACATACTGACCAAGACCAGACCCTACGTCAGAGGAAACATACTGACCAAGACCCCACCTTACGTCAGGTGAAACATACTGACCAAGACCAGACCCTACGTCAGGTGAAACATACTGACCAAGACCAGACCCCACGTCAGGTGAAACATACTGACCAAGACCCCACCCCACGTCAGGTGAAACATACTGACCAAGACCCCACCCCACGTCAGGTGAAACATACTGACCAAGACCCCACCCCACGTCAGGTGAAACATACTGACCAAGACCCCACCTCAGGTCATGTACAACATACTGACCAAGACCAGACCCCACGTCAGGTGAAACATACTGAGCAAGACCCCACCTCAGGTCATGTACAACAAACTGACCAAGACCCCACCTCAGGTCATGTACAACATACTACCAAGACCCCACTTGACATCTTCGCTGTGATCCAGGACACTATGTTATTACAATAGTCTTGCCAACAACAATGGGATGAACACTATAATCCCCACAGTGGTTATCCTACTGAACAGTCTATCATTGCACTACAGCTAGCAAGGCACTCATCGATCTACTTCAGTACGCCCTCCTGGGGTATAATAAAACCAACTACAACATACTGGCACAGAACAATCACCAAAAACGACAAACTCAGCATGAATAAATTCAAACAACAACAATGGTGCCTCTAACAGTTTCTCCCCGCCCCCAGCGCCGTGCTTCATTTGTTAACGACAGTATCTCAAACCTTGTAACTAGTAAGTACTCCCATTCATATCCATATTGATTTCCCACCCCGCAAACCAAAATATAAAAGTGCAAACATGTCGAGGACCAAATCTGAGACAATGGCGTACAGTGCAGCAGACGTGGCCATGAACGTGGCGCCTGCGTCCCTTCTAAGGCTGGTTCTCAGTGCGTGATCCAACAAAAGACATGCACCAAGACGCACCGTACCAACAACAACACAGCAGTCAGGAAATCCTCTTAGAGGCAGTGAAGAAATTAATTAGAGGTAGCAGATTTTGTAATTCCACAAAGATAGAATACTTTCGAAAACATGGCGTTGTTAGGTTAACGCGGCCATTGACAGGAGAGAGAAACATGCATGCCGGATTCTACAGAGTATTGTGGGGTTTGATGTAGAGATCTAGAGAGAACAGCCATTATATTTGACAGGATTAGGAACGTGGATTAATCGTTTCATAGAGAACATACACAACATATATGTCCTAGTGAGACCAAGAAACAACTTCTTCTGTAGTCTCACTTTCTACCGGGTTGTAGCCATGTGTCGTCTCACTTTGTATCGGGTTGTAGCCCTGTGTAGTCTCACTTTGTATCGGGTTGTAGCCCTGTGTAGTCTCACTTTGTACCGGGTTGTAGCCCTGTGTCGTCTCACTTTGTATCTGGTTGTAGCCCTGTGTCGTCTCACTTTGTACCGGGTTGTAGCCCTGTGTCGTCTCACTTTGTATCGGGTTGTAGCCCTGTGTCGTGGTATGTATTTGTCTTTAGCCTCTCTCGTAGCCCGAGTGACATCATGTGTTCAGGCGCTCGGGGTTTGAATTCGAGCTAGGAAGGTCGGTTCATGAGTCAGTGGTCTCGAGGTTAAGTGTTGTCCGCTTCGGGCGCGTGTTGGAATCACGGTGGAGATCGGACTCCAGTGTGCAGTGTCGAGCACGTTAAAAATCCCTTGGCAGTTGGAAATCGAACAGAGTAAGCTTAACGACCGCTGCTCGGACAAAATTCAAATTAAAAATCTGCCCAAGTTATTTGTACCTTGCCCCAGGTGGTTTGTTAAGAGCAGCTATAGATGGCGCCTAACTGACTGCGGGTCTACCTAGCTCTAGTGTTTGAGTCTATTAAGATGGGCTCACACATCGATAAAAACTCTGCTCCAAGAAACTGGTTGTATACAGACTCTGTAGTCTTCTAAACCAGTATAAAGACTTTACGTTAAGTTAGAAACGAAGATATTAGGAGACAAGTAGGTACAACAATAGTGCTAGACCTCATCAAGAGACAGCAAACAAAATGGTTCGGCCACGTGACACGTCAAACACCAGATAGTTTCCCTCAGAAAGTAATGCTATACAGATACAATGGATACAAAGCCAAGGACTGACCACGTAAACGATGGTCAGCAGGAATAACAGAAGCAGTAAAGCTCCCCGTGTACGAAGCACATACTAGGGTCCGGTCAAGAAACCTCTTCATAACCTGACGCTGAAAGGCACAAGCACATACCAGGGCCCGGTCAAGAAACCTCTTCATAACCTGACGCTGAAAGGCACATGCAGGACAACAAGCGGAAAGAAGAAACGAAAGATAGTGGTTTTTATACGATTCTTGTTGTCTTCTTCCGTTTCTCATGAAAGTGAGTTATTATGCTATGTCCAAGCACAACCCTCGTTATTTATAACTTCACGAAAGGTTGCGGTTATTTGATTCTTTTCTACACAGGATCCACAAGGGCGTCTGACGGTATGGGCCATTAAACGTGCAATAACTGACATTTATAAGGATAGTTTTGTTAGCCACCCACCCCATGCGAGGATGGTTTTGTCTCGATGATCTAACTTGCGCTGTATTTGGATTATAGAGAGAAAGAAGATGCACTGGTCATCAACCTCACTCTCTGGTCCTAAGCTACCTCGGACCAGTGGCAAGACATAAGTCGAGACGACGAGGTATCTTAGAATGCATGCTCTTTGGTCCGAGCTACCTTGGACCAGTGTCAAGACATATAAGTCGAGACGATGAGGTAACTCAGGATGCAGGCTGTTTGGTCCGAGCTACCTTGGACCAGTGGCAAGACATAAATTCGAGACGACGAGGTAACTTAGGATGCATGCTCTTTGGTCCGAGCTACCTTGGACCAGTGGCAAGACATAAATTCGAGACGACGAGGTAACTTAGGATGCAGGCTGTTTGGTCCGAGCTACGTTGAGACCAGTAGCAAGACATAAGTCGAGACGACGAAGTAACTCAGGATGCAGGCTGTTTGGTCCGAGCTACGTTGAGACCAGTAGCAAGACATAAGTCGAGACGACGAAGTAACTCAGGATGCAGGCTGTTTGGTCCGAGCTACGTTGAGACCAGTAGCAAGACATAAGTCGAGACGACGAGGTAACTCAGGATGCAGGCTGTATGGTCCGAGCTACGTTGAGACCAGGAGTCGTTTGAAACGTGCAGGATTCGATCGCCCACCATTTCAGTTCATCACTTTAAAGTAGCTACAAAATTGCTGGTGGATATCGACATGGTCGTCCTGATGAGATTGCATCAGAAGCATCTGTGTGTTGAGGTGAGGGTGGACAATGATTCGGGCTGATAGATGAGTAACGATAGACAGTATAACAACTGCATTAGGGTATTCGCGTGGTGGATGACATGTGAGATCCATTGATCTTGGGGCGACATTTGAGCCTCACCGGGATCAAGATGTTGAGCAGCGCATGAGTTGCAGTGGTCAGCGACCCATAGCTGACTGCTAGCGTCAGGGCCAGCGAACCAGAGCTGCCAAGACCCTTCTACACCTCCACGCGGTGATCCTGGATAACAGGCTGCAGCAGGGCAGACTGGCTAAGGAGAAGGGATCAAAGAGGGAATGCTAACCCAGTACTCAAAATTGCTTGCTGAAGTCGAAGTGTTGGACCGAAAGGTGCAAATATCGCAGCCAAGCTGTAAACTACGACACAACGCATTCCGTTCTCTGGACTACATTCTGCTACTTACCCTTTCAGGATTTGGTAGTGGGAGATTGAGAACGAACGAAGAAGAAGAAGAACCTCACCTATCTTGGGGGCGACATTTTAACCTCACCTATATTGAGGCGACATTTGAACCTCACCTATATTGGGGGCTACATTTGAACCTCACCTATATTGGGGGCGACATTTGAACCTCACCTATATTGGGGGCTACATTTGAACCTCACCTATATTGGGGGCTACATTTGAACCTCACCTATATTGGGGGCTACATTTGAACCTCACCTATATTGGGGGCGACATTTGAACCTCACCTGTATTGGGGGCTACATTTGAACCTCACCTATATTGGGGGCGACATTTGAACCTCACCTATATCGAGGCGACATTTGAACCTCACCTATATCGAGGCGACATTTGAACCTCACCTATATTGGGGGCGACATTTCAACCTCACCTATATTGGGGGCGACATTTGAACCTCACCTATATTGGGGTGACATTTGAACCTCACCTATCTTGGGGTGACATTTCAACCTCACCTATCTTGGGGTGACATTTGATAAAAGATGGCCGAAGATGCAGTAGTGAATGAGCCGATAGCAGCCAGTAAATCAAAGATGGCTGCTTGCATCAGGGTCAGCAAACCATAGCTGACCAAGACCATATTCCTTCTCCTCATGGCGGTCCTGGAAACAGGCTGCACTAGTGTAGTCTGGCTAAGTGAATAGGGATCGCAGTGGGAAGGCAAACTCGGCATTCAAAAACGCTAGCTGAGTTCAGATGTGTTGTGCAACAGGCGCAGATACCGCATCCTCGCTATAAACTATGACAACAGGACATGCACAGAAGAAGAAGAATTTGGAAAAAGGTTTACTTGGAACAAGTATTTTGAAAATGGAGAATGGAAGAGCTTACTGAGAAAGGTGGCAGGCATCAATTTAAGAACGAATGAATGAACCTGTTAGAAGATTTACAATGAAACAATAAGTTCACACTTGGCGTCCTGCTGAACTGATAATACGCATGTACAGTCATTGGGTAATACTTACTTAGTCGTTTCTCTTCTACCGTGAGGTGGTGTAGAGGTTTTCCAGAGAGAACGCCACACTGCTCTTTCAGCGGTCTTTTTCCTGGCCTCTTTCAAATCCAGCCATCGATCACTTAGGGACTTTCATATGTTGTCTTCCAGTCAAAACGGCTTATCAAAGCCAGATACATGACCAAATGGGAAACCGAACATACTGGTTACACCAAAAACGATGCCTATTACCAGTTGAACCGAAGAGAGCAGGTCGTTGTCTTCAGACTTCGCACTGGCCACAATAGACTGAGGTACCACCTATTCAACAAATTAAAGATAGGTGGTACCGACGAATGCCCGTGCGGTTCCGGTAAAATGACCGCTGAACATCTGCTGCAGAACTGCCCGACATACGATGATCAGAGAGAGCAGATGTGGCCATCACCAGTGGAACTGCAAGACAAGCTCTATGGCAGTGGCGACAGCCTCAGGATGACCGCCGCTTTTTTCGAAAAAATAATGGTTACTGTCTGACTGCGTACGAAGAAGAAGAAGATATGTTGTCTTCCCAAAGTACTTTGGGGCGTCCTCGGGGTCTGCGTCCTTGACTATTTATCTCCCATGACCGCTTTTGTATCCAATCTTCTTCCATTCTACAGACACGGCCAAACCACTGTAGTTGGGACTGCTCCACTCGTGTCTGCAGGGGTTGAACTTCAAGATTGCTACGTTTTGTCTGGTCACGGATCTTGTCCCTTTTCGTCACCTGAACCGCCTTTCTTAGGTACCTCATTTCTGAAGTTTGTAATTGCCTTTCTTGGGCTGTAGTCATTGCCCATGACTCACATCCATATGTCAGGACAGGCACATAGGTCGAGCGGTATACATCCATCTTTGTTTTCCTGCTTATTTCTCTTCTACTGAGGAAACCTCTGTTTATTGCATGGAAAAGTCTACCTGCTGCTGCCCTTCGTGCAGTTAACTCCTCTTTGATTCCTCCCCTGCTGTCTATTACCACTCCTAGATATTTAAAGTTGCTGACCTGCTCTAGTGTTGGTGTTCCCAGGGTTATCTGATGTCTCTTCTCATCTCTGATGATCACCATGGTTTTTGTTTTGAAGTTGCTGATGTGCATTCCTCTCTTCTTCAACTCTTCTTCCCAGACCTGGAAGTTGATCTGGAGATGTGCCTCGGATTTCGTGATCAGGGCCACTTCATATGCAAACGCTACCATTGGGTAATGCCTAAACCAAACCCGCAGACTCGTATGCCTAAACCAAACCCGCAGACTCGTTATAAAAAATTGACTAGTACAACAGCCATCTGTCCTCTGGACATCAGCACTCCCTCTGTGCCTCTCAGCAGCAGAATACGGTGCATCAGTCTGAAGAAAATCTGTCCGCGCAGAAATTCGTTGATATAGCAATAAACAAGGCAGGCAGGATACTGCCAGGATGCCTAAAACCCGCCCCCACCGCTAAAATGTACGCTATAAATAGCATAGCTCCATCTGCTGCCAGAAAAAGCATGGCTGCTGAAATTGAACGAGAGAAACAGGAAAACGAGCCTAGACACCCAATGTTTGTACACCAGGAGCAGATCACAAGGCTCAAATCTAGGCATAGCTTCCTTAAATCAACAAAGCCCATACAGTCAAAAGCTGAAAGTCGTCAAATTAAATTATGGCACGACACGATACAGGACCCAGAGATCGAGCTTCAAGAGGAACCTGTCCGTATACATCACTTACCCCACTCACTTTAGAAGACAATAAATGGACTTCCAACTGACGTATCTCGATGTACGAGGAACATAAAGAGATTGGGTCTCTCAGACGGCGATACATGTGACTGCGGTGCGGTACAAGATCCAAGTCATCTGATGATTTGTCCCAACCTTCCGGATATATAATGACGAGAGCTAAAGCTGAATGACAGAGCATTTGAAGTCGCTGAACACTGGATGAACGATATGTGACGTGGTGCTTGGATACGGAAAGTAAGTCAGTAATTAAAGGGACCACGCACCTACATCTTCTTCTTCGCTCATCTCAATCTGCCGCTACCAAACCCTGATAAGAGCTTTGCAAGTAGCAGGAGGTAGTCCAGAGAACAGAATGCGTTGTGTCGTAGTTTACAGCTTGACTGCGATATTCGGTTCGACACATTTTAGTGCCTAGTTAGGCATCCTTCTTCGATTTTTTCCCCAGTCTGTCCTGCTGCCGCCTGTTATCCAGAATTGCAGCGCAGAGGTGTAGAAGGGTCTTGACAGCTTTTAGTCGCTGACCACTGCAGCTTATGTGCTGCTCAGCATCTTGATCCCACGGGAACTTATCTGACGATGTAAACATCAACAATGCATTCACAGGACAACATACCTCTACCAGGTTGTAGTCCAGTGTCGTGGCATGTATTTATCTGTCGTCTCTCTCATGGCCTGAGTAACATTTTTCCCCATTTTACGACAGGTCTCGTTTACGATGTCTATCCACCTTTTTCATGGTCTACCTCTCACCCTTGTTCCTGATGTTCTCCTGTAGAAGGTCGTATGAACAATGTGGTCTGGTTGCATTCTCACAATGTGATCGAACTATTCCATTCTCTGTTGCTCGATGTACTGTAGGCAGGGAATTGTTCCAACTTTCTCCAGAATACTTAAATTTGTGATTCTGTCTCTTCTGGTGTTGTTAGTGACCTTTCGTAGGCGGCTAATTTTCGCTCCTGTGCCATATTCAATGTCCATGACTGGCACCGGTTGGGGTGAAAGATACTATTTACCATCTGCTTTTTTGCTTGTGGGTGGCTGTATTTAAAAAAACAAACTTGTTTTAGTCTAATTTATCCGTTCCTCTGATCATCTTATAAACATGTATTAAGTCACCACGAAAGCCTTGGGGTGTCTTAGTAGTGGAGACATCTGGTAGGTGACAGCATTTGCCTTCTGGTCTCTATCGAGTCTGTCTTCAGTAAAAACAATACCTAAATTCTTGTATTTTTGTTTCATTCACATGAATATCAAATGCTGTGTGCTTTCTACCTATTCATTGTCTCTATTTCTGATGTGTTGATATTCATGTCATACTTATTACAGTTTCTTCTTCTTCTTCTTCGTACGCAGTCAGACAGTAACCATTATTTTTTCGAAAAAAGCGGCGGTCATCCTGAGGCTGTCGCCACTGCCATAGAGCTTGTCTTGCAGTTCCACTGGTGATGGCCACATCTGCTCTCTCTGATCCTCGTATGTCGGGCAGTTCTGCAGCAGATGTTCAGCGGTCATTTTCCCGGTACCGCACGGGCATTCGTCGGTACACCCTATCTTCAATTTGTTGAAAAGGTGGTACCTCAGTCTATTGTGGCCAGTGCGAAGTCTGAAGACAACGACCTGCTCTCTTCGGTTCAACTGGTAATAGGCATCGTTTTTGGTGTAACCAGTATGTTCGGTTTCCCATTTGGTCATGTATCTGGCTTTGATAAGCCGTTTTGACTCTTCGTACGTTTTTACAGTTTAAGGACAGTGAGTTGATAAGACTCACAAAAACACACAAAACTGATTTGGCTTTGTTCATTCTCAATTTCCCGCTACCAAACCCTGACACGCGCCTAAATAGCAGAATGTGGTCCAGAGAATGGAATGCGTTGTGTTGTAGTTTACAGCTTGACTGCAATATTTACACCTTTCGGTCAGACTCATCCGACTTCAGCAAGCATTTTTTGAGTACCGGGTTAGCATTCCCTCTTCGATCCCTTTTCTTTAGCCAGTCTGCTCTGTTGCAGCCTGTTATCCAGGATCACCGCGTAGAGGTGTAGAAGGGTCTTGTCAGCTCTGGTTTGCTGACCCTGACGCTAGCAGTCAGCTATGGGTCGCTGACCACTGCAACTCATATGCTTGATCCCCAAAACTGATTTAATAAACAAAACTTACATTTATCCTGATAGTACTGGTGATTTGAAACCTTCTTGGGAGACGCCACCCTGCTAGATGTGTGAGTCCTTTTTCCGTCCTCACTGTCAAAGTCATCACTGTATCTACCAGGTGAGGTCCGACCATTATCATCGTCAGAGCGAGCCTGCCTTCCACTCATTCTCTGGCTACTTCTCCGAAATGCTGATCTTTATGTCCTTCTTGTGTGTTAATCTGACAGCTACGATGATTCTTTTTACCATCTGCAAATTGTTTGTGGCATTCTTCATCTGTGAATGAGACGGGAGTAGAGAAGACGAGATGTGAATATTTCAGTTTAATGCACCTTGAGGGTTTTGAAATACAGCAGACATAGTAGACATTTCCTTTAAATATTCATACATTTATGCACAGTGGTCTAGAGGTACGGTGCCCACCTCGGATGCTGGACGTTGTGGGTTCGATTCACGGTAGAGAACACAGATTTTTTTTCCCATCTATCTTCTGGTAAAAATTTCCCTGATCTCTGGGTAGTGAGACCGGACTCCAGTGTTCAGTGTCGAACTTATAAAAAATCCCCTGGCAGTTAAAAATCAAAAAGAGTAGACTTCACGGTCGCTGCCTGGACAAAATTCAAAATTTATAGTTAAAAATCTACTCAAATTATTTGTACCACTGGCTTAGTAAGCCGCAGGAATTTTTATAAAAATACCTACTACGTATAGCCAAAGCCTTCTGCAACCTGGCAACATACTTTAACATGCTTGTTTGAATACCAGGATTCCAAGTAAATAAATACTTTGTGACTATTGTAGGTAGTAGATGGTAGGTGTCACATGCACGTGTGCAGATCAGATACAAAATGGCGTCTGTGATCACGGAGTGTACAAAGAACACCGAGCTTTTCTGTGTTCTTGTTTGGGTAAAAGGACTTCCTGCAAAGGATGTTCAGGAAATGCTTCCTGTTTACGGTGAAAAATGATTGGCACATAACTGGGTCGACAAATTTTTCTCAAGGCGCTAACAAATTACTGATGAAGCGTGACCCGGTCATCCTGTTCCATATTACAACAGAAGCATATGTACGAAGAATGATATGATTCGAGCTGATATATGGCAAAGCAACTGCAATTGGGTGTTCGCATCACATATATATATATATAGTTCTACCTACTCTCTTATATGTGTGTGAGACCTGACCGTTTATAGGCTATCCAGAGACGATCGCTCCGCAAGTCAGCTCACATCAACCTTTCTACAACCCTGGGGGAAGGGGTGTCCTATTTCAGGATGGCTGGCTTATTTAGCCATCTTCAAAATCATGCGAACAGTGAATGTTGACATCAATTACTATATACGAACAACATATATTTGTGGAGATGAGATGTTGTGACGCCACCAAGTGATCTTATTACATGTTTATTAATAATGAGTACATCTAAAATGCTCTCAAAGTCATCAACATTTTTCCTATATTCTGTAGTCCTCCAATCTTGTTCATATTTCAGTGAAATCATCACCTGTGGTAATATCTGCTATAGGACTAACTTGGCTTCGTTCGTTCTCAATCTCCCACTGCCAAACCCTAAAAGGGCTTAAGTAGCAGAATGTAGTTCAGAGAACGGAATGCATTGTGTCATTGTTTACAGCTTGACTGCGATATTTGTACCTTTCGGCTCAACACATCCAACTTCAGCAAGCATTTTTTGAGTACAGGGTTAGCATTCCCTCTTTGATCCCTTCTCCTTAGCCAGTCTGCTCTGTTGCAGCCTGTTATCCAGGATCACTGCGTGGAGGTGTAGAAGGGTCTTGGCAGCTCTGGTTCGCTGACTGCTGCAGCTCATGCGCTGCTCAGCGTCTTGATCCCAGGGCTAAATTAAGAGACCCTTCTGAAAGTAGAATATCTTTGACAAAATTGTGTTTGTTTGCTAACTTATGACAAACACACATTCATTGAACAGTGTAATATATTTCAAAATCGTGTTTCTGATAACACGTCTTTCAAATCCAAGAGAATGTGATTAATCACTCATTCCGTCCCGTATATAAATATGGGATATTGTATCTAGGGCTGTCTCACAAACCCACAAAGCTGCTCTATACTCGGCTGGCGTTTGGTCTGTCTAAATTATGGCGGTCTGTGCAAACCAGAACTGCTAACAACACACATACATCGCTCATTTCTTGTAATAAACTATTACAAAACATTTGAGACGATCACAAAACATTAGTCTGGATAAACATGTACAATGAAATACTGATACCTCATACGACAGATCCGCCGGCTTCTCCTAGTATCAAATCTAGCCTCACAAACACCATCACGCTGGGCTGTTCAAAAATGTGTGCCGTCTACCACAGCAACGATAAACAAATGATCAACTCTTGTGTATACGTCATAGGTTTGCGTGTATCTTGGCAGGAACTCTTCAGTGCAGAATTTGATGACGTTTCTATCTCGTTCACAAAAGGGCTTTTAAAACTATCTGATAAAACAATCAAGTTTAGAATGAATAATTTGAGTTTAGACAAAACAGCGGAACAAGAGAAGCACTTTATTTGGTTTAAGGGCACTAGAAGAAAAATATATAGAAGTACAGAACAAGAATCCTGAGAGCTGGTGTTTTTACTGTGGCAGCATACATCACAAATCATGGACGATTACCAAAACTTATAGAAAAGGAATCGAATCATTCTAACTTAACGTCTTTATACTGGCTTAGAAGACTCCGCATTCTGTATAATTCGAGTCAATATGTTACAGAAAGATCCTCAGAATACCTTGGACGGAAAAAAGACAGATATAGACATTCCGCAAGAGTTGAACATAGAGGAGAACTGGTTTATCAATTACATTTTGGTCAGAAAATTGAAATACTTTGGTCACATCAAGAGACACAACGGTCTCGAGTGAACAGTGATGGAAGGTATGGTGCCAGGCAAAAGAGGAAGGGGTAGACCAAGAAGGGGATGGCTCCAAGATATTCATGAATGCCTGGGTATGACTGTGGTGGAGGGATTTTGGGCAAGGGAAAGAGTTTCTTTCAGACAGACTGTGATGGGACCGACGTTCTATAAATGACATGCCACATAATGATGGTAGTGATGACAGAAACAATATGTTTGTGTACGTTATAGGCTAGAAAAAGGCATGAGAAACTAATTACATGTCTGGGAGACAAAGATGTGGATGGGGAAAGAGACACACGAATACTCAATAACCTGTATTAAGAGAAAAAAGACAATGTAAGATATGCCTCTTTTGCAGGGTATGGTATCGATATGACATAGACAGATGGGTCCATAAACGAGTTTTGTGATTCATATGGTGAATACCGTTCAAATGATCAAGTGGAGGCCGAGGCTATAGAAACAGCAGTTGAGATTTTGCTCTAACAGTTTGGCTTGGGCGCATTGTTGCCGATGGATTGCGTGATTTGTGATGACTTCAAGTCGGTTGTGCATGCGCTGAAGAACACCCCAAACTAAGAAAAGGAGATATTCTTGGCGGGGAGGGCGATCAACAACGTCATCACTGCCCACGGGATAAATGTCACCTTGCAATGGATCTCTGAACATAGTGGGCTACTAGGGAACGAGATGGGCAAAAACAGGCGCCTCGAAACAACAATTGGATAGACACAGCAGTAACCGCAGAGTAAAAAGAATTATTAAGAATAAAACTCGAGAAATCTGGATGAACAGGTGGGCGACGGGAACAACAGGTCGCATAGTATTTAGCGAAATGTCACAGCCAAAAAGTAACGATGACATAACTAAAATACATTGAAAAGACCAGTCTCATCTTTCTGTTCCGAACAGGACATACCCGAGTCAATAGCCACTTCAACCGCATCAATCCCCAGCACCTGCCCTTGTGCAGACATTGCTCTCATCCTGATGAAACAGTCCGACATCTACTCATTGAGTGCAATACGTTTGCGGACATGAGGAAAAGATTCTTACAAGTACTACCAACAATTACCAACACACTGTACGGAGCAGTGAAACAACTAAAGAAGACCTGTATAAGTATGGCATTGGGCTGCCAAGAGCAGGCTTGTTCGGCAGCTATGGGACAAGAAGAATAAGAAGAAGAAGAAAAAGAAGATCTGGCAGACATTACTCACCATGGCTTTATGCAAATGTGAGAAGCATATTAAATAACAGAGAAGAATTGGAACTGTTTGTAGAGGAAGAAAAACCAGATATAATAGGGTTAACAGAATCATGGACATATGAGGAGATTGCAGATGGGGAACTTGAAATTGAGGGATATACAATGTTAAGGAAGGATAGGATAATTGGAGACAAGACTAAGGGAGGTGGCGTTTTATTATACTGTATACATTCTGTTAATATAACGATCAGAGAGGATTTATCATGTGGTAACAAAAATGAAAGTGTATGGGGTGAAATAGAAAGTGGGGGTGAAAAAACAGTGATTGGAGTGTGCTATAGATGTCCATCAAGTCAAAAGGAGGAAGATGAGGAGCTGATTAGTAGCATAGCAAAGGCAAGTAAAGGGAGATTATTGTTAATGGGGGATTTAGACTTTCCAGAAATAAAATGGAATGTGGCAGAAGCACTTGTAGAGTCAAAATCTTTTGTTAAGTGCATAACTGAAAATATTTTAATTCAACATGTAGTAGCAGCCACCAGAGGCAAAAACATACTTGACCTAGTTTTTACTACAGAGGAAAATATGATTGAAAACTTTACCGTTGGGGAACTGTTTGGCTCAAGTGACCATCAAATCATCCGATGGGATCTTATTGTAGGGAAAGAAGTAAACATAAACACGCGAACATATGACTACTCTAAGATAGATGTTAAGAGGATGAAAGAGGCAGTGAACCACATCATCTTGGAAGATATTGTCGGAGGAACAGATGTTGAACAGGAGTGGGAGAGTTTTAAAACAGTTCTCGAAATGCTAAAAGAGGAATGTGTTCCATATAGGGAGGTAAACCCCAAGCGTAAAAAGTGGATAACTAAAATTGTAGTTAAATGTAGAAGAGCTAAAAATAAAGCATGGACAAAATATATAGAAGCAGGTAAATCAAAAAGAAACATTTTTAAAATATTTGGACAATCAATACATATCTCAGAAAGCGAATAAAACAGCAAATAGACTTCGAAAAGAAACTTACTCAGAGGATCAAGACTGATAGTAAAAGCTTCTTCTCTTATGTTAGAAATAAACAAAGATCAAAGGACAAAGTAGGCCCTCTCATAGACAGCACAGGAAAAAAATTAAGTGAAAATAGGGAGGCAGCAAATCTACTCAATCGCTACTTTGGCACAGTGTACACAAAAGAGGACTGCTCCAAGATCCCAGAGCCTGTAGATATTTTATAAAGAGACATGGATACAGCAGGATTAGGATCAATCTGTATTACAGAGGAAATGGTTTAAAAAACATTGGAGGGGTTGAAAGTGGATAAACGTCCAGGTCAAGATGGTATTCATCCAAAATTGCTGTTTGAAATTAGAGACCAATTAGCAAAACCATTGGCTATATTATGTTCTCAATCACTTGCACAAGGGATTGTTCCACGGGATTGGAAAGATGCGGGAGTGATCCCCTTATTCAAAAAGGGCAAAAAAGCAGATCCAGCAAACTATAGACCGGTGAGTTTAACGAGCATAGTCTATAAATTGTTAGAGTCAATAATCAAAGAAAACATTGTAATGCATTTAGATAAATTTAATCTAATTATAAATAGTCAGCATGGGTTTACCAGAGGGAGATCATGCTTAACAAATCTATTAGAATTCATGGAGGAGGTTACTAAAATCATAGATAAAGGGGAGCCAGTGGATGTTATTTATCTAGACTTTGCAAAGGCCTTTGATAGAGTACCTCATCAAAGATTATTTCGAAAGTTAAAATCACATGGAATAGGTGGGGAAGTTGCCAAATGGATTGAAAATTGGTTAACGGGAAGAAGGCAGAGTGTGGGCATAAATAAGGAGTACTCTGAGTGGTGTGAAGTGAAAAGTGGAGTGCCACAGGGCTCGGTTTTGGGACCAATTTTGTTCTTGATATATATAAATGATTTGGACATAGGTGTGGGATCCATTATTGCAAAATTTGCTGATGACACCAAACTATGCAGTAGTGTCTCATCTAAAGCAGAAGTGGATATATTGAGGTCGGATTTAGATAAAATTCGAGAATGGTTTGTAATCTGGCAAATGGAGTTTAATGTAGATAAATGTACAGTCATGCACATGGGTAGATCCAATATGGAACATAATTACAGAATGGGAGAGAACAATATTAGAAAGATAGATAAAGAAAGGGACTTTGGGGTTATAATAGATCATACATGTACGGTGAGGGAGCAAGTTCAGGTATCAGTAAAAAAGGCAAATACAATGTTAGGTATGATAAAAAGAAATTTTAAACATAGGAGCAAGGAGGTGGTAGTCAAACTGTATAAAGCATTAGTTAGACCTAGATTGGAGTACTGTGTACAGGTGTGGAGTCCTTATCATAGAGGGGACATAAACATGCTGGAGAGAATACAAAAAAGAGCGACAAAGCTGATAGTGGGATTCCAGAATTACAGTTATGAGGAAAGATTAAAAAGAACCGGCCTACAGTGTCTAGAAGAGAGAAGAATTCGCGGTGACTTAATACAGGTGTATAAGATGATCAGAGGAATGGATAAAATAGACTATAACAAGTTTTTTAAACAAGGACAAGAGGGCACAGCTACAAGTTGACTAAGGAGAGGTCCAGATTAGATATTAGGAAGTATTTCTTTAGCCAGAGAGTAGTGAATGCTTGGAATGCATTGCCAAGTGAGGTGGTGGAGGCTGAGACGGTCAATGCATTTAAGAATAGATTGGATGCGTACAGCTTCTAGTGCAAGATGATGTAATTGGAACTGGTTGTATACAGTCTCTGCAGAGTCTTCTAAACCAGAATAAAGACGTTAAGTTAAGTTAACGTTAAGTTAAGTTAGATGTTGAAAGAAGAGTGCTACAAGGATGAGTGCTGTCCCCTTGACTGCTGAGCATTTAGGCTGATCACAGATTTAGGTATCGATAAGGCCCTCAATCGGCGGAGTATCAATAATAAACCTTAGGTGTGCAGGTGGCACGGTTCTTGTAGAGATAAACATAGAAGGTCAAATACTTCTGATATCTTGGAAATATAATAACGGAAAATAGAAGATAATAATAATAATATTAATAATGTTCGCTTAGGCGTCTGAGGCCGTTGCGTCGGTCGGTCACATCCATGACCCACAACTGTGGCGTGGTTCCAGGCCTCGTCCAAGGCGGCGGTGAAGGTTGTTACTTGCTGGAGTCATACTGTAAGGGGACGGCCTCTTCTGCGCCTCCAGCCGGTCGGGGAAGACTTTTGGCGCTGAGGAACGACTTGTGGGCCTGGGTTTTCTGGTCCAGCCATACAATATGACCGAACAAAGAAACTCGGCGCTGGTCAAGTGTTTCTGAGATCAGGTGGAGGCCTGTTTTAGCAAAGACCTCCATGTTGCGGATGTAGCCATATCATCGGATGTGCAGGGTACGCCGCTGGTGAAAGACTTCTAGTCTCGATATGCCATGTTTCTGTAACCTCCATGGTTTTGGAGCCGTAAAGCAAGACTGGTTGATGCGGATTTAAGATAGAAGATGCAAAATGAAAATCAGAAGAGAATTCAGTTCAGTTCAAGGGCCATCTCCGCATTGAAGGTCGGCTGCAACGGATCCCCATTGCACTTTATCTGTTGCCGTAATGGTGCCTTGCCGACAAGGTTTTCTCCAGTCAATCTCATGATGGCTTTCACTCACTTTTAAAAGTGTCTCCCTCTTGGACGACTGCCTTCCATTCTACCCTGTAGTATGTTCCTGTTGTCCATAGTTTCTACAGGATGGAGTAGTTGCCAGTCCCATGCCAAACCTTCCTTAGAAGTCTTTTTCGACATGCTTGGTAGGTTGCTGTGTTACTATTATTTGCTCTCCTTTCGGACCACGGTAACACACAATTTAATTTCAACCAAGATTCATATCAACGAAGGCTCATGTCAACAAAGATTTATTTCAACAAAGATTTATTTCAACAAACATTTATTTCAACAAACATTTATTTCAACAAATATTTATTTCAACAAACATTTATTTCAACAAAGAATTATTTCAACAAAGATTTATTTCAACAACGATTTATTTCAACAAACATTTATTTCAACAAAGATTTATTTCAACAAAGATTTATTTCAACAAAGATTTATTTTAACAAAGATTTATTTCAACAAACTTTTATTTCAACAAAGATTATATTTCAACAAAGATTTATTTCAACAAACATTTATTTCAACAAACATTTATTTCAACAAAGATTCACATTAAAAGAGATTAATGTGATCAAAGTTTTATTTCAAATAAGTTTCATGTCAGCAAAGATTCATATTAACAAAGATTCATATTAACAGAGATTCATTAAAAAAAACCAAAAACTGAATGTCAACAATGATTTATTTCAGAAAAGATTAATGTTAACATAAATTCATGCCAGGTCAGATCAGCCCATCCCGTAACGAGTGAGGTCGTTGGGGCACACATGAAGACATCATCACAGCTCCCCGCCACCCTTCTCTGTCAGGGGCCGTTCCCTGTGCCCCCTCTGGTCGGAGATTGGTCCATTCTTTTATGATGTCATCCCACCTCTTTTAGGGACGCCTCTTCGTCGTCTGCCTTGCACCTTTCCACGGAGGATTGTATTTTCAAGCCCATTTGATCTCGATATGTGACCGTACCTACCAAGCGAGTTTCCTTCTTTTGACAGTTGCCAAGAGGTCTTTAAAAGGCCCTATTGCTGTTGTAATTCTATCTCGCATTTCCTCATTTGTAACTCGATCTTTGTACGTGACGTTTAAAAGTCGTTGGAAACATCTCATCTCCAAGGCCTGTATACCCTGCTGCAGGCCAGATGTAATTCATATGAATAACGATTTTTATTTCAACAAAGATTTATTTCAACAAAGATTTATGTCAATAAAGATTTATGTCAACAAAGATTTATGTCAATAAAGATTTATGTCATCAAAGATATATGCCAAGAAAATTCAAATAAAAAAAGATTCACATCAACGGAGATTTATTTCAAATAAGATTCATGTCAACAAAAATTCATATAAAAAAACATTTATTTCAACAAGGATTAATGTTAACAAAGATTCACATAAAAAAGATTAATATCAACATAGATTTATGTTAACAAAGATTCACATAAAAAAGATTTATATCAACATAGATTTATGTTAACAAAGATTCACATAAAAAAGATTAATGTCAACAAAGGTTTATGTTAACAAAGATTCACATAAAAAAGATTAATGTCAACAAAGGTTTATGTTAACAAAGATTCACATAAAAAAGGTTAATATCAACAAAGATTTATTTCAAATAAGTTTCATCACAGCGAAGATTCGTATCAAGAAAGATTGACACCAACAAAGATCCACACCAACAAAGGTTCACACCAAGATAGATTCACACCAACAAAGATTCACAACAACAAAGATTCACACCAACAAAGATCAACACCAACAAAGATCCATACCAACAAAGATTCACACCAACAAAGATCAACACCAACAAAGGGGTAGTTGTCTCGCTGCGGCGACTCAATTTCAACCAGTGTTCGTAAAGCGATCTCAGTCCCGCCAGGCGGAGCGATAGCGCGGGCTTGCGGAAAACGCTCGCCTGCCTTTCCCCGTAGTGCGAATTGGGTGCGGTTTGTGGTAGTGGCTCCTCCACCGAGGTGCGCTAGTCTGGTCCGTATCAGGAAACGTGGTCCGTCCGTGGTGATTTATCTAAGGCTTATAGCAGAGCTCGACAGTACGTCTCGCTGGTGGTCCGACTCTCGCAAAGAGCTTGTGACCGGCAAATGGAAAGCAGGAATCGTTGCCTCGAGGCCCTGCGTTCTCCCTACGGAGAAGAAGGGCAGGCCAAATTGTGTCTCTAGTCCCAGTGAAATTCGTCGCCGAGGTCGTTGGGATCCGTTCTGCACAGAGCGCTGCCATCCCTCCTCGAGCGAGCCCGGTCGGTCGGTCGTCTGGTGCGTGTGGGAGGCCCCTGTCAGGCGGTCCTAGGTCGACGGAGTGAGGGACGGGTGGAACAACCGTCCGTCCGTCCCGTCAGTCGGTCCCTGCGGCCGTCCCAGTGAGGCTTTTTACACACCCTTCCTCCGCCGACCGGTGTGCGCAGTACGTACGTCTCCGACAGATATCTGGTTGATCCTGCCAGTAGTCATATGCTTGTCTCAAAGATTAAGCCATGCATGTCTAAGTTCACACTGTCTCACGGTGAAACCGCGAATGGCTCATTAAATCAGTCGAGGTTCCTTAGATGACACGATCCTACTTGGATAACTGTGGCAATTCTAGAGCTAATACATGCTTACCAAGCTCCGACCCTCGCGGAAAGAGCGCTTTTATTAGTTCAAAACCAATCGTCGTTTCCCCTCGCGGGGTTGCGGCGTCCCCACTGGTGACTCTGGATAACTTTGTGCTGATCGCATGGCCTCATGTGCCGGCGACGCATCTTTCAAATGTCTGCCCTATCAAATGTCGATGGTACGTGACATGCCTACCATGTTTGTAACGGGTAACGGGGAATCAGGGTTCGATTCCGGAGAGGGAGCATGAGAAACGGCTACCACATCCAAGGAAGGCAGCAGGCGCGCAACTTACCCACTCCCGGCACGGGGAGGTAGTGACGAAAAATAACAATACGGGACTCTTTCGAGGCCCCGTAATTGGAATGAGTACACTTTAAACCCTTTAACGAGGATCTATTGGAGGGCAAGTCTGGTGCCAGCAGCCGAGGTAATTCCAGCTCCAATAGCGTATATTAAAGTTGTTGCAGTTAAAAAGCTCGTAGTTGGATCTCAGGCGCAGGCGGGCGGTCCGGCTCGCGCCGGTTCACTGCCCGTTGTCTCCTGCCCTACCGTCTGCCGGCTCTCTCCCACGGGTGCTCTTCGCTGAGCGTCCTGGGTGGCCGGCGCGTTTACTTTGAAAAAATTAGAGTGTTCAAAGCAGGCCTCGGCTGCCTGAATAATGGTGCATGGAATAATGGAATAGGACCTCGGTTCTATTTTGTTGGTTTTCGGAACTGGAGGTAATGATTAACAGGGACAAACGGGGGCATTCGTATTGCGGCGTTAGAGGTGAAATTCTTGGATCGCCGCAAGACGAGCTACTGCGAAAGCATTTGTCAAGAATGTTTTCATTAATCAAGAACGAAAGTCAGAGGCGCGAAGACGATCAGATACCGTCGTAGTTCTGACCATAAACGATGCCGACTAGCGATCCGCAGGAGTTGCTTCGATGACTCTGCGGGCAGCTTCCGGGAAACCAAAGTGTTTGGGTTCCGGGGGAAGTATGGTTGCAAAGCTGAAACTTAAAGGAATTGACGGAAGGGCACCACCAGGAGTGGAGCCTGCGGCTTAATTTGACTCAACACGGGCAACACTGAAATGATTGACATGCCGAGACCACTCTTCTGGAGTCTAATATGGAACTGGTGCTGGACTTAGACCCCCAGAAATCTGGGGTTATGTCCCCTGTGGCTCGGTTTTGTCTGCATCCAGTGTTTGATAAAGGAATTGACGGAAGAGCACTATCAGGAGTGGAGCCTGAGACCTAAGTTAACTTACCACGCCAATACTGCAGAATGACTATCAAAAAGTACACCTTAGTGGGGTCTAATAGAGAACATGTGCTGGAATTAGACCCTCGAAAATCTTTGGGGCTACCCTTTAAGAAACTTGATTGTCTCGCTAAGGGAATTGACGGAAGGGCACCACCAGGTGTGGAACCTGCGGCTTAATTTGACTGAACACGCCAATACTGTAGAACAACTGACAAATTGAGAGCACTGCCGTTTGGGTCTAATAATGAACGTACGCTGGTATTAGACTCACGGACGACAAGTCAGCTCAAATGAAAGAACGCTACGGAAATCGTGTTTAACTCTGCAGATTTCAAATACCTGGTCATTGACAAACAAAAGCCCTCAATAAATTCGTCTGACAAAATAGTGAACGGGTGCTGGAAATAGATCTGAAGACAGGTCAGTTTTACCCTACAAATGACAGGGCGTTGCTACGGAAAACCAGCTCAAATCGAGAGGAGCCGCAGACACTTTGGTTCACGTACCAGGCTGATAAGCCAAGGGCGCGAGGCTACCATGTGGGGGATTACGGCCGAACCCTTGAAAGCCGCAATCCCGCCCAAAATCTCAGCACCACTGCAATGGGAGGCTCCTACATGCTCGGGACCTGGGGCTTGCGCCCCAGCCCTATCAGGTAGAGCCACAGTAAGAGGTCCTTGCCGCCCGCAAATCAAAGCGGGCGGAAAACTGCTTGATACTCACCCTATACGGCGATGGGGTGCGAAAAACACCAACCAAAGACTTAGAACCTGGTCGGGGTGTCGAAAACAGTAGAGCAGCCACCACACTGTGAACTGTCAAGACTCAACCACTGACCATGAGAGTTGTCCGCACACCAGGCGATCAACATCTCTGTGACATTACCAGGCTTGTCCTCTGGCTAAATGCACTCCGGTTACGATATCTACCTCTGTACGTTATCAGCCATAACTATCATGCTGGACGCAGAAGAGATGCAGACCAGCGGACATTGCACACCTGCCCCACTGTGTCAACACCCCAGGTGGCGGGGAATGCTAGGCGTACCATCCCTGCATAGAAGCCAAGAAAATAAAGGGAAAAAGAGATACCCCACTCACATGCAAATGCTACGTTTCTGGCAGGACGTGACGATCCTGGGATACAGACACACTGGACTGCCTCTCTTCCGGGTAAACCAGTCCATCTCATATATCACATACCATCATTGCACCCTATAGACACGAGTAGTGAAGACTCGATAGTCTGGTAAGACAACTTCCATAGGAGAGAAAACTCTGATCGTAAACAACTGCTGCCTTGCAGATAGGCTGGGGACAGCCAAAGGCTAAGGAGGGCATCCCTACAGAAACGCCTGTTGAAATCGGATGCACGGGGCCGCAAGCCTAACAAAACAGTGCAACGTAAATCACAGTATGATGGCAGCACAACCTATTCGAAAAACGTATGGCGCTCATCCTGAGGAGACCCGCCAGGCAGCGATAGCGCCGGGCCCCACGCCTCGAAGGGGCCCACCCTTGGCTACTGGTGGTCACCCACCCATGTGTCGTGGAGTCAAGGCACATGGCTATGGGGAAACGACTATTGGCCAAAACTTCAAGACCCTCAGAATATTACAGTGGAATGCGGAGGGAGTCATTAACAAAAAACTTTCCCTAACACATCACCTGCATGAAGGTAAGATTGACGTGGCATGTATCCAGGAAACGCACCTCAACAATAACCATAAATTCTCAATCAGAGGATACCAGACTTTCCGTCTAGATAGAGAAGGCCACAAAGGAGGGGTCCTGATACTGACCAGAAACAGCATACCGAGTAGCGCGGTACCTGTCAATCACACCGGACAAGCAGAAATTGTAGGAGTTGACATAATGGCTCAAGAGACGAAGCTCCGCATTCTCAATCTGTACGGACCACCAAACAGAGACCTATCGCTCTCGAGTATGGAGGTCAGAGACTCCAACTGCATAGTGGTTGGAGATTTCAACAGCCACTCGGAGAGATGGGGATACTCTGACACAGACAGCAGAGGTGACGAAGTGGAAGATTGGGAGATAGATGCAAATCTCTCCCTAATCAATAGGCCGGAGGATAGCCCTAGCTTCTATTCAAGAACATGGCATACCACCTCGACTCCAGATTTGGCCTTCTCCACACAGGACATACACTATAAAATAGACCGCCAGGTGCTAAACCAACTGGCAGGTAGCGACCACAGGCCGATCAGGCTAACCATTGACATGGAAGTAGGCCCACAGGAAACAAAACCGCTCCCACGTTGGAATTACAAACGAGCCGACTGGGACAGATTTGCAATCCTGACAGATGGGCTGTGTGAAACCATCAACACACGAAACACCAAAATGAAGCCCATGGTAGAGAGCCTAAGCAAGGCAATAATGCAAGCCGCCACTGAAACCATCCCAAGAGGAGCTAGGAAAAACTATAAGCCCTACTGGAATGATGAGTTACAGAAAGTGGAAGATGCAGTAACAAATGCTAGAAACATGGCAGAACGAGAAAAATCCGTGGAGGCAAACATCGCCCTCAAAGCCGCCGCGGCGAAGTACAAACACACTCTCAAGCAAACAGCAAGAGAAAGTTGGAAAAATAAAACGGAAAGTTTAAACCTGGACAAAGAAGGGAACAAGCTATGGAAGCTAGTCAGAGCCATGAACGACGAAACCCCGTCAAATAAACAAATTACTATCAAGCAAGGCGAGAACTTGATCACAGGTAAGAAAGCCGCAAACGCCTTTGTCGATCACTATGCCAGAGCAAACCACATCGAGGTCCCTGCAGATAAGCATACAGACATTAGCGAAGAGCTAAAGGGGCACGAAAACAAAAATACGGCTCCTGAAGAGCACATGATGGCCAAACTAACAATGCGCGAAATGGAAGAGGCTATGAGAACACTAAAGAGAAGGAAATCTCCCGGAAAAGACGGGATAACAAACGAAATGCTGATGGGGCTGGGCCAAACAGCGAAGGAAAAACTACTGTCAGTCCTGAACCAAAGCTGGAAAAGGGGTATTGTACCCCAGGCATGGAAAGATGCAATACTGGTACCAGTACCAAAAACAGGAAAGGACAAAACAGATCCGAATGGATACAGGCCCATAAGCCTACTGAGCTGTGTCGGCAAGCTGATGGAACGGATGATAAACACCAGACTGATGTGGCATCTGGAAGAAAAACGAATACTAATTCCACAGCAAGCCGGCTTTAGACAGCACAGATCCACTGAGGACCAGGTCATCCTCATAGCCCAGGAGATAGAAGATGGCTACCAGGCACAGAAACACACAGTAGCTGTTTGGGTGGATCTGGAAAAGGCATTTGACAAAGTCTGGAAGGATGGACTTAGAGTCAAGCTAAGAAGAAGTGATGTTTGTGGGAAGATGTACAAGTGGATCAACCACTACCTCAAACAAAGAACGGCCAGAGTCCAAGTACAAGGGCAGATGAGCAAAAAGGTGACACTCGAGCAGGGAGTACCCCAAGGGGGAGTACTGTCACCCACACTCTTCCTGGTATATATAAACGATATTACAGAGAATATACCAAGAAGAGTCCATAGCTCAATGTTTGCAGACGATCTGGCTATGTGGACCTCTGAAAAGAATCTCACCATAGCAAGAAATCGGATGCAAACGGCCCTAACATCGCTGGAAGAGTGGGCGAACTCATGGCTGGTCAAAATAAACTAGGAGAAAACCACGTGCACAATATTCTCGCTCTCATTAAAACCCCAAAGTACCAAACTAAGCCTAAATGGCAAAATCCTGCAGCCAAACGACAACCCAACCTATCTGGGAGTCACATTTGATCGGCGCATGACATGGAAAAGTCAGATTGAGAGAAACCGAATGAAAGCCAGAGAAAGAATGGCGATCATGAGGAAACTTGCTGGCACAAGCTGGGGAGCAGACGAAGGCATACTAAAGAAACTGTACACTGGAAGAGTGAGACCAGTTCTCGAGTATGGCATCGCGGCTTGGACAACAGCAGCGAAGGCGAACTTCGATAAAGTTAACAAACTTCAAAACCAAGCTATGAGAATCATAACTGGTGGCATGAAGTCAACGCCAATTGTAGAACTTGAAAAGATTACAAAACTGCAATCCATGACCGACAGAAGAGACTGCAGAGCCCAGCTGCAGTCAGAGAAACTCCGAAGACTGACGGACCATCCAATGTACCAGAGGCTAAACAATTTGGGAACTGGGAAACTAAAGCGGAGAAACTTTGCAGAAATAGCCAAAGCAAAGATGCACGAAGATCCCATAAACGCACTAACAACACCAAAACCCATCACTACTGTACGAAAACCTACTTGGAGGCAGGATATATTTCCAGAGGTGGTAGAAAATATACCAGGTATTGCAAACAAAAACTGCCAGACCGAAAAAGAAAGGAGAGATACTACCCTAAGCTTCATAACGAAAAGCTACCCAAGCATGGACTGGACCCATGCATACACCGACGGCTCTGTAACAAACACTACACAGAACGGAGGGGCAGGAGCATTCCTGAACCTACCAAATGGCAGAAAAATAACACTGTCATTCGCTACTGGTAAGTACACGAGCAATTTCAGAGCAGAGGCAGAGGCACTGAGGGCGGCAGTGGAAGAAATGGTAACACACAGTGAAAATGAGAGCCATATAGTCCTGCTGACAGATGCTCTCGAAGTAGTCACAGCGCTAAAAAGCCAGAAAAACACTGAGCTTAATGACTTAAGAGCAGCACTCTGCAAACTGTGCCAACAGTCCGCACCAAAAAGGGTAGTGGTACAGTGGGTTCCGTCACACTGCAACATCCAAGGCAACGAGGAGGCAGACAGACTGGCAAAAGTAGGTGCAAGGCTACCACAAATAGATACCAGTATGACGTACGAAGAGTCAAAACGGCTTATCAAAGCCAGGTACATGTCCAAATGGGAAACCGAACATACTGGTTACACCAAAAACGATGCCTATTACCAGTTGAACCGAAGAGAGCAGGTCGTTGTCTTCAGACTTCGCACTGGCCACAACAGACTGAGGTACCACCTTTTCAACAAATTGAAGATAGGGTGTACCGACGAATGCCCGTGCGGTACTGGTAAAATGACCACTGAACATCTGCTGCAGAACTGCCCGACATACGAGGATCAGAGAGAGCAGATGTGGCCATTGCCAGTGGAACTGCAAGACAAGCTCTATGGTAGTGGCGAGAGTCTCAGGATGACCGCCGCTTTTTTCGAGAAAATAATGGTTACTGTCTGACTGTGTACGCAGAAGAAGAAGAAGAAGAAATACTTCTGATATCTTGGAAATATAATAACGGAAAATAGAAGATAATAATAATAATATTAATAATGTTCGCTTAGGCGTCTGAGGCCGTTGCGTCGGTCGGTCACATCCATGACCCACAACTGTGGCGTGGTTCCAGGCCTCGTCCAAGGCGGCGGTGAAGGTTGTTACTTGCTGGAGTCATACTGTAAGGGGACGGCCTCTTCTGCGCCTCCAGCCGGTCGGGGAAGACTTTTGGCGCTGAGGAACGACTTGTGGGCCTGGGTTTTCTGGTCCAGCCATACAATATGACCGAACAAAGAAACTCGGCGCTGGTCAAGTGTTTCTGAGATCAGGTGGAGGCCTGTTTTAGCAAAGACCTCCATGTTGCGGATGTAGCCATATCATCGGATGTGCAGGGTACGCCGCTGGTGAAAGACTTCTAGTCTCGATATGCCATGTTTCTGTAACCTCCATGGTTTTGGAGCCGTAAAGCAAGACTGGTTGATGCGGATTTAAGATAGAAGATGCAAAATGAAAATCAGAAGAGAATTCAGTTCAGTTCAAGGGCCATCTCCGCATTGAAGGTCGGCTGCAACGGATCCCCATTGCACTTTATCTGTTGCCGTAATGGTGCCTTGCCGACAAGGTTTTCTCCAGTCAATCTCATGATGGCTTTCACTCACTTTTAAAAGTGTCTCCCTCTTGGACGACTGCCTTCCATTCTACCCTGTAGTATGTTCCTGTTGTCCATAGTTTCTACAGGATGGAGTAGTTGCCAGTCCCATGCCAAACCTTCCTTAGAAGTCTTTTTCGACATGCTTGGTAGGTTGCTGTGTTACTATTATTTGCTCTCCTTTCGGACCACGGTAACACACAATTTAATTTCAACCAAGATTCATATCAACGAAGGCTCATGTCAACAAAGATTTATTTCAACAAAGATTTATTTCAACAAACATTTATTTCAACAAACATTTATTTCAACAAATATTTATTTCAACAAACATTTATTTCAACAAAGAATTATTTCAACAAAGATTTATTTCAACAACGATTTATTTCAACAAACATTTATTTCAACAAAGATTTATTTCAACAAAGATTTATTTCAACAAAGATTTATTTTAACAAAGATTTATTTCAACAAACTTTTATTTCAACAAAGATTATATTTCAACAAAGATTTATTTCAACAAACATTTATTTCAACAAACATTTATTTCAACAAAGATTCACATTAAAAGAGATTAATGTGATCAAAGTTTTATTTCAAATAAGTTTCATGTCAGCAAAGATTCATATTAACAAAGATTCATATTAACAGAGATTCATTAAAAAAAACCAAAAACTGAATGTCAACAATGATTTATTTCAGAAAAGATTAATGTTAACATAAATTCATGCCAGGTCAGATCAGCCCATCCCGTAACGAGTGAGGTCGTTGGGGCACACATGAAGACATCATCACAGCTCCCCGCCACCCTTCTCTGTCAGGGGCCGTTCCCTGTGCCCCCTCTGGTCGGAGATTGGTCCATTCTTTTATGATGTCATCCCACCTCTTTTAGGGACGCCTCTTCGTCGTCTGCCTTGCACCTTTCCACGGAGGATTGTATTTTCAAGCATATTTGATCTCGATATGTGACCGTACCTACCAAGCGAGTTTCCTTCTTTTGACAGTTGCCAAGAGGTCTTTAAAAGGCCCTATTGCTGTTGTAATTCTATCTCGCATTTCCTCATTTGTAACTCGATCTTTGTACGTGACGTTTAAAAGTCGTTGGAAACATCTCATCTCCAAGGCCTGTATACCCTGCTGCAGGCCAGATGTAATTCATATGAATAACGATTTTTATTTCAACAAAGATTTATTTCAACAAAGATTTATGTCAATAAAGATTTATGTCAACAAAGATTTATGTCAATAAAGATTTATGTCATCAAAGATATATGCCAAGAAAATTCAAATAAAAAAAGATTCACATCAACGGAGATTTATTTCAAATAAGATTCATGTCAACAAAAATTCATATAAAAAAACATTTATTTCAACAAGGATTAATGTTAACAAAGATTCACATAAAAAAGATTAATATCAACATAGATTTATGTTAACAAAGATTCACATAAAAAAGATTTATATCAACATAGATTTATGTTAACAAAGATTCACATAAAAAAGATTAATGTCAACAAAGGTTTATGTTAACAAAGATTCACATAAAAAAGATTAATGTCAACAAAGGTTTATGTTAACAAAGATTCACATAAAAAAGGTTAATATCAACAAAGATTTATTTCAAATAAGTTTCATCACAGCGAAGATTCGTATCAAGAAAGATTGACACCAACAAAGATCCACACCAACAAAGGTTCACACCAAGATAGATTCACACCAACAAAGATTCACAACAACAAAGATTCACACCAACAAAGATCAACACCAACAAAGATCCATACCAACAAAGATTCACACCAACAAAGATCAACACCAACAAAGGTTCCCACCAACAAAGATTCACACCAACAAAGATTCACACCAACAAAGATCAACACCAACAAAGATCAACACCAACAAAGATCCACACCAACAAAGATCAACACCAACAAAGGTTCACACCAACAAAGATTCGCACCAACAAAGATTCACACCAACAAAGATCAACACCAACAAAGATCAACACCAACAAAGGTTCACACCAACAAAGATTCGCACAACAAAGCTTCGCACAACAAAGATCCACACCAACAAAGATTCGCACAACAAAGATTCACACCAACAAAGATCCACCAACAAAGGTTCACACCAACAAAGATTCGCACAACAAAGATTCGCACAACAAAGATCCATACCAACAAAGATTCGCACAACAAAGATTCGCACAACAAAGATTCACACAACAAAGATTCACACCAACAAAGATCCACCAACAAAGGTTCACACCAACAAAGATTCGCACAACAAAGATTCGCACAACAAAGATCCACACCAACAAAGATCCACCAACAAAGGTTCACACCAAGATAGATTCACACCAACAAAGATTCACATCAATATTGTTTCACACCAACAAAGACTCGCATCAATACAAGTAATGGCTGACTGCAGCTGTGTGAGTATAGCAGTACACGACCGTCTTATCCAGCAACAGTCTGTGTCTTATTGATTGTGTCAACTGAAGTTTAAAAAAAATAATTGGCAAACAGTACGAGCGAGTTACTTGAAACACGTGTTGCTGATCTGACTAACAATGTTATCAGCGATAGTTATCATCCAACTCTGCCTTTTCTTTCGTCTTATCATCATCACCACCCCGATCATCGTCCCCACCACTAAAATTATTATTATCATTTTCCTTATCATTATGAATATCGTTATCTTCATAAACATCATGTATTCTTCACTGTTATCATCTTTCACTGTTATCATCTTTCACTGTTATCATCTTTCCCTATTATAATCTTTCCCTGTTATCATCTTTCCCTGTTATAATCTTTCACTATTATCATCTTTCACTGTTATCATCTTTCACTGTTATCATCTTTCACTGTTATCATCTTTCACTGTTATCATCTTTCATTGTTATCATCTTTCACTGTTATCATCTTTCACTATTATCCTCTTTCACTGTTATCATCTTTCACTGTTATCATCTTTCACTATTATCATATTTCACTATTATCATCTTTCACTGTTATCATCTTTCACTATTATAATCTTTCACTATTATCATCTTTCACTATTATCATCTTTCACTGTTATCATCTTTCCCTATTATAATCTTTCACTATTATCATCTTTCACTATTATCATCTTTCACTATTATCATCTTTCACTGTTATCATCTTTCACTATTATCATCTTTCACTGTTATCATCTTTCCCTATTATAATCTTTCACTATTATCATCTTTCACTATTATCATCTTTCACTGTTATCATCTTTCACTGTTATCATCTTTCACTATTATCATATTTCACTATTATCATCTTTCACTATTATCATCTTTCACTATTATCATCTTTCACTATTATCATCTTTCACTGTTATCATCTTTCACTGTTATCATATTTCACTGTTATCATCTTTCACTGTTATCATCTTTCACTATTATCATCTTTCACTGTTATCATCTTTCACTGTTATCATCTTTCAATTATGTTGTAAAATAATAATAATCATGAAGCATGTCCTTTGCAGAACGTCGCTCTCATGACAGCCTGTCTGTAGGAACCTCAGTCTTCCGGCTGCCCCAAGGTCAAATCGAGCGTCTCCTTGATGTCATGAGTTCATCGTCTGCTCGGTTGGCCCCTGCCTCACGTCCCAGTGACCATGCCCTCCATAACCACTCTCTCCAGTCCGTTGTGTCCTTTGACGTGTCCAAATAACCTCAGTCATTTATAAACCAATTCTCCTTTACATTCAGGTCTTGCCGGATGAATTTGTTTCTTTGTCCACGGGTTTTTTCAGGATTCTTCTGTAGCATTGTGTTTCTTAACTTAACTTAACGTCTTTATACTGGTTTAGAAGACTCTGCAGAGTCTGTATACAACCAGTTTCATTTACATTACATTGCTCTAAAAGCTATGCGCATTCAATCTATTCTTAAATGCATTAATTGTCCCTGCCTCCACTACCTCTCCTGGCAATGCATTCCAAGCATTCACCACTCTCTGACTAAAATAATATTTCCTAATATCTAATCTGGACCTCTCTTTAGTCAGCTTGTAGCTACACCCTCGTGTTATTGTGGATGACTGTATTAAAAAAACAAATTTGTTATAGTCTAATTTAACCTTTCCTGTGATCATCTTATAAACCTGAATTAAGTCACCTCGAATTCTTCTCTCTTCTAGACACTGTAGGCCGGTTTTTCTGAGTCTTTCCTCATAACTGTTATTCTGGAATCCCACTTTCAGCTTTGTCGCTCTTTTTTTGTATCCTTTCCAGTATGTTTATATCTCCTCTATGATAAGGACTCCACACCTGTACACAGTACTCCAATCTAGGTCTAACTAATGCTTTATACAGTTTGACGATCACTTCCTTGCTCCGATGTTTAATATTTCTTTTTATCATACCTAACATTGCATTTGCCTTTTCACTGCTACCTGGACTTGCTCACTCACCTTACCTGTATGATCTATTATAACCCCTAGGTCCCTTCCCTTATTTATCTTTCTAATATTGTTTTCTCCCATTCTGTAATTATGTTCCATATTGGATCTACCCATGTGGATGACTGCACATTTATCTACATTAAACTCCATTTGCCAGATTAAAACAAAAAATTGTTTTAGAAGCGCAAACTGTTCGTCACCACTAAAATCTCGAGGTGGTGGATAGCTAGACATGATGATGTTACTGGAAAATAGAAAAGGCGAAGGTGATGATGTTAGACAAAGTTATTTGTCAACCAGCGAGATGTTTTGTCAACCAGCAAGAGGTTTTGTCAACCAATAACAGACAATTGAATGAATACACAGAGACGGGTCCGCTGAACCGAGTGTACCTAACATGACATGAGCGTTTCCAATTAATTGGGGTGGAGTGGGGGTGGGGGGGGGGGGAAGATATTGGGTGGGGGGAAGGGAGGGAGGAAGGAGTAGGAGTGGGTGGGGGGAGATATTGGGTGGGGGGAAGGGAGGTACAGTGAAGGTGCACGATACTTATTCTTCTTCTATTTCCTTCGTTCTGAAAAGGGCGTTGGGTTCAAGCTGCTTTAATACCATCCCGAGCGTGCTGATGAAGGTGGGATGGGGTCATCCAGTCGATTGTGCTAACTTTGGCTTCATCTGCGTGTCGCTCAGTACTACAGGGAACACATCGGTCCCCACCTCGTTAATGAGCCTGCCATGAAACAGCCCATTTCCAGGGAGGGCTGCGTGTACCAGACATTAGTCCCCTCTCCCCACCTGACCAGACGTTAGTCTCCTCTCCCCACCGGACCAGACATTAGTCCCCTCTCCCAACCTGACCAGACGTTAATCTTCTCTCCCCACCTGACCAGACGTTAGTCTCCTCTCCCCACCTGACCAGACATTAGTCCCCTCACCCAACCTGACCAGACATTAGTCCCCTCTCCCAACCTGACCAGACGTTAGTCTCCTCTCCCCACCTGACCAGACATTAGTCCCCTCTCCCAACCTGACCAGACGTTAATCTCCTCTCCCCACCTGACCAGACGTTAGTCTCCTCTCCCCACCTGACCAGACATTAGTCCCCTCTCCCAACCTGACCAGACGTTAATCTCCTCTCCCCACCTGACCAGACGTTAGTCTCCTCTCCCCACCAGACGGTAGTCTCCTCTCCCCTCCTGCCCAAACGTTAATCTCCTCTCCCCACCAGACGGTAGTCTACTCTCCCCACCTGACCAGACGTTAGTCTCCTCTCCCCACCTGACCAAACGGTAGTCTCCTCTCCCCACCTGACCAGACGTTAGTCTACTCTCCCCACCTGACCAGACGGTAGTCTCCTCTCCCCACCTGACCAGACGTTAGTCTACTCTCCCCACCTGACCAGACGGTAGTCTCCTCTCCCCACCTGACCAAACGGTAGTCTCCTCTCCCCATCTGACCAAACGGTAGTCTCCTCTCCCCACCAGACGGTAGTCTCCTCTCCCCACCTGCCCAAACGTAAGTCCCCTGTCCTAATCTGACCGTGTTTGACACCGGAAGTAGAGAGCTGCTATAAAATAACATTTGTCAAATGTCTCCTTGCATCCATTGAAATGTTTGTGTCTTAAAAACAACAAAAGCTGACAGAACCCACCATGCGCTCTCTGTGTTCTTGATTCCACCTCCAAATCCACCACTTTAACCCCCAAAACAGCGTCCACTAATTGATAACCTTTAACTTTTCTCTCACCCGACCTCGCGAAAGGTAAAACCTCATTCAATGAAGTCTCTAACACACCTTTGGCGTTGACAATATCCACTATGGGACCACCTGTTCTCTCTCAACTTGATAACTAAAATTATCACATACCCATCTCGCACGTGAGCCTGTATGTACACCAAACTATGAACTTATATGAGCATAAATCTTGTGATATGAAAATCAATTAAGATATGGCGACACACATATGGCTAGTCGATATTCGAGAACCACCGGACGATTCTCATACCTTCGGTGTAAGCCGCACCAAAGCCTTGATTTTACTTCAAATTAGAATATCATCTTCAGCGTCATCATCATCATCATCATCATCATCATCAGGTGCCTTGCTGGTTGGCGTTGGGGATCATGGGCATCCATCCACTACTATCCCGTGTGTCGTTGACCAACTCTGTTGTTGATTGTCGCCCGTGCAATTCTCTCAGGCTGTCCAGCATCTTCTCTCTCTGCCTTCCTCTGTCTCTCAGGCTGTCCAACATCTTCTCTCTCTGCCTTCCTCTGTCTCTCAGGCTGTCGAACATCTTTTCTCTCTGCCTTCCTCTGTCTCTCAGGCTGTCCAACATCTCTCTCGGCCTTCCCCTGTCTCTCAGGCTGTCCAACATCTTCTCTGTTTGCCTTACTCTGTCTCTCAGGCTGTCCAACATCTTCTCTCTCTGCCTTCCTCTGTCTCTCAGGCTGTCCAACATCTTCTCTCTCTGCCTTCCTCTGTCTCTCAGGCTGTCCAACATCTTCTCTCTCTGCCTTCCTCTGTCTCTCAGGCTGTCCGACATCTTCTCTCTCTGCCTTCCTCTGTCTCTCAGGCTGTCCACCATCTTCTCTCTCTGCCTTCCTCTGTCTCTCAGGCTGTCCAACATCTCTCTCGGCCTTCCTCTGTCTCTCAGGCTGTCCACCATCTTCTCTCTCGGCCTTCCTCTGTCTCTCACTGTCCAGTATCTTCTCTCTTGGCCTTCCTCTGTCTCTCAGGCTGTCCAACATCTCTCTCGGCCTTCCTCTGTCTCTCAGGCTGTCCACCATCTTCTCTCTCGGCCTTCCTCTGTCTCTCAGGCTGTCCAACATCTTCTCTCTCGGCCTTCCTCTGTCCAACATCTTCTCTCTCGGCCTTCCTCTGTCTATCAGGCTGTCCAACATCATATCTCTCTTTCCTTCTATCTATCCCATTGTCCCGACGTGCACCAAGCCGCGTCTTGTCTCTTGTAGTTAATGAGCTAATTGTGACACAAAGTCACGTTAATGGACTAATAGTGACATGAAGTCACGTTAATGGACTAAGTGTGACATGAAGTGACGTTACTGGACTAAGTGTGCCATGAAGTGACGTTACTGGAGTAAGTGTGACATGAAGTGACGTTACTGGAATAAGTGTGACATGAAGTGACGTTACTGGACTAAGTGTGACACGAAGTGACGTTAATGGACTAAGTGTGACATGAAGTGACGTTAATGGACTAAGTGTAACATGAAGTGACGTTACTGGAATAATTGTGACATGAAGTGTCGTTACTGGACTAAGTGTGACATGAAGTGACGTTACTGGAATAATTGTGACATGAAGTGTCGTTACTGGACTAAGTGTGACATGAAGTGACGTTAATGGACTAAGTGTGATACGAAGTCACGTTACTGGACTAATAGGGACACGAAAATGAGAAAAAGATATGACACTTTTCTGAATGTGAAACAAGAACGGACGAGATCAGATTGGAAGAAGTCGGGTGGGTTGAGGAAGGTCAAAGAGATGGGCCATTTTGGAGAGATGAAGGATGAGTGGTTGTAAGTTGGGTGAGGAGATGTTTGTGTTGAAGATGGAAGACGATATGCATAGGGAGGGGCCGGTTGAAGGAGTAAACGGCGGGGAGGTTGATATGAGAGTAGTGTATTGAGAGCTGAAAGAGATGGGAGAAATGAGAGGAGAACGGAGATGTGAGGCAGGGGAGAAATGTGGGAAGTGGATTTGCTAAATTAACGACATACAATTATCCAGGGCAGGGCCTCGTATCATAGTTTCTCAGGTAGGGTCTTGAGTTTTAACATTCTGGCAGGGTCTCGTGTCATAGTCTCCCAGGCAGGGATTCGTGTTATAACATCCCGGCAGGGCCTCGTATGATAGTCTCCCAGGCAGGGCCTTGTGTTATAACATCCCGGCAGAGCCTCGTATCACAGTATCCAATGCATCGTCTTGTAGCAGAACATCTCGGTCAGCGCCAGGTTAAAGACAAGTATAATTGTAAAAACGCAAATATGCGTAACTCATTGTAGTTACCCTCTACATTAAGGACACACAAAACACAAAATTGAACGTACAAGAAGAGACTTTCACAACAAGGCAATCGTCCACAAACATCAAAACAGAATATATGGACCTCCAGCGCGCACTGAGAATACTTGAGACAGCAAAGCAACCACTAACAAAAATAGTTGTCTTCGCAGACTGCAGATATATAATATAGGCAATACAGAAAACAAACAAACAACGAACCGCTGATATCAGAAATCAGAGCAGAACTAGGAAAACTAGAGACCTTTAACAATAACACTCCATTGGGTACTCTCCCATTGCAGAATCTCTGAAACTAGAGAGATAACGCCCTGCCAAACGAAGGCAGCAAAAAGGCACAATTCAATCATCGAAATATCAAGAACAATTATCAGAAACCAGTATACACACCAATGGAGAGAAGAGAGAAACATAAGCAGTACACCAGACCTAATTCACCAGCTCAAAAGAAATCAACAAACTACCTTATTTCGTCTGAGAACTGGACACTACAGGCTACTAGAACATCTGTACCGACTGAAGATCTAACACACCGATGAGTGCCCATGTGGAACAGGAGACCAGAACCTTGAACACATTCTACAGGAATGCCTATTCTATAGGGAAATGAGATACCAGACCTGGCCAGAAGGTGCGGAGCGGAGACAAAAGCTGTGGGGCAGCCGCTCTGACCTGGTTGAGACTACACACTTCATCATGACGACTGGCTTGCAGATAGCGCATGACCAAAGATCCACAAGGGTCAAACAACATCACAAGCAAAATGAAACATTTTGAATTAAAGTAAAAACAAAAGCGTCGAGTTACCTGACAGGGTACCTCGAATTGCTTCATTATGAAAACCCCCGTAACAAACAAATGTCTCCAAAGTTTCGCGAATAATTGGAGTCAGACAACACAAAAACATTATTGAATAGGACTAGCTATAGTGTCGTCACCTGAACTGACCTTAAGGTATCTAGAGATGAGGGGTGAAACCCTAGAATCTGTGAAATTTTAATTTCAGGCAAGTTCATTAGATTATTTTCATCTGTCTGGACTACAAACTTGCTTCTACTACAAATCCAGGTAATTCTTATGTTTATTTACTTTATTTATTCGTTTCGGTTCACTTGCGTGACGTGGGGAGGTACCGTTTTTTTGTTTTTAAGACACTGAAGCTGTTTTACTTGTTGCCAGCCAGCGTTGGTGAATGGTGTCTATTAAATTATCTAAGCATTTGACCGTTTGACCTTATTCGTGGTGAGCTGGTGTTTCTCTCTTGTTGTTATAGTTACGGATTCAACAGCATTCGGGCTCTTGCTCTTCGACCCATTGCCATGTAATGGTATCTGCACGTGTTAATTAGTTGTTAAATGTCATACACAGTGTTCAGTTGATCTGCCCTCCGAAGAAGAAGCCTTTTCCTAAAATGGTTGAGGGCTGAGCACTCAAAGAAATGATGATCAACGGTTTCATATGGGTGTGTACACAGCTGGTACTCAGGAGTGGGTTGTGGTTGGATTCTGTTCAGGTGTTTGCTTAGTGGGATGTGTTGGATTCTGTTCAGGTCTTTGTTTAGTGGGATGTGTTGGGTTTTGTTCAGGTGTTTGTTTAGTGGGATGTGTTGGATTCTGTTCAAGTATTTGTTTAGTGGGACGTGTTGGATTCTGTTCAGTTGTTTGTTTAGTGGGATGTGTTGGATTCTGTTCAGGTGTTTGTTTAGTGGGATGTGTTGGGTTCTGTTCAGGTGTTTGTTTAGTGGGATGTGTTGGATTCTGTTCAGTTGTTTGTTTAGTGGGATGTGTTGGATTCTGTTCAGTTGTTTGTTTAGTGGGATGTGTTGGATTCTGTTCAGTTGTTTGTTTAGTGGGATGTGTTGGATTCTGTTCAGTTGTTTGTTTAGTGGGATGTGTTGGGTTCTGTTCAGGTGCTTGTTTAGTGGGATGTGTTGGGTTCTGTTCAGGTGTTTGTTTAGTGGGATGTGTTGGATTCTGTTCAGGTGTTTGTTTAGTGGGATGTGTTGGGTTCTCAGTCGGAAAATGGTGCTCAGATCCTTTCTTGTGAGTTGATTTACCCTGTCATTTGGACTGGGGCTTGCGATATGTCTGTAGACCACCCTTCTTAACTTAACTTAACTTAACTTAACTTAACGTCTTTATACTGGTTTAGAAGACCCTGCAGAGTCTGTATACAACCAGTTACATTTACATCACCTTGCTCTAAAATCTATGCGCATCCAGTTTATTCTTAAACGCATTAACTGTCCCTGCCTCCACCACCTCCCCTTGTGCTTCCCATGGCCCACCTGTTCAGCCATGTTTCTTTGCTGATCTTATGAGCTGTTTAGCTGTTTGTAAAATTGTTTCTGTGTGTGGTTTGTCTTGTCTTGATTCCTCCTTTGCTAGTCTACCTATTTTATCATTGCCCTTCTCCCTTCTACATTGGCTGTTATAAACCAGTGTTACCAATCAGTTTAGTTCACATCCCATCTCTAAAGTGAAGATCACATACAGTTAATCTCCAACGTCCTCTGCGTCGCGCTCTTTTAGTATAATCTGCCAAACGTTTTTCTGTCCATCTTTTAGAGTTACCCTCCCACGTATATCGTTGCTCACCTATAATACATTTACCATACATCTTTCAATCGACTATTGTTTTCATCAGAATCTTACGTGCCTTCCTGTGAACCAAATATCTTCACTGAATCTGATTTCGTTCACCATTGAATTTGCATCCCTAATTTCTCAAATACTTCCTTATTTGTTTTCTTTCCATGTAATCCTCTCCATTCGTATTCAAATACAAACATCAAAAGCTTCAATGCTATTCTAAATTCGTTTGTTCATTGTTAGTGTTTCGCCATACAGTGAGGACGTGCGAACACAACACCTGCACGTTCTCCTTGTTAATTTGTGAGCGACTTGATCAGATGTCAATATCTGACTCATGTTGGGGGATGTCAATATCTGACTCATGTTGGTGGATGTCAATATCTGACTCATGTTGGTGGATGTCAATATCTGACTCATGTTGGTGGATGTCAATATCTGACTCATGTTGGTGCATGTCAATATCTGACTCATGTTGGTGGATGTCAATATCTGACTCATGTTGGTGGATGTCAATATCTGACTCATGTTGGTGGATGTCAATATCTGACTCATGTTGGTGGATGTCAATATCTGACTCATGCTGGTGGATGTCAATATCTGACTCATGTTGGTGGATGTCAATATCTGACTCATGTTGGTGGATGTCAATATCTGACTCATGTTGGTGGATGTCAATATCTGACTCATGTTGGTGGATGTCAATTTCTGACTCATGCTGGTGGATGTCAATATCTGACTCATGTTGGTGGATGTCAATATCTGACTCATGTTGGTGGATGTCAATATCTGACTCATGTTGGTGGATGTCAATATCTGACTCATGTTGGTGGATGTCAATATCTGACTCATGTTGGTGGATGTCAATATCTGACTCATGTTGGTGGATGTGAATATCTGACTCATGTTGGTGGATGTCAATATCTGACTCATGTTGGTGGATGTCAATATCTGACTCATGTTGGTGGATGTCAATATCTGACTCATCTTGGTGGATGTCAATATCTGACTCATGTTGGTGGATGTCAATATCTGACTCATGTTGGTGGATGTCAATATCTGACTCATGTTGGTGGATGTCAATATCTGACTCATGTTGGTGGATGTCAATATCTGACTCATGTTGGTGGATGTCAATATCTGACTCATCTTGGTGGATGTCAATATCTGACTCATGTTGGTGGATGTCAATATCTGACTCATGTTGGTGGATGTCAATATCTGACTCATGTTGGTGGATGTCAATATCTGACTCATGTTGGTGGATGTCAATATCTGACTCATGTTGGTGGATGTCAATATCTGACTCATGTTGGTGGATGTCAATATCTGACTCATGTTGGTGAAAACAGACTTGGCAATCCTTATTCTTTTCTTGATTCTAATTTCCCGTCTCACATTTCCCATTATTATAATTTCCCGTCTCCCATTTCCCATTATTATAATTTCCCGTCTCCCATTTGCCATTATTATAATTTCCTGTCTCCCATTATTATAATTTCCCGTCTCCCATTTCCAATTATTATAATTTCCCGTCTCCCATTTCCCATTTCTCGGCTCCCATTATTATAATTTCCCGTCTCCCCTTTCTCATTATTATAATTTCCCGTCTCCCAGAGGCACTGAGGGCGGCAGTGGAAGAAATGGCAACACACAGTGAAAATGAGAGCCACATAGTCTTGTTGACAGATGCTCTCGCCGTAGTCACAGCGCTAAAAAGCCAGAAAAACACTGAGCTTAATGACTTAAGAGCAGCACTCTGCAAACTGTGCCAGCTGTCCGCACCAAAAAGGGTAGTGGTACAGTGGGTTCCGTCACACTGCAACATCCAAGGCAACGAGGAGGCAGACAGACTGGCAAAAGAAGGTGCAAGGCTACCACAAACAGATACCAGTATGACGTACGAAGAGTCAAAACGGCTTATCAAAGCCAGGTACATTACCAAATGGGAAACCGAACATACTGGTTACACCAAAAACGATGCCTATTACCAGTTGAACCGAAGAGAGCAGGTCGTTGTCTTCAGACTTCGCACTGGCCACAATAGACTGAGGTACCACCTATTCAACAAATTGAAGATAGGGTGTACCGACGAATGCCCGTGCGGTACTGGTAAAATGACAACTGAACATCTGCTGCAGAACTGCCCGACATACGGGGATCAGAGAGAGCAGATGTGGCCATTCCCAGTGGAACTGCAAGACAAGCTCTATGGTAGTGGCGAGAGTCTCAGGACGACCGCCGCTTTTTTCGAAAAAATAATGGTTGCTGTCTGACTGTGTACGCAGAAGAAGAAGAAGAAGATTTCCCGTCTCCCATTATTATAATGTCCCGTCTCCCATTTCTCAATATTATAATTTCCCGTCTCCCATTATTATAATTTCCCGTCTCCCATTTCCCATTATTATAATTTCACGTCTCCCACTATTATAAGTTCCCGTCTCCCATTTCTCATTATTATAATTTCCCGTCTCGCATTATTATAAGTTCCCGTCTCCCATTTCCCATTATTATAATTTCCCGTCTCCCATTTCCAATTATTATATTTCCCGTCTCCCGTTTCCCATTATAATATTCCCGTCATCTCATAATCTCACAAACACTTGAACGCCACCGAGTTTCTTTGTTCGGTCATGTTGTACGGCTGGACCAGGAAACACTTGACCGACGTCAAGTTTCTTTCTTCGGTCATGTTGTACGGCTGGACCAAGAAACAATTGACCGTCGCCGAGTTTCTTTGTTCGGTCATGTTGTTGGGCTGGAACAGTAAACACTTGACCGACGCCGAGTTTCTTTGTTCGGTCATGTTCTACGGCTGGAACAGGAAACACTTGACCGACGCCGAGTTTCTTTGTTCGGTCATGTTGTACGGCTGGACCAGGAAACACTTGAACGCCACCGAGTTTATTTGTTCGGTCATGTTGTACGGCTGGACCAGGAAACACTTGACCGACGTCAAGTTTCTTTCTTCGGTCATGTTGTACGGCTGGACCAAGAAACAATTGACCGTCGCCGAGTTTCTTTGTTCGGTCATGTTGTTCGGCTGGAACAGTAAACACTTGACCGACGCCGAGTTTCTTTGTTCGGTCATGTTGTACGGCTGGAACAGGAAACACTTGACCGACGCCGAGTTTCTTTGTTCGGTCATGTTGTACGGCTGGACCATGAAACACTTGACCGCCACCGAGTTTCTTTGTTCGGTCATGTTGTACGGCTGGACCAGGAAACCCCGGCTCACAAGATACTACACAAGTCGGTCCTCAGCGCCAAAAGTCTTCCTCCGATCGACTGGAGGCACAGAAGAGGCCGTCACCACACAGTATGGTTCCAGTAGATAGCAATCTCTACCTCCCCCCTTACGATGCCTGGAGCCACGACGCAGCTGTGGGTCATGGATGTGACCGACAGACGCAACGGGCCCAAAACGCCCAAGCGAACATTATTAATATTATTAGGAAAGGGGAATCTCTAGACCTGTCCGGTGTTTGATCATGGCCTACTTTACATCTACATTAGACTGTAGTTTGACTTTAGATCTACAGTAGACTGTAGTTTGTATTTAGATCTAGACCGTAGTTTGACTTTCGATCTACAGTAGACTTTGTATTTAGATATAGACTGTACTTTGACTTTAGATCTATATTACACTGTAGTTTGACTTTAGATCTAGACTGTAGTTTGACTTTAGATCTACATTAGACTGTAGTTTGACTTTAGATCTACATTAGACTCTAGTTTAACATTAGATCTACATTAGACCGTAGTTTGACATTAGATCTACATTAGACCGTAGTTTGACTTTAGATCTACATTAGACTGTGGTTTGACTTTAGATCTACATTAGATCGTAGTTTAACATTAGATCTACATTAGACCGTAGTTTGACATTAGATCTACATTAGACCGTAGTTTGACTTTAGATCTACATTAGACTGTGGTTTGACTTTATATCTAGACTGTAGTTTGACGTTAGATCTACATTAGACTATGGTTTGACTTTAGACCTACATTAGACTTTAGTTTGACTTTAGATCTAGACTGTAGTTTGACGTTAGATCTACATTAGACTATGGTTTGACTTTAGACCTACATTAGACTTTAGTTTGAATTTAGATCTAGACTGTAGTTTGACTTTAGATCTACATTAGACCGTAGTTTGACTTTAGATGTAGACTGTAGTTTGACGTTAGATCTACATTAAACTGTAGTTTGACTTTAAATCTACATTAGACTGTAGTTTGACGTTAGATCTACTTTAGACTGTAGTTTGACGTTAGATCTACATTAGACTGTAGTTTGACGTTAGATCTACAATAGACAGTAGTTTGACGTTAGATCTACATTAGACTGTAGTTTGACTTTAAATCTACATTAGACCGTAGTTTGATGTTAGATCTACTTTAGACTGTAGTTTGACGTTATATCTACATTAGACTGTAGTTTGACGTTAGATCTACTTTAGACTGTAGTTTGACGTTAGATCTACATTAGACCGTAGTTTGACTTTAGATCTAGACTGTAGTTTGACGTTAGATCTACATTAGACTGTAGTTTGACGTTAGATCTACTTTAGACTGTATTTTGACGTTATATCTACTTTAGACTGTAGTTTGACTTTAGATCTACATTAGACTGTAGTTTGACGTTAGATCTACATTAGACTGTAGTTTGACGTTAGATCTGCATTAGACTGTAGTTTGACAGTAGATCTACATTAGGCTCATAGTTTTTGATTTTTCGGCGTTATTATCCAATCCTTAGACCTGACTGGTTGTTGAATTCCCAATCCCTGTAGTTGTTGTTCGCTTACAACCATCAGAGCTGTATCATCCTCCTATCTGAGATTGTTTACGGATACTTCCCCGATATTTTTCTTGTTATTTCCTCTGTCCGATATTTTGCTTGTTATTTCCTCTGTGTGATATTTTTTTGTTATTTGCTCTGTCCGATATTTTTTTGTTATTTCCTCTGTGTGATATTTTTCTTGTTATTTCCTCTGTGTGATATTTTTCTCGTTATTTCCTCTGTCCGATATTTTTCTTGTTAATTCCACTATCTGTCTGAAAATTTTTCTGTGTACGATTTTTCTTATTCCATTGGTGATTTTTCTGTAAAGAACCGATATCACTGCACTCTAGAAAAACGCACAGGTGCTCTGTCTGTCACTGTCAGTATATTGCAGAGCATTGGGGTACTGATGTTTCAAGTAGCACATTGGTTGTAACTACATATGCTGCCTCCTCTCAGGTACTCATCCCTGATCGATCTTCGATTGTCTGCCAATGATTGATTATTCAATTGCAGTGTCAACATCCTACATGATAGTGCTGGACCTTAGAACATGTAATCTATCAACATACATTTTGGAATTCCTCAGTTCCTGTCTCCCAGGTCTGTCATATCGCAACTGTAAATCAGATACCAATTTAAACTTGGTAGACTGGAGCGTGTCGATAATCCTGGTAGAACCCCCACCTCTGGAAGTTGATGAAGAAGAAGAAGAATATGAAGAAGAAGAAGAAGATGATGATGAAGAATAAAAATAAGAAGAAGCAGAAGAAAAGAAGCCTTCCCCCTTGCCGAATTTTTTCTAGTAACTGATTTGAAGGGGCTTTTCGTAGGTTCTGGGGTTTAATGAAGAAGATATGCCTAGGTTTTTACTTTCTGTAGTGCAATGCAAGACGTTTCTGAAAACTCACCACTATTAGGATCACAGTGTTAATTCCCTCCTCGCTGACTAGGCTTCTGTAACACATCCTGTTTACAGGTCTTGGTCGACGTGTTGCGCCTGAAACTGAAATAAGTCTTCGCACGCAATTCCATTGATCTATTTGACCTTCATAACTCAACAGATCAATGCAAATTGACGACTAGGTTAACCTTAGCGCCTTGACTAGGAAACATAGAAGAAAACATCTTTATCTATATTAACCCTGAACAGGGATCAAGATGCTGAGCAGCGCATGAGCTGCAGTGGTCAGCGACCCATAGCTGACTTCTAGCGTCAGGGCCAGAGAACCAGAGCTGCCAAGACCCTTCTACACCTCCACGCGGTGATCCTGGATAACAGGCTGCAGCAGGGCAGACTGGCTAAGGAGAAGGGATCGAAGAGGGAATGCTAACCCAGTACTAAAAAAAATGCTTGCTTAAGTCGGATGTGTTGAACCGAATGGTGCAAATATCGCAGTCAAGCTGTAAACTACGACACAACGCATTCTGTTCTCTGGACTACATTCTGCTAATTAAGCCCTTTCAGGGTTTGGTAGCGGGAGATTGAGAACGAACGAAGCCAAGCCAAACCAAACTAAGCCAAACCAAGCCAAGCCAAGCCAAGCCAAACCAAACCAAGCCACGCCAAGGCAAGCCAAGCCAAGCCAAGCTAAGCCAAACAAAGCCAAGCCAAACCAAGCCAAACCAAGCCAAGCCAAGCCCTGAACAGATTTTGATGTGAACAGCTTTGAGCAGACTGCAAGATGTCGCAGGTCAATTCGATTTGTGCGTTATGTCTCAAGCCTGTTCAATTTTCCAGATTTAGAGTGTGTCCAGGTTTATCACTTCTGCAGCCAAAAGTATTTTCAATTTGGCTTGGCTTGGTTCTCAATCTCCTGCTACCAAACCCTGAAAGGGCTTAAGTAGCAGAATGTAGTCTACAGAACGGAATGCGTTGTGTCGTAGTTTACAGCTTGACTGCGATATTTGCACCTTTTGGTCCAACACATCCGACTTCAGCAATCATTTTTTGAGGACCGGGTTAGCATTCCCATTTCGATCCCTTCTCCTTAGTCAGTCTTGAAATATGGAATTGAAATTTTAAATTATTCAGCCAAACTAGGATGAAATATTACAATGCAAATATCACAGTCAAGCTGTACACTAACGACACAATGCATTCTGTTCTCCGGACTACATCCTGCTACTTTCAAAGCCCTGTTTAGGGCTTTGTAGCAGGAGATTGAGAACGAACGCAGAAGAAGAAGAAGAAGAAGAAGAAGAAAAAGTAGATGAAGCAGAAGAAAACGAAGCAGATTTTAAATCAACACATTAAGCAAAGAGTGAGTCACGCTTGGAGGTGAGACACTGGGAGAGGTGGACACCTTCACGTATTTGGGCAGCACCACTGACATCACAGGGGGGCACAGAGGCAGATGTAAGGGTTAGAATTGGAAAGGCCGGGAATAGCATTCAAGTTCCTGGATAATATATGGAGATCCAGGGAAATAAGGACTGATACCAAGTTCAGATTGTTTAAATCCAATGTCAAGTCAGTTCTCATGTACAGAGGAGAAACATGGAGAACGACAAAGGCAATTCAGAGGAAACTCCGGTCGTTCGTTAATAAATGTCTACTGAGGATAGTGGGTATGTTGGCAGGACATGCTCAGGGATGAAGGCCTGGGGGAAGGAGTCAACAACAACCAGTAGAGCTAAAGGTTACATGTAGGATACGGGGTTAGATAGGACACACACTACAACAGAAATCACCTTTCAACATGGCAAGACAGGCCCTGGCATGGTATCCACAGAGGTAGAGCAAGAGAGGTAGACAAAGAAACACCCGGAGATAATAAACGCGTAATAGTAATTATCTCAATAAGAGAGTGACACCACAAGATCCATCTTGCTGGAAGAGGGTTGTCAATGGCCTATGCCAAGAAAGAAGAGACGGGCATTGATCAATGATGTTGACACAAGAAGAAACGAATGATATCTTAAGAAATAACATTCCTGATTCTTGGTTCGAGGAACCAGCGTCATCACACGGGGGACATTCCCATGTGCTCTATTCTCCGCCCAAGCCAGCCAAGCGTATGTATAAGTAGGGTACCAATCAGATGTTGATTTCGTGTTCTTCTGATCTTTCCAGACAGAACACACTTTCTCCCTCTCCCCTAGTCACCACTCCCAAATCAGTCATCCTCTGTACATATGCATTTTCCTGACCCAGTCTCTTCTACATTCTGTAGACTGTCTATGTCTGCCCTTATCAACTCAACCCTGTCTCTTCATCATTCTGTAGACTGTCCATGACTGCCCTTATCAACTCAACCCTGTCTCTTCATCATTCTGTAAACTGTCCATGACTGCCCTTATCAACTCAACCCTGTCTCTTCATCATTCTGTAGACTGTCCATGACTGCCCTTATCAACTCAAACCTGTCTCTCGTCATCACCGCGTCATTCCCCACAGCACGTCCCGCCACTGCATCAGCTCTTTCATTATCCCAGACGCCTGCGTGTCCCGAGCAGTAGATCCCCGTGCCACTTTGTACACCAGAGCTGCACAGAAGAGAATCCCACTCTCTTCCTAACATGTACCTTTCTATCTTACTTAAGAAATAACATTTTTTCGTGTAAAGTCATTCATAAAATTCCAAGAATTGTGTAATGGCGAAAGCGTATGGTAGCGGTTCTCAGTCCAGAATTGTCTGTGTCCGGAATAACTAAACCAGTAAGCTAATGCCCCTAAAGAATTTCAACTCACTTTTAAATATTCGAACTGAAGCCAGATGCATTGGGCCGTTAAGGTGCAAAACATTCCGTCCTATAAAACAACACGAATGAGAAAAGCAGATTAAAAGTGTAAGTCAGTATGTAGGTCAAATGAAATAACATGAAATTGCAATTGGTGGCTTCTACAGATGTCTTTATCACCTAACATCGACATCCAGCTTGATGATTATAGTAAGGTGCAGACGTTAAGTGTCGCTTGTACGTGCGCAGCTCATATACAAAATGGCGTCCAAGCTCACAAAGTGTGCAATCAAAGAACTGGGAACTGTTGTCCGGGATTGTTTGTGGGCAAAATAAATTTTTGAGAAGGCTATTCTTTTAAGAATGCTGAATTTTTACGGCGTTTGTAGCGAAATGTGGTGCATAAATGGGTCTATAAATTTGGTTAAAGATGCTACAATATTGCTCACGAAGCTTGGCCTGGTCGTCCTGTTAAGAATGCAACATACGCATGTGTGCGGCGGGAGAGAGGGACGGTGTGGAGGGAGAGAGGGACGGTGTGGGGGGAGAGAGGGACGGTGTGGAGGGAGAGAGGGACGGTGTGGAGAGAGAGAGGGACGGTGTGGGGGGGGGGAGAGGGACGGTGTGGAGGGAGAGAGGGACGGTGTGGAGGGAGAGAGGGACGGTGTGGAGGGAGAGAGGGACGGTGTGGAGGGAGAGAGGGACGGTGTGGAGGGAGAGAGGGACGGTGTGGGGGGGGGAGAGGGACGGTGTGGAGGGAGAGAGGGACGGTGTGGAGGGAGAGAGGGACGGTGTGGAGAGAGAGAGAGGGACGGTGTGGAGAGAGAGTAGCGTTAACTTAACGTCTTTATACTGGTTTAGTAGACTGCAGAAGAGGATGAAGAAGAAGAAGAAGAAGTAGAAGAAGATGAAGAAGATGAAGACGAAGAAGAAGTAGAAGTAGAAGAAGAAGAAATAGAAGAAGAAGAAGAAGAAGAAGAAGAAGAAGAAGAAGCTGAAGAAGACGAAGAAGAAGAAAAAGAAGAAGAAAAAGAAGATGAAGAAGAAGAAGAAGAAGAAGAAGAAGAAGAAGGCAAAGAGAAACAAGAAGAAGAAGTAGAAGACATGGAAGTAGTAGAAGAAGAAGAAGAAGAAGAAGATGATGAAGAAGACGAAGAAGAAGAAGAAGAAGAAGAAGAAGAAGAAGGAGACGAAGCAGGAGAAGAAGAAGAACTCCCCGTTCCCGCCTTATCTAAGTACGATCAGCTGTGCCATGACCCACAAAACGGACACCAGGTGCTCTCCTGTGAGATGATTGAAGCTGTCATGAGAATTACGTTTGCCCACGCTTGCAGACTTGTCTCTCAAAGCCTCCATTACCGAAATGCTGAAGTAATTCTCTGTGTCTGATGCTATTATGCATTATTCCGCTGTTTGGTGGCTTGCTATTTTTTTAAATCTTAGGATTTACGTTCATCCCATATGCTGTCATAGCAAGTAGTGGAATTGATAATGAATTTTAATCGATTAATCAATCAATCGATCAATCAATACATTTCTGTTCCCTGCGAAATAAAGGTCTTCAACACATACGCGCCAAATACTTCTGTCATAGAATATTTGTTCCAGCCGGGCCAAGATGGCGAACGGTCAGTGAGCTGAAAGAAGGCAATGACTCATACCTGGTTGCTTACATCAGGGTCAGTGACTCCTAGCTGGTTGCTTACATCAGAGTCAGTGACTCCTAGCTGGCTGCTTACATCAGGTTCAGCGAGCTGATAGAAGGCAATGACTCATACCTGGTTGCTTACATCAGGGTCAGTGACTCCTAGCTGGTTGATTACATCAGGGTCAGCGAGCTGATAGAAGGCAGTGTTTCATATCTGGTTGCTTACATCAGGGCCAGTGACTCCTAGCTGGTTGCTTACATCAGGGTCAGTGACTCATACCTGGCTGCTTACATCAGGGTCAGTGAGCTGATAGAAGGCAATGTTTCATATCTGGTTGCTTACATCAGAGTCAGTGACTCCTAGCTGGTTGCTTACATCAGGGTCAGTGAGCTGATAGAAGGCAATGACTCATACCTGGTTGCTTATATCAGAGTCAGTGACTCCTAGCTGGTTGCTTACATCAGGGTCAGTGAGCTGATAGAAGGCAATGACTCATACCTGGCTGCTTACATCAGGGTCAGTGACTCCTAGCTGGTTGATTACATCAGGGTCAGTGAGCTGATGGAAGGCAATGTTTCATATCTGGCTGCTTACATCAGGGTCAGTGACTCCTAGCTGTCTGCTTACATCAGGCTCAGCGAGCTGATAGAAGGCAATGACTCATACCTGGTTGCTTACATCAGGGTCAGTGACTCCTAGCTGGTTGATTACATCAGGGTCAGCGAGCTGACAGAAGGCAATGACTCATACCTGGCTGCTAACATCAGGGTCAGTGACTCATAGCTGGTTGCTTACATCAGGGTCAGTGACTCATACCTGGCTGCTTACATCAGGGTCAGTGAGCTGATAGAAAGCAATGACTCATACCTGGTTGCTTACATCAGAGTCAGTGACTCCTAGCTGGCTGCTTACATCAGGGTCAGTGACTAATGGCTGGCTGCTTACATCAGGGGTCAGCGAACCATAGTTGATCAACGCCCTATTCTGTCTCCACGTGGCGGCTCTGGTCACACGTGTATATGGGAGGCTGCGTGGCCTATTTGTGAAGCGTCCGTTTCATAATCTCAACGCACCTGGTTCTGATCACGATCGTATACAGTTTGGAAGACATGTTTTTTTCCCCGCTCCTCTACGTACGGAAAGTAATGATAACTTACCGTCCTGCACACTTGCCAAGAAACTGATAACAGCCAAATAGGTTAGCGGTTGAAAGAAGAGATGGACTGTAAAGGATATATTACTTACTTAAGTCAAGGGGTAGGGATCGAAGGTGGAAGGCAAACCTGGTACTCAAATACTCGATACTCAGTTGAAATCGAATGTCTCTTGCCGAAAGGCACATATATCGCAGCCTCGCTGTAAACTACGACATGTTACAATGCCCTTTTCAGAACGAATGTCGAAGAAGAAGAAGAAGAAGAAGATGATGTACAAGAAGAAGGAGAAATAACCATTTCAGTTCTGGCCATGTCCTCCATGTATTATTGTTATCTCGAGCTCTCTTCTCTATGTGTGGATTGGTCTGTCCCTACTTCATCCGTCAGGGGGCGCTCTTCTCTATGTGTGGATTGCTCTGTCCCTACTTCATCCGTCAGGGGGCGCTCTTCTCTATGTGTGGATTGCTCTGTCCCTACTTCATCCGTCAGGGGGCGCTCTTCTCTATGTGTGGATTGGTCTGTCCCTACTTCATCCGTCAGGGGGCTCTCTTCTCTATGTGTGGATTGGTCTGTCCCCACTTCATCCATCAGGGGGCTCTCTTCTCTATGTGTGGATTGCTCTGTCCCCACTTCATCCGTCAGGGGGCTCTCTTCTCTATGTGTGGATTGGTCTATCCCTACTTCATCCGTCAGGGGGCTCTCTTCTCTATGTGTGGATTGGTCTGTCCCTACTTCATCCGTCAGGGGGCTCTCTTCTGTATGTGTGAATTTGTCTGTCCCCACTTCAGCCGTCAGGGGGCGCTCTTCTGTATGTGTGGATTGCTCTGTCCCTACTTCATCCGTCAGGGGGCTCTCGTCTTTATGTGTGGATTGGTCTGTCCCTACTTCATCCGTCAGGGGGCTCTCTTCTCTATGTGTGGATTGCTCTGTCCCTACATCATCCGTCAGGGGGCTCTCTTCTCTATGTGTGGATTGCTCTGTGCCTACATCATCCGTCAGGGGGCTCTCTTCTCTATGTGTGGATTGGTCTGTCCCTACTTCATCCGTCAGGGGGCGCTCTTCTCTATGTGTGGATTGCTCTGTCCCTACTTCATTCGTCAGGGGGAAATGTCTCCATACTAAACCGTCATTCTTCTGTAGATTTCTGAAAGTTTTGCACCCTCTGACCCCACAAAACGAATAATGCCTCGTTATTCTTTCACATGGGGAGTGAGGGTGGGGTGGGGAGGGGGAGGTGGGGGGGGGGTAGCGAGATTAGGGCTGGTCGTCCAGCTCGTTAAAGGAAAGTGAAGCGTCTGTAACATCCTCTTCTTTCCAGGTGTAGAGATCGCCGCTGGATTCACTGTTCGGCTTGGCGTTCTCGAGTAACTAGCATCTGCGGGCAACGACTCCACTGTCTTGTGTAAAACTCGGGAGAGGGTAGGGCTACGGGAGCAAACCCAGACAGAAAATCAGGAGTGGTAGCACCTAAGGCGGATGGTTTCAAAATTGCAAACTCATTCCGGCAGCTCCTGCTGCTGAGCTGGTACCAAATCGTCATGCTTTGCATTCCTTTGGTTTACACCAGCGAGGCCGAGAGGGGGATCCTGCAGTTTGGGCAGCCCAGGGTCTCCATATTCAGCTCACTGAGAGGCTACTCACAGGCTGCCACCCACATGTTCTGAAAAGACTGAGACGCCTATGATGATTATGGCGCATGCTTACACAGACAGCTCGCCACAAGCCCTACATGGAGTACTACTAAAGAGCCTTTTTATATCCTGAAATAAAATTAATCCGTTGTACATACTCGTTCATGAACTTTATCGTAACATTTTTGTTATTTAATGAATGTAATTCGTACTTTACCTTCATTTCCATTTCTTCTTTTTTTAACGGTGTTTTAGTAATTCTAATTCATGGTATAATTCTTGGTGCAATGTGTATTACAGAATCATGGTCGCACTCACAGCATTGATCTTTTTACTACAACTGGTACTAAGCACATCTAGGGAACAGGAAATGGACACATGCGTTGAGTTGATCGATAATCCGAAATCAGTGTTCTCCCAGTCAAAGAACCACGATTCGCCAATTGCCCATTACTTGGTTGATGAGTTAGGAGAATGCATGGACAATTGTTGTGGTGAAGGTTGGTAGATTGTTTCGTGGCTAGTGGTACTGAATTCTTTTTTTGTTGAAGATATTTCTCTTGTAGCTGGTTAGGAAGATGGGAAGACGGCATCCATGAATGGACTGAACTACGACTTGAAGAGGCACAAAAAGGAACGTAGACAGAGGGGTGGCGTAGCATTGTGGAGGTGTCAGCAGGGGTGCCCCAACGATCTGTTGGCTTTGATGTGTCCCAACATGTTGTTTTTCTGTTTTGGGTGAAATAAACAAACATAGCAAACACACGACGTGGAAACAGCAGTGGTCGTAAACATTCCTCAACTGCAACATCAATAGGGATAAAGTCGTAGGACAGATAGACAGACATGCATGCATACAAACATAGAGGCAGGCAGACAGACAGACAAACATATAGGTAGACAGACAGACAGGCAGGCAGACAGACAGGCAGGCAGACAGACAGTAAGACAGATAGGCAGGCAGACAGACAGGCAGGCAGACAGACAGGCAGACAGACAGACAGGCAGGCAGACAGACAGTAAGACAGATAGGCAGGCAGACAGACAGTAAAACAGACAGGCAGGCAGACAGACAGTAAGACAGATAGGTAGGCAGACAGACAGGCAGGCATACAGACAGGCAGGCATACAGACAGGCAGGCAGACAGACAGGCAGGCAGGCAGACAGACAGGCAGGCAGACAGACAGACAGACAGGCAGGGACAGGCAAGCAGCCAGGGACAGGCAAGCAGCCAGGGACAGGCAAGCAGCCAGGGACAGGTAAGCAGCCAGGGACAGAAAGACAGACAGACATATAGGCAGACAGAAAGAAAGGCAGGCAGGCAGCCAGGGACAGACAGACAGAGAGACAGACAGACAGAAAGGCAGGCAGGCAGCCAGGGACAGACAGACAGAGAGACAGACAGACAGAAAGGCAGCCACGGACAGACAGACAGACAAACAGACAGACAGACAGGCAGACATACAGAAATACAGGCAGGCAGCCAGGGACAAACAGACAGAGAGACAGACAGACAGAAAGGCAGGCAGACAGCCAGGGACAGACAGGCAGACAGACAGACATACAGACAGACAGACATAAATGCAGGCAGACAGACAGTAAGATAGGCAGGCAAGCAGACAGACCGAAAGGCAGACAGACAGACAGACATTTTGACAGACAGACAGACATAAAGGCAGACAGACAGTAAGATAGGCAGGCAGACAGACAGACAGAAAGACAAACAGAAAGGCAGACAGGCAGCCAGGGACAGACAGACAGACAGACATACAGACAGACAGACAGACAGGCAGACATACAGGCAGGCAGACAGACAGACAGACAGAAAAACAGATAAACAGACAGAAATCAGTCAGACAGTCAGACAGACAGACAGGTAGACAGATATGTAGCCAGGCAGATAAACAGACAGAAAGACAGTCAGACAGACAGATAGGCAGACAGACAGATAAACAGGCAGACAGACAGATAAACAGATAGGTAGACAGACAGAAAGACAGGCAGGCAGACAGACAGGCAGGCAGGCAGACAAACAGATAAACAGACAGAAAGACAGTCAGACAGACAGATAGGCAGACAGACAGATAAACAGGCAGACAGACAGATAAACAGATAGGTAGACAGACAGAAAGACAGGCAGGCAGACAGACAGACAGGCAGGCAGATAGACAGACAAGCAGGCAGACAGACAGACAGACAGGATACAGACAGACAGACAGGCAGGCAGACAGACAGACAGAATGCAGACAGACAGACAGGCGTGGGAATTCAAATATCTAGAAAGTATTTTTCCAGAAGATGGCAGACTTGATTATTGAAATCGTATCCTGTGATTTAGGGCAGGTTGTTGTGCCGAAGACGGATGTGTCGGACCGAAAGGTGCAAATATCGCAGTCAAACTGTAAGCGAGCGACACAACGCAAATCCGTTCTCCTGACTACATCCTGCTACTTGCAAAGCCCTGTTCAGGGCTTGGTAGCGGGAGATTGAGAATGAACGCAAAAGAAAAAGAAAAATGGGCAGGTTGAATCCTTAAAATAAAATGGATAAAAAAAGCCATTGAATCATCTCAAATTATTGAATGATCAAATGCGCCCAAGAATCATCTCAAATTATTGAATGGTCAAATACGCCCTGGAATTATCTCAAATTATTGAATGGTCAAATACGCCCTGGAATTATCTCAAATTATTGAATGGTCAAATACGCCCTGGAATTATCTCAAATTATTGAATGGTCAAATACGCCCTGGAATTATCTCAAATTATTGAATGGTCAAATACGCCCTGGAATTATCTCAAATTATTGAATGGTCAAATACGCCCTGGAATTATCTCAAATTATTGAATGGTCAAATACGCCCTGGAATTATCTCAAATTATTGAATGGTCATCAAGAATGAAATTTTTGCAGTTCCAAATACCATAGTGTGGATGTATTTTATTTTTGATGGCTGAAAATTGCCAATTTAGGCTACAGGATATGTAAATCGTTGGTAAATTGTAAAATGACAAGATTATTTGGTTACCATAGTAGCAAGGATCCGCGTAGCGCAGTGGTTAGTGTTCTGGCTTCGCATCTGAGTTGTCTTGGGTTCATTCCCAAGTTGTGGCGGAAATGGTTTTTCAGAGCAATGCTCTACCAATGTCTGACCTGGTACTAACGCCAGCCCTGCTCTACCAATGTCTGACTGACCTGGTACTAACGCCTCCTCTGGTCTACCGATGTCTGACTGACCTGGTACTAACGCCTCCTCTGCTCTTCCAATGTCTGACTGACCTGGTACTAACGCCTCCTCTGGTCTACCAATGTCTGACTGACCTGGTACTAACTCCAGCTCTGCTCTACCAATGACTGACCTGGTACTAACGGCAGCTCTGCTCTACAAATATCTGACTGACCTGGTACTAACTCCAGCTCTGCTCTACCAATGCCTGACTGACCTGGTACTAACTCCAGCTCTGCTCTACCAATGCCTGACTGACCTGGTACTAACTCCAGCTCTGCTCTACCAATGTCTGACTGACCTGGTACTAACTCCAGCTCTGCTCTACCAATGCCTGACTGACCTGGTACTAACTCCAGATCTGCTCTACCAATGCCTGACTGACCTGGTACTAACTCCAGATCTGCTCTACCAATGTCTGACTGACCTGGTACTAACTCCAGATCTGCTCTACCAATGCCTGACTGACCTGGTACTAACTCCAGCTCTGCTCTACCAATGTCTGACTGACCTGGTACTAACTCCAGCTCTGCTCTACCAATGCCTGACTGACCTGGTACTAACTCCAGCTCTGCTCTACCAATGTCTGACTGACCTGGTACTAACTCCAGCTCTGCTCTACCAATGCCTGACTGACCTGGTACTAACTCCAGATCTGCTCTACCAATGCCTGACTGACCTGGTACTAACTCCAGATCTGCTCTACCAATGTCTGACTGACCTGGTACTAACTCCAGATCTGCTCTACCAATGCCTGACTGACCTGGTACTAACTCCAGCTCTGCTCTACCAATGCCTGACTGACCTGGTACTAACGCCTCCTCTGCTCTACCAATGTCTGACTGACCTGGTACTAACTCCAGCTCTGCTCTACCAATGCCTGACTGACCTGGTACTAACTCCAGCTCTGGTCTACCAATGACTGACCTGGTACTAACGGCAACTCTGCTCTACAAATATCTGACTGACCTGGTACTAACTCCAGCTCTGCTCTACCAATGCCTGACTGACCTGGTACTAACTCCAGATCTGCTCTACCAATGCCTGACTGACCTGGTACTAACGCCAGCTCTGCTCTACCAATGTCTGACTGACCTGGTACTAACTCCAGCTCTGCTCTACCAATGTCTGACTGACCTGGTACTAACGCCAGCTCTGCTCTACCAATGTCTGACTGACCTGGTACTAACGCCAGCTGGATCACAGCAAACCAAGTAACACACCAAGCCCCCACAAAAGGGACGATGAGGCTAACGTCTGGTCAGACAAAGAACAATGATATGACAATGGTAGCGAGGGTCAGGACAAATATAATGACCAAGACCCTCACCTGACCTCCTCGTTGGTCATCCTGGAAACGGGCTGTTGTCGATGACCACAGTCTGGATATCAAAGTCAGGTTCGACGTGATCCCCGTAGTAGTAAGCGACACGCAGGTGAAGCCAAGCATAGCACAGCCGCCTGGAGGACCCCGACCACCTTCATCAGCACGCTCGGGATGTGAGGAAAGCAACGACAACCCGCCACTTAACGTCCTTTTTAGGGCGCATAAAAGAGTAACCTATTCATTATAGTCATTCAACAACAACAACAGCAGCAGCAGCAGCAACAACAACAACAACAACAACAACAACAACAACAAAACACCAACAACAACACCAACAACAACAACAGCAACAACAACAACAACAGCAAATCCCCAAAAATATAAGCGTCCAACTCCGCTGACCGGCACAAATTGACGTACACCCGAACTGTTAAACTACGCAGTATCTTCTCTCATTGCCGCCATATTTGCTTAGCAGCGTCTATGACTTCTGTTATAAACTATCTTCCATCCCAAAATGTTAAACTGTCTTGGACATCATTTCTCAATCATCATCTAGTCTTGGTTTGGTTCATCAATTCATTCGATTTTCTTTATTTTCCCAGAACCCGGCTGCAATGTCGGAATATACCTGGAAGACACCCCCAGTGAAGACGCGAACTGCTTCCTGTACGAGTGTGACCCAGTCAGCTCTTGCAGTTTGAAGATCAAGAAGGGAACACAAGTCTTCGCTAGAAGCAGCTCATTAGAAGAGAACGGCGAAGTAAACGAAGACTCGCCAACTCCTTTGTATGAAGAAAACGACGAAGAGCAAGAAACAGATTATACAGATGAAGAAACGAACGATTCAGAAGAAATATATGCTTACAACGGAGAGGACATGGATGCATACAACGCAGTTGAACTCGGCGAAAATAATAATGAAAATAATGCAATCCAAGACGATAACATCGTTTCAAGTTCTGAAGCCATAGATTCATCAATAGATAACCTCATCCCATATTTAGATACATACGACACATCAACAACACTACACATACCAACATCAACGCCATATGTACCAGACACATCAGACTCATCGGATAACGAAGAGGGCCTTAAACAGGAAGAGAATTTTGTGTCGACAAACCAGGACGACTTCTTTACATTTACGCCTATACTTGCAACATCTTCGGACATCTACACAACACAATCCGATACCGTCTTTACTAATAACGATTATCAAATAACACCTTCATCGACGATATCATTTGAAGATAATACGGACGATATTTCTGTGGGTACAGAATCGTTGGAAATCTCCAACACAGTCTTGGACAGTCCTCCAATGATTCTGCCGTCAGAGTTGCAAATTAGTTCGTCACAGATCACATTCGAAACGGATTTCGATGTAGCTTTAACAACTGCTGTTACACCGGAAGATGTGGTTACAAGCAGTCTGGTTGTCATGGAATCAACCACAACATCCGGTGAAAATATTGCCAGCGATATATATACAACATGGACAGAAGAGGATGCAAGTAAGAAACGTGTTTTAATGTTGACACCTCTCTCTCACTGTCTGTGCTCTTCTGCTCAGATCCCTGGCTGTTTTATTAAACACACATACACTTCATCCTCACGGACAATATCGCACATTGTCTTGGCTTCGTTCGTTCTCAATCTCCCGCTACCAAACCCAAAAAGGGCTGAAGTAGCAGAATTTAGTACAGACAACAGAATGCGTTGTGTCGTAGTTTACAGATTTACTGCGATATTTGCACCTTTCGGTCAAACCCATCCAACTTCAGCAATCATTTTTTGAGTACAGGGGTAGCCTTCCCTCTTCGATCCCCTCTCCTTAGCCAGTCTGCCATGCTGCAGCCTGTTATCCAGGATCACCTCGTGGAGGTGTAGAAGGGTCTTGGCAGCTCTGGTTCATGCGCTGATCAGCATTCTGATCACATATATCAGACATTGAACTAAATATGGGACCGAAGAACAGTCTTTTGAATGTTGACAGCAGCCAGAGAGCTGGCTGCTTGCATCAGGGTCAGCGAACCAAATCTCTTGAAGTGACGGCTCTAGAAAAGGTTTTGCACTAGTGTAGTCTGGCTAAAATAATTGAGATCGCAGAGATAAAACTGACTCGGTCCAAAAAAATGTAGTTCTAAAATCGGATGGTTCGCAACAAAAGGCGTATTAATGGTACAGTGGCGTACTCTAGTTCCTTATAAAAAATGGGTTAATTTTTAAATTGAAAACGCTATAAAATCGATGATTCTATAATGCATTTCACATGAGATATGTTCATTGAAAATGTGTTTGTAAAAAGGTATTCTAATATACGAGTCGTGGTCAAATGAAACCGGACCAAAACTGCACAAAGTGAACATACGTTTGATGGGCATAATGACGTCACTTCTGGTGTAAACAGTCAAGTTTGTAAAATTTCATTATTTTCGACTCATAGTTTCCTCAGCAGACCGTTGAAAACATGGCGGGTGTGATACGAAATCCGTTGAGGTGATCAGCGCAAAAGTGTGTCGAAGACAACCGGTGAAGAACTGGACAACGATGTTTAAAGAAGGACGTGAGTTAACACAACAAATATGTGCCTGACCTGGTCTCGGAAGATCTTTCGTTAACTCACGTCTTTTTTTAAACATCGTTGTCCAGTTCTTCACTGTTGTCTTCGACACTCTTTTGTCACCATACACTGCCTGCATTCTGCGATGAATGTCAACTCGTCGACATCCTTCAACTGTTAGAAACCGAATCACCGCTCGCTGATCAACTCTGGACGGATTCCGCATCACCCCCGCCATGTTTTCAACGGTCTGCTGAGGAAACTATGAGTTGGAGGATAATGACATTTTGCAAATTTGACGGTTGGTATGTGCTGTTTACACCAGAAGTGACGTCACACGTATGTTCTCTTGTTGCATTTTGGTACGGTTTCATTTCAACCCGCCTCGTACAATTGTGTTCTATTATAATTTCATCTTCTTCTTCTTTTTCTTATTCTTCTTTTTCCTCTTTTTCTTCTTCTTCTTCTTCTTCTTCATCGACCAACTGATGATGTGCGCCTAGTCCGGGAGGTTCACTAAGGAGTTTGTGCGGTTCAGGACTTCACCGGTCCCCCACAGCTTTTCGAGCATGGTCGCTCCCCCAGGCCAGACTGCCTCTCTTTGGTCTGTATAAGTAGGAAAGTCCTGCAGGATATGTTCTGGTGTTTGCTTGGGTGCTCCACAACCGCTCGTGGCGGTGTCTCTGAGACCCATTCTGTGGAGGTGGGCCTTGAGTCTGCAATGTCCCGTTCTGAGTCTGAAGATCTTTGTCTGTCCATCTCTGCCAAGTTTGTCTATGCTGTCATTTTCTGGCTTGTATTCTTTGTGCTGTTCTCTCCATTCTGTCCTCATGGATCGTTTGATGCGTGTCTTTGCTTCTTTATTGCCCTAATTCAATCAAATACATGGAATTGAACATAAAAATGTATAACATGTTACAACACTATATACACTAATATATACCCTTGATAATAGTAGATATACTAGTTTGTATACGTTACATCTAGGTGGACTATTGAGGTACATATGGCATCAACAAATACTTTCCAGTTAGACCTATCCTGTAGGGGACGGAGTGGCCTAGTGGTTAAGTGGCACGGCTCACAACCCGAAGGGGCTGGGTTCGATCCCCATCGCATTACCGGCCGTTACCCCGGGGAAGCAAACCCTTATAAAATGCAGGAGGAAGCAGACCCTTACATAAAATGCATGCTGAAGTCGGATGCACTGGACCGACAGGCGCAAAATAAAAACCACAGTGCAACGCACACCGCCTTGGGGATTTGAGAAATAAGGCGAACGCAAATAAAAAAATAAAAAATAAGGAAAAAGACCTATCCTGTGCTATTCTCTCATATTCAGTCCAACTTCTCCTTGGCCTCTTCTGTGACGCTCTAGGTGTCTTCTCCACGTGATTGACTCGTGTAGAAGAGCCAGGCCGCTGCTGTCCGTGAATTTATTCTAGACACTTTCTAGCCCAGAGTAACAGACCTCTCAGTTTGACCTGGCCGTTATTCTAACTTAGAACATTCTCACACTCATCCACATCATTCATGACCACACTCAGTAAATGACATATCACACAGCAGGTGGCATATTTATTATATAATACTCATACCAGAAAAATGAGTAGTGAAATTACAAACACAATACAATACATATCATCTTAACTAAGTATTCTATTATTATATATATGTTAATATACATGTTAACTAAAGCGGACATTTTTAGCATTAGCTCTTGATGGAATTCCCAACTATCTAAACCCAGTTCTATTGCCTTGCAATTATATCACAAACACCTCGCCTTAACTGCGTCCTCAACACACCTTATCAAATACTTCCTCACTCAAATACCATCAGGGGGGCGATCTGGACATACCTCGTTCTGCTTACAATACAACGTTTAGATTATTAATTAATACAAAACTAACACACCTACTTGAGCGATCCTGTTCTATCACTAACATTCGTGCAACAGTCTATCAATCGCTCCTCTATCTAAGTCGGTGAGTTAAACATACTATCTAAATTCACTCTCTCTCTCTCTCTCTCTATCTATCGCTCTCATCTCTCTATCCCCTCCTCTTCATCCAGCCTGTTGAGCTAAACTTTGTCTCGAGTTATATACACTCAAGCAAAGTCAGAGCTTGACCAATGGATCTCAGGGGATGGCTAAATTCAGTCTTATTGGAACGAAACACTTTGCACACCTGTCACTCATTCTCTCGCAGCAAGCCCCGCTGCCAATCCGTCTGTCACTCATTCTCTCCCTACCCAAATCGGAATGCCAGTGGTCAGCTCCTACCTGTCCACATTCTTTGCCCCAACTCTGTTCTCCTTTGTTAAGGCGGTGAGTGACCTTGACACGCATTCAGGTACATTTGTTATCAGCAACCACATCCTGTCCTAAACTCTCTGTTTACACCAGCCTACATTCACATTGAAGCTTCTAATATGCAGAAACATAAGCTGTACACGTCACAAAAGAGTATCCATGCAAGGATGGACAGAAACTAAACTCGCCGATAAGAAATCCACCAGAGACATAGCTGGACAAAAACTGACAGAGCGCTGACTTATGGTCTACAGAGCTGGACAAAAACTGACAGAGCGCTGACTTTTGGTCTAGAGAGACATAGCTGGACAAAAACTGACAGAGCGCTGACTTATGGTCTACAGAGCTGGACAAAAACTGACAGAGCGCTGACTTATGGCCTACAGAGCTGGACAAAAACTGACAGAACGCCGACTTATGGTCTACAGAGACAGAACTGGACAAAAACTGACAGAGCGCTGACTTATGGTCTACAGAGCTAGACAAAAACTGACAGAGCGCTGACTTATGGTCTACAGAGCTGGACAAAACTGACAGGGTGCCGACTTATGGTCTACAGAGACTGAAACGCCTGTGATAAAAAGCTCTTTGGCGCGCTCATTTTCTACAAGAAAGGAACCACTACCCCACAGACAGCCTGTCGTAAGAGAACTAACTGTGTGACATGACATGGCATAACATTGGTCATGGGTAAGTGATTTGTTAAGAACATCATAGGTAGCACCTAACAGGCTACGGGTCTACTTTGCTCTGGTGTTTGAGTCTATTAATATGGACTCGCACATCGCTTAACCACCCTCCACAGCACTTGCCCCAACGCAGCGGAGTGATAAGCTGCTCGATCCTAGCCCGCTAAGCAGAAAATCCTCTTTCTGGCCACATCCAGCTCACATCAGAGCCGGGACCTGCACAGGGGCGTATGCTCCCGTAGGAGTACAGGTCAACTAAGCCTACAACCCAAAGCAAGGCATTCCGTTCTCCGGTCTATGTCCTGCTACTTGCAAAGCCCTTGGTAATGAGAAATTGAGAACGAAGACAAAGAAGATCAAGAAGAGGAAGAAGAAGAAGAAGAAGGAGAAGAAGAAGAAGAAGGAAAAGAATATAGTAGCCGTGTTGCTGAGCAATTTAAAATAATTTTTGTCTTTTCTGCATGATTCTTATCTCTACTTGTTTGGAGATTCGGACTAGTGCTTCTGTATTTTTTGTAATATACAGTAAATAAAATAAATCTCTATCCTGCAAACTACGTGAGGACTGTGTGATATGCGGCTTGCATTCCCCAGCACTCATTAATTCTGCGGTTGACCCCGGAAATAGAAATAAACGCTGCAGCGAATGAATGTTATAAATTACATTTCAAGTTACCAAATTATTATTTTCTGGTGATTGAGTAACCAAATCAATTTTCTTTCGTCTTTCATCCAGGATCGTCTACTACCCCCGGGCCATCAAAACCAACCAACATTCCACAGACAGAGGCCACAGATCAAACTTCAGCTACCACCGCTTTCGATATTCCTGACGCCAACAACTCATCAGAAACTGAGGATCTGTCTTTAGGACCAGACCCACCGGACGCAATAACAATCTCACTGATATCCGCTTTGGCCTTTGGGTGTGTGTTTTCAATTGCCGTAGTTGGCGTATTGGGAGTAAGGATTTACGAAGGATACAAGAAGAGACACTACTCACGACTGGATTATTTAATAAACGGAATGTACAGCTAACTGTTAGTACGGACCCTACCGAATTTACGGGCGAGTGTACGCCCCTGCTCTTCTTTCAAACTCCTCACAACTTCCAGCCAGGAGCTGTCGTTTCATAGACTGCCAGACTTGTTTATTGGATTCCCAGGGGCGTTTAGCATGGGGTCGACGTACCAATGTGGGGTCAGCGTATAGATTCCATGGGGGTCCATGAACGTGACGGCGGAAATTAATGTAATCTTACCGTCTCCATAACTCTTAAATAAGATTGCTCTTTCTTAGAGCATCTGGTTTCCTTTCCAGGTTCAGGCAATTCTGGTTCTGACAAGTTGCTGGTATGATTTTAAAAAATTCGTTTTCATTTGTGTCTTTTATTGTTGTTCCTGAAGAAGACAATTCGATCGTAACGGATGTCTAGTTCACGTTTATTTTGTATATATCCATGTTACAGTCTTTTCTTTATTATGAATGTAGGACACATGCCCTTAATAGTATTAGCGTTACTGCCGACAGCAAAACTGTCTCTACTTGTCCCTCTGCAGAGCCTAAGACCAACCAAACCACCACCTCTCTCTACCTGTCCCTGGACAGAACCTAAGTCCAACCAAACTACCGGCTCTCTCTACCTGTCCCTAGCCATAGTATAAGTCCAACCAAACCACCGCCTCTCTCTACCTGTCCCTGGACAGAACCTAAGTCCAACCAAACCACCGCCTCTCTCTACCTGTCCCTGGACAGAACCTAAGTCCAACCAAACCACCGCCTCTCTCTACCTGTCCCTGGACATAGCCTAAATCCAACCAAACCACCGCCTCTGTCTACCTGTCCCTGGACAGAACCTAAATCCAACCAAACCACCGCCTCTCTCTACCTGTCCCTGGACAGAACCTAAGTCAAACACTGCATTTGGTTAAAGCCAACAAGCTTGCAGGAAGTCCTTGTTTCGTTTGTGTTCGTTCATTGATCTGTACACTGTCAGAGACAGGTTCCCGTGATGAGCTCCACCCTTATCTGGAGTTTCTCTTGAGCTACGTGCAACTCTGAGCTTAGTGTTCAGTCCGTTGGCCACCTGGTCTTCCTTAACTCAAGACACAGATGGCAGTCATGTGAGTCGCTCCGAAACCAAAGTGAAAGCACTTTCTGTTTTACTGCAATGGCGATGTCTGTAACAATTTGTTGCAAGGTTACAGGGCTCTGCTTCCTCGGAATCTGCAGGGCTCTGTTCTCTCGGATCTACCGGGCTCTGTTCTCTCGGATCTACCGGGCTCTGCTCTCTCGGATCTACCGGGCTCTGTTCTCTCGGATCTACCGGGCTCTGTTCTCTCGGATCTACTGGGCTCTGCTCTCTCGGATCTCCAGGGCTTTGTTTTCTCGGATCTACCGGGCTCTGTTCTCTCGGATCTACCGGGCTCTGTTCTCTCGGATCTACCGGACTCTGTTCTCTTGGATCTACCGGGCTCTGTTCTCTCGGATCTACCGGACTCTGTTCTCTCGGATCTACCGGGCTCTGTTCTCTCGGATCTACAGGGCTCTGCTCTCTCGGATCTACCGGGCTCTGCTCTCTCGGATCTACCGGACTCTGTTCTCTCGGATCTACCGGGCTCTGTTCTCTCGGATCTACCGGGCTCTGTTCTCTCGGATCTACCGGACTCTGTTCTCTCGGATCTACCGGGCTCTGCTCTCTCGGATCTACCGGGCTCTGCTCTCTCGGATCTACCGGGCTCGCTCTGCTCTCTCGGATCTACCGGGCTCTGCCTGTGTCGGACCGAAAAATGCAAATATCGCAGTCAAGCTGTAAACTAGCGACACAACATTCTCCGGACTAGATTCTGTTACTTGCAAAGCCATTTTCAGGGCTTGGTAGCGGGAGATTGAGGAAGAACAAAGACGAAGCAGAAGAAGAAGAAGAAGAAGAAGAAGAAGAAGAAGTAGTAGAAGAAGAAGAAGAAGAAGAAGAAGAAGAAGAAGAAGTAGAAGAAGAAGAAGAAGAAGAAGAAGAAGAAGAAGAAGAAGAAGAAGAAGTAGTAGAAGAAGAAGAAGAAGAAGAAGAAGAAGAAGAAGAAGAAGAAGAAGAAGACTAAAGAGGTGTAAAAGTCAACTATTTCTATTAACAGTTTTAGCGTTTAATTTTCTAATTATTTTTTACTTCATTATTTTTCAAAGTTGAGCGATTAATATATAATGTAAATTTCCTATTATTCGTTTTACTGTGTTTTGCGCCTTACTGCCAAGTGCCTCTGATTTTAGAACACATTTTTGTAATGTGATACATCCAATAAGCGGTCACGGATCCACGTGGAAGTTTGATTGATGAGCTGTGCAGCTAACCACTTGTCTACACAGGCACCTTCCAAACAGTTTTGATATCGAATTAATACAGCGACCCCGCCAGCATATGCGCAAATGGAGCCCCAATTTGGAAAGTAGACCTGCTTGGATTAACAAATACGCAGTCTTTTAGAACATCGAATGTTTGGACTTTCAATAAATGTATATTGTAACTTTCATATCCTTGTCTTTCTAATTGGGGTTATAATAGATCATACAGGTGAGGTGAGTGAGCAAGTCCAGGTTATAATAGATCATACAGGTAAGGTGAGTGAGCAAGTTAAGGTTATACTAGATCATACAGGTAAGGTGAGTGAGCAAGTTAAGGTTATAATAGATCATACAGGTAAGTTGAGTGAGCAAGTCCAGGTAGCAGTGGAAAAGGCAAAAGTAATGTTAGGTATGATAAAAAGAAATATTAAACATAGGAGTAAGGAAGTGATAGTCAAACTGTTTAAAGCATTAGTTAGACCTAGATTGGAGTACTGTGTACAGGTGTGGAGTCCTTATCAGAGAGGGGATATAAACATGCTGGAAAGGATACAAAAAAGAGCGACAAAGCTGATAGTGGGATTCCAGAATTACAGTTATGAGGAAAGACTAAAAAAAACCGGCCTACAGTGTCTAGAAGAGAGAAGAATTCTAGGTGACTTAATACAGGTTTATAAGATGATCAGAGGAATGGATAAATTAGACTATAACAATTTTTAAAAAAATACAGCCACCCACAATAACAAGAGAGCATAGCTACAAGCTGACTAAAGAGAGGTCCAGATTAGATATTAGGAAATATTTTTTTAGTCAGAGAGTGGTGTCTGCTTGGAATGCATTGCCAGGGGAGGTAGTGGAGACAGGGACAGTTAATGCATTTAAGAATAAATTGGATGCGCATAGCTTTTAGAGCAAGGTGATGTAAATGAAACTGGTTGTATACAGACTCTGCAGGGTCTTCTAAACCAGTATAAAGACGTTATAGTAGGTTAATATTTTTGAACAACTACGAACAGCGCATTCTTGTTCATTTTCTGTCTGTCTCTCTTGACTCTGTCTGTTTGTCTCTCTTGTCTCTGTCTGTTCGTCTCTCTTGTCTCTGCCTGTTTGTCTCTCTTGTCTCTGTCTGTTTGTCTCTCTTGTCTCTGTCTGTTCGTCTCTCTTGTCTCTGCCTGTTTGTCTCTCTTGTCTCTGTCTGTTTGTCTCTCTTGTCTCTGTCTGTTCGTCTCTCTTGTGTCTGTCTGTCTGTCTTTCTGCCTCTGTATCACACTGTCTGTCACTGTGTCTTTCTTCTCCTTCTTCTTCGTTCATTCTCAATCTCCCGTACCAACCCCCAAAGGGTTGTGCAAGTAGCAGGATATAGTAGTACAGGGAATGGAATGCGTTGTGTCGTAGTTTACAGCTTAACTGCGATATGTTCTGGTGTTTGCTTGGGTGCTCCACAATCGTACATGACGGTGTCTCTGAGACCCATTCTGTGGAGGTGGGCCTTGAGTCTACAATGTCCCGTTCTCAGTCTGAAGATCTTTGTCTGCCTATCTCTGTCAAGTTAGCCTATGCTGTCATGTCTGACTTGTATTATTTGTACTAGTCTCTCCCTATCAACGAACAAGGAAGGTACAGACCTGGAAGATCGCGCTGCAGATAAATCCTTAACCTGACACGACAGAGAACGGGTTTGAACGCATGTAGATCAAATGGAGTTCTTCCATCAATGTAACGGCAGACTACGACACCCTAAACCACCTTAAAATACGGACAAATCGATATTCTATGATAAATGATAGGCTTTTCACCAATTTAATCAAATTTATTTTGCAGACAAAGCAATTTAATGTCACATTTCGAGTAAGTTAGTTACTTAATTTTCTTTTTCTTTTTCGTGGGGAGCTAAAGTCTTCTGTCCTGCGTCGGTCAATGTGAGTCCGTGTTGCTGCACAATCACTCTAATGTCTTCTATCCACCTGCATCGTGGTCGTCCCCTTGCCCTGTAGCCAGGACTACCAGCGTTGTAAGCCATCAGTGGACGTTGATGAGGGTGCATTCTCATGAGATGACCAAACCAACTTATTTTCTGCCTGGAAATGTATTCGACACAAGACGTAGTGCCGGACATACTTCGAATGTCGTCGTTCCGCATTCTGTCTCTCCTGGTAATACCGATGAATTTCCTCAAATACTTCATTTCACAAGTTAAAATTCAGCTCTCGCGCGGCTAGGCTACTAGCTACACACTCCACGCGCCAGCTGACTCTAGGCTACACACTCCAGAAGCCAGCTCACTCTAGGCTACAACCTCCACAAGCCAGTTCACTCTAGGCTACACACTTCACAAGCCAGCTCACTCTAGGCTACAACCTCCACATGTCAGCTCACTCTAGGCTACAACCTCTACACGTCAGCTCACTCTAAGCTACACACTCCAGAAGCCAGCTCACTCTAGGCTACACACTCCACAAGCCAGCTCACTCTAGGCTACACACTCCACAAACCAGCTGACTCTAGGCTACACAGTCCACAAGCCAACTGACTCTAGGCTACACACTCCACACGTCAGCTCACTCCAGGCTACACACTCCACACGTCAGCTCTTTCTAGGCTACACACTCTACAAGTCAGCTGACTCTAGGCTACACACTCCACAAGCTAGCTCACTCTAGGCTACACACTCCACAAGCCAGCTGACTCTAGGCTACACACTCCACAAGCCAGCTCGCGTTCCAGTAGGCTACACACTCTACAATCCTGCCTGCTCACTCTAGCCTACACACTCCACAAGCCAGCTCATTCTACGCTACACACTCCACAAGCCAGCTCACTCTAGGCTACACACTCTACGAAGATCTTGAATACAATCTAAAAAGCCCCTGTGATGCCCAGAAGTATTATCTACGAACAAGCCCTAGAACAACTCAAGTATCTGCCTTCCACTTCAGAAATAAAGAGACAAACATAAAACTGCAGATCAGAAGGCAAGGACATGAGATGTAACACAGCACGGCTCTCACATACCAAAGTTGTTGTTGCTGTTGATAGCACATAATGAGTAAGTTTACTCTTTTGAGCGCCCTGAAAAGAACGTTAAGTGACGGGATGTAGTTGATTTTCTCACATCCCGAGCGTGCTGATGAAGGTGGACTGCGTTCCTTTATGCGGTTGTGCTATGATTGGCTTTATCTGCGTGATGCTGACTACTACGGGGATTATTTTTGTTTTGCTTTCACCTTACTTCTCTATTCCACAAGGCGATGTGCGTTGCAGTATGTTTTTTTTATTTTGCGCCTGTCGGCCCAGTGCATCCGACTGCAGCATGCATCCCATGTAAGGGTCTGCGTCCTCCTGCATTGTCTAAGGGTTTGCTTCCCCGGGGTAACGGCCGGTGCTGTGATGGGGAGCGAACCTAGCTCTTTCGGGTTGTGAGCCGTGTCACTTGACCACTAGCCCACGCCATTCCCGCTACTACGGGGATCACATCGATCCACATCTCGTCAGCCGAGCCGACTTTAAAACAGCATGTTTCCAGCGAACACTACTTGGGAGACAGATCGTGGTCCTGGTCTGTGTGTAGATCCAGACCGGGAGATACTTGCGAGGCATAATCAACAAATTGATGGGCATGGGGGGCGGGGGGGGGGGATGGGAGGAGATGGGGGGAAGTGGGAAGAGATGAGAGGAGGTGGGAGGAGATGAGAGGAGGTGGGAGAGGTGGGAGGAGATGAGAGGAGGTGGGAGGAGGTGTGAGGAGGTGAGAGAGGTGGGAGGAGGTGGGAGGAGGTGGGAGAGGTGGGAGGAGATGAGAGGAGGTGGGAGGAGATGAGAGGAGGTGGGAGGAGATGAGAGGAGATGGGAGGAGGTGGGGGGGGGGGGGTGATGGGAGGAGGTAGGAGGGGATGAAAGGAGGTGGGAGGAAGTGGGGGGAGGTTAGAGGAGGTGGGAGGAAATGGGAGAAGGTGGGGGTGATGGGAGGGGATGGGAGAGGTGGGAGGAGGTGGGAGAGGTGGGAGGAGGTAAGAGGAGGTGCGAGGAGGTGAGAAGAGGTGGGAAGAGGTAAGAGGAGGTGGGGGGAGGTGGGAGAGGTGGGAGGAGATGAGAGGAGGTGGGAGGAGGTGGGAGGAGATGAGAGGAGGTGGGAGGAGATGAGAGGAGGTGGGAGGAGGTGTGAGGAGGTGAGAGAGGTGGGAGGAGGTGAGAGGAGGTGGGAGAGGTGGGAGGAGATGAGAGGAGGTGTGAGGAGGTGAGAGGAGGTGGGAGAGGTGGGAGGAGGTGAGAAGAGATGGGAGGAGGTGTGAGGAGGTGTGAGGAGGTGGAGAAGATGGGAGGATGTGGGAGGAGAGTGTGGCAAGCTCGTGGTTCTCCAAACATCAGTACTGGCCTTGCACTTCTCCCTACCTGAGTACTGAGAGGAGTCAGTTTGTAGCAACCTCGGGACATGTCAAACTTGTTGACGCAGCAATCAATGCCGCCTGTCTGAACAGATTGAACATCAAATCCAGGACCCAGGTCATGAGTTTCACTGATGTCTGCTGGTTTCCTCTTGGACGGGGAGGAGGACTAACGTCTGGTCAGGCAAAACATACTGATCAGACATGTTAGTCAGGGTCAGGCAAAACATACTGGTCAGACATGTTAGTCAGGGTCAGGCAAAACATACTGGTCAGACATGTTAGTCAGGGTCAGGCAAAACATACTGGTCAGACATGTTAGTCAGGGTCAGGCAAAACATACTGGTCAGACATGTTAGTCAGGGTCAGGCAAAACATACTGGTCAGACATGCTAGTCAGGGTCAGGCAAAACATACTGGTCAGACATGTTAGTCAGGGTCAGGCAAAACATACTGGTCAGACATGTTAGTCAGGGTCAGGCAAAACATACTGGTCAGACATGTTAGTCAGGGTCAGGCAAAACATACTGGTCAGACATGCTAGTCAGGGTCAGGCAAAACATACTGGTCAGACATGCTAGTCAGGGTCAGGCAAAACATACTGGTCAGACATGTTAGTCAGGGTCAGGCAAAACATACTGGTCAGACATGTTAGTCAGGGTCAGGCAAAACATACTGGTCAGACATGTTAGTCAGGGTCAGGCAAAACATGCTGGTCAGACATGTTAGTCAGGGTCAGGCAAAACATACTGGTCAGACCTGCTAGTCAGGGTCAGGCAAAACATACTGGTCAGACATGTTAGTCAGGGTCAGGCAAAACATACTGGTCAGACATGTTAGTCAGGGTCAGGCAAAACATACTGGTCAGACATGTTAGTCAGGGTCAGGCAAAACATACTGGTCAGACATGCTAGTCAGGGTCAGGCAAAACATACTGGTCAGACATGCTAGTCAGGGTCAGGCAAAACATACTGGTCAGACATGTTAGTCAGGGTCAGGCAAAACATACTGGTCAGACATGTTAGTCAGGGTCAGGCAAAACATACTGGTCAGACATGCTAGTCAGGGTCAGGCAAAACATACTGGTCAGACATGTTAGTCAGGGTCAGGCAAAACATACTGGTCAGACATGTTAGTCAGGGTCAGGCAAAACATACTGGTCAGACATGTTAGTCAGGGTCAGGCAAAACATACTGGTCAGACATGTTAGTCAGGGTCAGGCAAAACATACTGGTCAGACATGCTAGTCAGGGTCAGGCAAAACATACTGGTCAGACATGTTAGTCAGGGTCAGGCAAAACATACTGGTCAGACATGTTAGTCAGGGTTAGGCAAAACATACTGGTCAGACATGTTAGTCAGGGTCAGGCAAAACATACTTGTCAGACATGTTAGTCAGGGTCAGGCAAAACATACTGGTCAGACATGTTAGTCAGGGTCAGGCAAAACATACTGGTCAGACATGTTAGTCAGGGTCAGGCAAAATATCCTGAGCAGACTATGTTAGTCAGGGTCAGGCAAAATATACTGATCAGACATGTTAGTCACGGTCAGGCAAAACGTATTTACCAAGACCCCCACTTCGCTTCCACGCAGCCCGCCCTGGAAACAGGCTATTTCATGGCAGTCTAGCTACGAGATGGAGATTAACGTGATCACCGAAGTAATGATCGACAACCGTATGAAGCCAAGCATAGCACAACCCCCACGCAGGCTTCCGGCCCACCTTCATCAGCACGCTCAGGAATTGAGTAAAGCTGCTGCAACTCGACAATTAACTCCATTTCCAGGGTGCAATACAGGAGTAAACAATTGGCGTGGCATGCGAAAAGAGCCACTGCAACCTGCCACAGAAGGAGAGTTAACTGAAAGCAGCATTAGCATCTTCAAAGAAGATCCATTCCCCTCTCTCTCTCCCTCTTTCTCCTCTAAAAAATCACAGATAAACGCACACAAACACAACACAAACTAATTAACAAAATGGACTCCCAAGCACTCTCGTGTTTCCACGTTCCAACTAACGTCTGTGAGAACTCGTCCAAGAAACTCGTCTGAACGGGACTTGGCTGCAGTGAGTCGCCCTCCCATTATCTGTGTCTAAGACAGGATAGTTGCCAGCCATCTTGACCTCATTTCTCTCGCGTGATCTACCTATGCTTGTTTGTGCAGGTTTTAATTTAAGTAAACATGTACACTATTGTTCTTCTTCTTAATTTGTTGTTGTTATTTCTTGTAAATAAAGATCTTCGTCGTCTTTCAGAAAGTATTTTTTTTTTGTTGGTGTTCGTTCGCCTAAATTCTCTGTTTGCCAATTCTCTGTTTGTTGAACTGTGGTTTTTATTTTGCGCCTGTCGGCCCAGTGCATCCGACTTCAGTATGCATTTTATGTAAGGGTCTGCTTCCTCCTGCATTTTCTAAGGTTTTGCTTCCCCGGGGTAACGGCCGGTGCTGTGATGGGGATCGAACCCAGCACCTTCGGATTTGTGAGCCGTGCCACTTAACCACTAGGCCACGCCGTCCCCTTAGAAAGTATAATTCTAATATCGTTCATTTCACGTAAGATAATATAGACCCTCATCGTTTAATAATCTATTAATACATTCATTATCCATTATTTCATTAGTGCATCCAATCCATTCAACTGTTCAGTAAAACATTAATTAATTAATTCATACATGCGTTCATTTATCCCCGCATCCATACATCAATGCAATCATTAATTAATTAATTAATTAATTGATTCATTCATTCATAAATCCTCTATTAATTTATTTATCCATCCACCTATCCATTTTTTCATGCATCCATCAACAATTCATTCGTTCATTCATCTATTATCTATCCATCCATCCACTCATCCATCCATTCATTTATCCATTCATCGATCCATCATCCATACATTCATCCATGCATGCAGTCATTTATCCAGTGGACGGCGTGGGCTAGTGGTTAAGTGGCACGACTCACAACCAGAAGGTGCTGGGTTCGATCCCCATCACAGCACCGGCCGTTACCCCGGGGAAGAAAACCCTTAGAAAATGCAGGAGGAAGCAGACTCTTACATAAAATGCATGCTGAAGTCGGATGCACAGGACAGACAGGCGCAAAATAAAAACCACAGTGTGACGCACACAGCCTTGGGGAATTTGAGAAACAAGGCGTACGAAAAAAAATGTATGTATCCATAATTCCTATATCCATCTATCCTTTCATTTATTCATCCTTCAGTCAAATCATCCAACTTCATCCATAAAAGTAAAACACTTAGTGGATGATGTGGCCAGCATAACGCCGTCTTTACTTCCCAGATTTTAATGGTACCAAATTTCTGTGGCTGGGTCAACCACAGGGTCCGTTTGCGATAAAAAAAAACACCGGCACCAACTAAGGATTAAACCCTGATCGCCGGACTGGGAAGGCCGTGCACTAACCACTGCACCATCTATCCATCCATTCCTCCATAAAAACCTCCACATGGCACAGTACAGGCGAGGACGTCCTACAAAAAAGCAAGGGAAGACAACATCCATGAATGGACTAACTACGACCAGAGGAGGCACAAAAAGCAATCGTAGACACAGAAGGGTGGCGCAGGTTTGTAGAGGTGTCAGCAGGGGTGCCCCAAACGATCTTAATAGGTCACAGGTTAAACTGAACTTGTTTCATTTAACACAATTTATGAGTTGTCTATTCACTCCAAGTGAAGCATACAGTCATGACTTCCATTATCCCTCACAGGAATCCTGTACCTGTATAAGTGGTTTTATAGCAATGGCGTTACACGATAATTGTCCCAGCTTCATGCACATCCCTCATTAGTAAAACATAAAGGCAAAGGTCGCCGTCCATCGCAGACAATGACGACATAATTTATTTTGCTAGCGCTATTTTTAGTAAGGATTAACTGCGCTACTTTTTATCTTCACTCTCTCGTCTCGAGCCGCCCGACCACAGTGGCAAGTCAAGGACAAGACGACTAGGGGGCGACTACGAGATGTAGGGGACTCCGTATCAAGCACCCGTGAAAAAGAGGGCGGAGTCCTGTGTCGAACGCATAGCACCTGATCACGATTCCGACGGCTTAGGCACTTCGCCACGGAATCCCTCATAAGAAACCTTTTACAAAATATGTGAAATGTTACAGCGACCCATTTCTTAAACATCCGGCTTCTACTCTGATGAAACCACGAATTAACTAAAGTGCTTTTTGAGAAATGCTACCCTAACCTTTTCAAAGAGTGTCAAGTTATAATGGGAGACGATCTTCAAAAAACGCCAGCCAATATCAGAAAGCAGGCTCGAAGTTCATCCTACAATCCTTTTCTGTTATTTGAAGGATTCCGTCTGACTTGACCCAGGATTTAAGCCAATCCTCAATCATTTCCGGTGACACTCTAGCAATCCCTCCAAAGCTGGGTTGGAACTGGAGAAAAGCTGTCGTGGTTTCCACGAAAAAAATTGAATACATAAATAACAGTAATTTTTCAAGAGCAGAAGACAAGAATAATTCATTCAGCTATTTTCTGTACAAGAGGAGCGTGTGGCTTCCTTGTGATGTGACTACTTTCAGGAAGCCTGGAGCAAAACTTGTTTCGCAAGAATATGATATATCTTTTTCTTTATCTCCTTGCTTTTTTCATTTTCTTTTTGTTGCTGATGCTCTTCTTCTTCTTCTTCTTCTTCTTCTTCTTCTTCTTCTTCTTCTTCTTCTTCTTCTTCTTCTTCTTCTTCTTCTTCTTCTTCTTCTTCTTCTCTTGTTGTTTTGCTGTTATTGTTGTTCGTCTTCTTATTCTTCTTTTCCTTCTTCTACTTCTTCTTATTTTTCTTCTTCTTCTAATCATACCTTTACCTCCAATACTAACATCATCATCATCAACATGACTAAAACCACCACAGTGAGCGCCATGTGAAAAATAACAGACCATGGCATCAATCAGACCAGAGTCAATGGAAACGTGTGGACTAAGATCCATCATCACGCCACGGTCAGGTGAGACATGCTGACATAAACCTCGCGTCACGTCACACCACGGTCAGGCAAAACATGTTGACCTAGACCTCGTGTCACGTCACGGCTAGTGGAGGCATGCTGACCTAGCCCTCGCGTCACGCCACGGTCAGGTGAGACATTCTGACTTTGACCTCGCGTAACGTCACGACACGGTCAGGTAAAACATGCTTACCTTTACCTCGCGTCCTGTCACGTCACGTCACGGTCAGGTAAAACATGCTGACCAGGCTGTCACCGCTTATCCCCGCTGTCCCGTCTTGAAACATGGAATCTAACGGTTTCCTGGCCAGCAAGGTCGGAATCAACACTTTAATCCTCCTAATGATAAACCATCTGAGATGCACCCCATTGCACTACAGCCAGGACGCCCCCTTCCCAGCTTCTCTAATACATCTAGAGATGTGAGAGGAGCCCCTGTAACTCACTACAAATAATACGTGGCCAAGAGTTAACTCGGCACGAACGATACAACCGTAGCGTCCTCGGGAGGCGAGACAGGAACACAGAGATTCATTAATGTGTTTTTAGATTTCTTGATTGGGTTTCCCCGAAACAAAGTATTGTCCAAATTCGGTAATTTAAGAATGAAACTTGACTCTTTGGGGGCCATGTTTGTGAGAGTCCCAGGGAGATGCCACGTAAACAGACACCCAGGATGAGAAGGCTGTTATTTTGGCCGCACACGCTTTCATTCGATTTGATTAGATTATTCAATTATCTAGGGATTCCTGGAGGAGAAAGGGAGGGGTGGTTGGTTAAACCGTGTGGTGAGGGTTTGACGGAGAGAGGGGTGCGTTTCCGGAGAAATAGAGAGAGGATTAGACAGGGGGTAGGGAGGTAGAGATTGGCTGAGAGATGGACAGAGGGAAGGAAGAGATTGACTGAGAGAGGGAAGGAGGGGGAGGAAGAGATTGGCTGAGAGAGGGAAGGAGGGGGGAAGTGATTGGCTGAGAGAGGGAAAGAGGGGGAGGAAGAGATTGGCTGAGAGAGGGAAGGAGGGGGGGGGAAGTGATTGGCTGAGAGAGGGAAGGAGGCGGGGGGGGGAAGTGATTGGCTGACAGAGGGAAGGAGGGGGAGGAAGAGATTGGCTGAGAGAGGGACGGAGGGGGAGGAAGAGATTGGCTGAGAGAGGGAAGGAGGGGGAGGAAGAGATTAGCTGAGAGAGGGAAGGAGGAGGGGGAAGAGATTGGCTGAGAGAGGGAAGGAGGGGGGGGGATTGGCTGAGAGAGGGAAGGAGGGGGAGGAAGAGATTGGCTGAGAGAGGGAAGGAGGGGGGGGGAAGAGATTGGCTGAGAGAGGGAAGGAGGAGGAAGTGTTTGGCTGAGAGAGGGACGGAGGGAGGGGGGGAGGAAGAGATTGGCTGAGAGAGGGAAGGAGGAGGAAGAGTTTGGCTGAGAGAGGGAAGGAGGAGGAGGAAGAGATTGGCTGAGAGAGGGAAGGAGGGGCAGGTAGATTTGTGACGTAATGGATATTAAAGGATAGATAGAGGGAGATTGGTTGAGGAGAAGAGATAGATAGAGAGGGACAGAGTCGGAGACAGACAGAAGACCTCGGAGATATAAAGGGACAAGACGGATAGAAAAGGATGGGAATAGATATAAATGGACAAGTAAAGATTGGGGCGGATACAGGTAGAAATGGACAAGTAAAGATAGGGGCGGATACAGGTAGAAATGGACAAGTAAAGATAGGGGCGGATACAGGTAGAAATGGACAAGTAAAGATAGGGACGGATACAGGTAGAAATGGAAAAGTAAAGATAGGGGCGGATACAGGTAGAAATGGAAAAGTAAAGATAGGGGCGGATACAGGTAGAAATGGACAAGTAAAGATAGGGGCGGATACAGGTAGAAATGGAAAAGTAAAGATAGGGGCGGATACATGTAGAAATGGACAAGTAAAGATAAGGGCGGATACAGGTAGAAATGGACAAGTAAAGATAGGGGCGGATACAGGTAGAAATGGACAAGTAAAGATAGGGGCGGATATAGGTAGAAATGGACAAGTAAAGATAGGGGCGGATACAGGTAGAAATGGACAAGTAAAGATAGGGGCGGATATAGGTAGAAATGGACAAGTAAAGATAGGGGTGGATACAGGTAGAAATGGACAAGTAAAGAAAGTGGGACAACATGGGGTAGAAAGGGACGCAAAGAGAGAGAAAGAGCCGAGTGGAGAAAATTAAAGCGAAGCGGAGAGAGATAGAGCGAGCGGAACGAAGTATAAAGAGACGGGAAGTTATAGACATGGATAGATGGAGATAAAGCGGGACGGAGACAGGGAGATACAGGAACAAGGGAAAATAGAGTGAGACAGAGAAGGTATAAAGGGACGGAGGGAGATAGAGCGGGACAGAATGGGACGGAGAAGGATAGAACGGGACGAGAGGGATTGAGTGAAACAGGGAGAGGTAGATTAGTACCAGAGATAGATAGAGAGAGAGAGAGACGATAAAGCAGGAGAGAGGTAGAAAGAGGGTAGAAAGAAAGGGACCTGAGGATATAGAGAGGAATATAGAGAAATTGAAGGGGACAGATATTCAGATGGACGAAAAGAGATCCAATTGGGCGGAGAAAAATAGAGGCTAAGCGGAAAGAGATATAGTGAGACAGAGAGAGGTATTAAGGGAGAGGAAAGGGACGGAGAGGGGTATTACGGGACGGAGAGAGGTGTTAAGGGAGAGGAAAGGGACGGAGTGGGGTATTACGGCACGGAGAGAGGTATTAAAGTAGAGATAAGGGACGGAGAGGGGCATTAAGGGACGGAGAGGAGAGAGATGTTAAGGGAGAGGAAAGGCACGGAGAGGGGTAATAAGGGAGAGATAAGGGACGGAGAGGGGCATTAAGGGACAGAGAGAGGTGTCAAGGGACGGAGAGAGGTATTAAGGGAGAGAAAAAGACGGAGATGGTTATTAAGGGACGGAGAGAGGTATTAAGGGAGAGGAAAGGGATGGAGAGGGTTATCAAGGGACGGAGAGAGGTATTAAGGTAGAGGAAAAGGGCGGAGAGGGGTATTAAGAGACCGAGAGGGGTATTACGGGACCGAGAGAGGTGTTAAGGGAGAGGAAATGGACGGAGAGGGATATTAAGGGAGAAAAAAGGGACGAAGAGGGGCATTAAGGGACGGAGAGAGGTATTAAGGGAGAAGTAAGGGATGGAGAGGAGTATTAAGGGACGGAGAGAGGTGTCAAGGGACGGAGAGAGGTAAGGGACGGAGAGGGGTATTACGGGACGGAGAGAGGTAAGCGACGGAGAGAGATTAAGGGACAGAGAGAGGTATTAAGGGAGATGTAAGGGACGGAGAGGGGTGTTAAGGGACGGAGAAAGAGATAAATGGAGAGAAGACGAGCGAAATAGCGATACGTACAAAGGGACAAAGAGATACTAAGGGACGGAGAGAGAGAGAGAGAGAGAGAGAGAGAGAGAGAGAGAGAGAGAGGAGTGGATAAAAGCTGAGCCAAACAGAGGTAAGTACAAAGGGACAGAGATAGAAAAAGAGAGAGAGAGAGTGAGAGATAGAGAAACGGAGAGAAGATGAGCGAAATAGAGATAAGTACAAAGCGATATAGAGAGGTATAAAGGTACTGAGACAGATAAAGCGGGATGGAGAGAGATAGAGACAGACACAAGATGAATAATACATAGACGATCATGAAGAACAAGAAAAAAATAGAAGAAGAAGAAGAAGAAGAAGAAAAAGAAGAAGAAGAAGAAGAAAAAGAAGAAGAAGAAGATACAGAAAAGAGAAGACGAAGAATACACACACATATATATATATATATATATATATCAACAAGAAAAATTACAAATAGAAGAAGAAGAAGAAGAAGAAGAAGAAGAAGAAGAAGAAGAAGAAGAAGAAGAAGAAAAAGAAGAACAAGAAGAAGAAGAAAACGAAGAACAAGAAGAAGAAGAAGAAGAAGAAGAAGAAAACGAAAAAGAAAAACAATAACAACAATAACAAGTTTATCACTGTCCACAATATCATCGTCACATTTATTGAACAACCGAAACAAAACCAACTTAAAACTCACACTAACCAACTATCAGATTCTTGGAAGAAACATCACAGAAAATAAACCACAACAGAAAATCTGACCCCCACGGAACTCCATAATGAAATTAGCCACACCAGAACATAATACGATCATCTGATTCGCTTCCCAAATATCCAAGCCCTGAGTGACAGTCCTGTCGGCTGATTTTTCCTTTCAAACTAAATGTACGGTTTACCGTAGTGCCATAAAAAACTTATTAATAACATCTTCATTTGATATTTCGCTTCCATTAGCACAATTTATTTTTAGCCTTACGCCATTTCTCGCACTTCTCCCTAGATGAAGGTTAGATCATGCCCATCTGTAGTTTAGAAAGAGGGACTTGGTTAGAGTTAGGAAGAAACGTAAATTAATAATTTGTATATCGAGATTTTCGTTTAACAGACAATTTTAAAACTGCTTATCTTATTTCTTCTTTGTGTTTCTCTTCTTATCGATTTAAACTCTTGATCTTTTAATTGCTATTAATGTTATTTTTGAGATTCTTCTTCTTCTTCTTCTTCTTCTTCTTCTTCATCTTCATCTTTTCCTACTTGTTCTTCTTCCCTATCTTGGTCTTCCGTCCTTGTCTTTCTTGTTCTTTTTATTCTTCTTGTCCTCACTGTTTGTTTGTCCTCTGTTATTCTTGTGCTACCTAATCTTGTTGTTGTTCTTTGTCTTCTTCTTTCATTTCTTGTTTTTATCTTCTACTTCTTCTTCTTCCTCCTCTTCTTTTTCTTCTTCGTTTTTAGTCTTCAACAACTTCTTTTTTTTACATTTTCTACATTTTATTCTTTTTCTCCTTCTCCTTTATCATCTTCTTCCTCTTTTTCTGTTCCTCTTTTTCGTTTTCTTTTTCTTCTTCTTTTTCTTTCTCTTCTACTTTTTCTTCTTCTTCTCACTCTTCATGTTCATTGCAAATATCCTGCGGTTACATCTCACGTGAATACGAGTTAACTGTCTAGCATGTCTACTTCAGACTGTCCATGTTTCGCAGGCATGTAGAAGACTGGTTTGCACAACTGCATGAGAGGCAATGTATGTTCCAAACCTTTGCTTGTAGTCTTACAAGCTCATGGTTTCCTTTTGCACGAAACCATGTTGACCTCAGAGTCGATATTAGATTTTTCTGATGTGGTTGCTGCATAGGCAGACATAGAGGCCCAGGTTTAAGTCATCGTGATGGGCCTCATCATATAGGTCAGGCTATCTCCGTGGAATGGCCCGACGAGAGCAACGCACACAGCACGAAATGTGTAGCTATGTAACAATCTGTAACAATGAACCCAGGGATCCCTACAGCCATGACAAGAGGGATCCCTTCAGTCAGGAATTCAGGGATCCCTACAGCCATGAATCCAGGGATCCATCCAGCCATGACCTCAGGGATCCATCCAGCCATGATCTCATGGATCCCTCCAACCATGACCTAAGGGATCCATCCAGCCATGACCTCATGGATCCCTCCAGCCATGTCCTCTGGGATCCCTTCAGCCATGACCTAAGGGATCCATCCAGCCATGACCTCAGTGATCCTTCCAGCCATGGCCTCAATGATCCCTCCAGCCATGGCCTCAGGGATCCCTCCAGCCATGAACCGACGAATAAATTAAGATGTATCCGCAGAATACTTGAGATGAACAGCACGATGAAGAAGAAGAAGAAGAAGAAGAAGAAGAAGAAGGAGAAGGAAAATAAGAAGAAGGAAAAGAAAAAGAAGAAGAAGAAAAAGGAGGAAAAGAAGAAGAAAGAAAAAGGAGGACAAAAATAAGAAGGAAAAGAAGAAGAAGAAGAAGGAAAGAGAAGAAGAAGAAAAAAAAGAAGACGATGAAGATAAAGAAGAAGAAGAAGAAGGCTAAAAAGAAAAAATCAAAAAAAAGAAGAAGAAAAAGAAGAAGGAGATGATGAAAAAGGAGATGCAGAAGGAGGCTAAGAAGAAAAAGGAAACAAAGAAGAAAAAGAAGAAGAAGAAAAAGGAGACGAAGAGTGCATAGAGAGATAGTCGGAAAACTTCGTCGGATTTGAACCATGGACATTCAGGTGTCGCAAGAAAGAAATACTTAACGACTATATATAAGTCTGCAAGTCTCGTTAAACTCTGTACTCTCAGCCATCTTGGATAGGATGAATGATTTATTTTTAGATCGTGTGAATGATTGAGTTTAGGATTGTGTGAATGATTGACTTGTGTCATGTGAACGATTGATTCAGATAATGTGATTGATTGAGATTAGAATTGTGTGAATGATTGAGTTGGATTGTGTGAATGATTGCGTCTAGGATTGTGTGAACGATTGAGATGGATAGTGCGATTGATTGAGTCTAGGATTGTGTGAATGACTGAGTTGGATTGTGTGAATGATTGAGTCTAGGATTGTGTGAATGATAGAGTTTAGGATTGTGTGAATGATTGAGTCTAGGATTGTGTGAACGATTGAGTCTAGGATTGTGTGAACGATTGAGTTGGATTGTGTGAATTATTGAGTCTAGGATTGTGTGAATGATTGAGTCTAGATTGTGTGAACGATTGAGTTGGATAGTGCGATTGATTGAGTCTAGGATTGTGTGAATGATTGAGTCTAGGATTGTGTGATTGATTGAGTATAGGATTGTGTGAATGATTGAGATGGATAGTGTGATTGATTGAGTCTAGGATTGTGTGCATGCTTGAGTTGGATTGTGTGAATGATTGCGTCTAGGATTGTGTGAATGGCTGAGTTGGATTGTGTGAATGATTGAGTCTAGGATTGCGTGAAAGATTGAGTCTAGGATTGTGTGAATGATTGAGTTGGATCGTATGAATGATTGAGTTGGATCGTTTAAATGATTGAGTTGGATCGTATAAATGATTGAGTTGGATTGTATGAATGATTGAGTTGGATCGTATGAATGATTGAGTTGGATCGTATGAATGATTGAGTTAGATTGTATGAATGATTGAGTTGGATCGTATGGATGATTGAGTTGGATTCTATGAATGATTGAGTTTGATCGTATGAATGATTGAGTTGGATTGTATGAATGATTGAGTTGGATCGCATGAATGAGTTGGATCGTATGAATGATTGAGTTGGATCGTATGAATGATTGAGTTGGATCGTATGAATGATTGAGTTGGATCGTATGAATGATTGAGTTGGATCGTTTAAATGATTGAGTTGGATCGTATAAATGATTGAGTTGGATTGTATGAATGATTGAGTTGGATCGTATGAATGATTGAGTTGGATCGTATGAATGATTGAGTTAGATTGTATGAATGATTGAGTTGGATCGTATGGATGATTGAGTTGGATTCTATGAATGATTGAGTTTGATCGTATGAATGATTGAGTTGGATCGTATGAATGATTGAGTTGAGTCGTATGAATGATTGAGATGCACAGTGATACCAGCTGTGTCGTCTATCTGTGATTCATATTCTCCTATCCGGACAACCCTAGTACAGTCTGTTTCCAGGACCGTCGATTGAACAGGAAGGACTTGATCTTTGAAGAGACCAATATTCTAAGACTGAACTCAGCTTTTTCAGATACATTCAAGTTGCCTTCTGGAAATTAACGACAGAAGGAGAAGAAAATGAAGACGTTTCAAACAGAAGAATAACTAGACAGGAAAAAACAATAACAAATTAATACTTGACAACCCCCCCCCCCCCCCCCCCCCCCCCACACACACACACACACACACAAGACGACGACATAAATGGATCTAGCTGAATAATTAATATGAAATTTGAGCAGATCAAAATTAAACAAACTTCATATTGCATCTGAGATCAGTAAATAGATTTTTATTCGAAATACACAGAATTATCTAATTTCGTTCAGACTAGAAATCAAATATGTCCAGACTTCAATTCTAGTTTTAAAATATTTCAGAAAATATTTATGTATAATGATATTTGAAATGTGAAAGTCTGGCAAACAGTGGTTACAGAAAGATATTTGTTTACAGGAAAAAAGAGATTTAAGTAATGGCAACAGATAACATTTGGTAAGTGTTAATGATGGATAGATTAGTGAGCCCAGAAACTGGTGTTGAAGTCTTCTGATCATGTCACGCCACTGTCCTCTGTTAGTCAGTCCAGAGACTGGTGTTGAAGTCTTCTGATCATGTCACGCCACCGTCCTCTGTTAGTCAGTCCAGAGACTGGTGTTGAAGTCTTCTGATCATGTCACGCCACTGTCCTCTGTTAGTCCAGAGGCTGGTGTTGAAGTCTTCTGATCATGTCACACCACTGTCCTCTGTTAGTCAGTCCAGAGACTGGTGTTGAAGTCTTCTGATCATGTCACGCCACTGTCCTCTGTTAGTCCAGAGGCTGGTGTTGAAGTCTTCTGATCATGTCACACCACTGTCCTCTGTTAGTCAGTCCAGAGACTGGTGTTAAAGTCTTCTGATCATGTCACACCACTGTCCTGTATTAGTCAGTCCAGAGACTGGTGTTGAAGTCTTCTGATCATGTCACACCACTGTCCTGTATTAGTCAGTCCAGAGACTGGTGTTGAAGTCTTCTGATCATGTCACACCACTGTCCTCTGTTAGTCCAGAGACTGGTGTTGAAGTCTTCTGATCATGTCACGCCACTGTCCTCTGTTAGTCCAGAGACTGGTGTTGAAGTCTTCTGATCATGTCACGCCACTGTCCTCTGTTAGTCCAGAGACTGGTGTTGAAGTCTTCTGATCATGTCACGCCACTGTCCTCTGTTAGTCAGTCACGTTTACAGCATGTTGTAGAGCCGTGCAGTGCTACGGGCCAGATATGTTTAATCACCATTCTTTGATGCAACTCAATAATAATATTACCTGCTGTTAAAATCTTTCGTTTCTCAGGGGACTCTTCTTCAACTCCCCTATCCTCGTTCTAATTTTTTCATCATAACGGGCTTCTCTGTAATTATTTGCACAAACATGAAAACCACTGCACATTTTTCATGACCTTTCTATACCTATTTGCTTTGTATAAAAATATTTCTTTTTTCTTTAACAAATATTGTTACATTTTATTTTAGTTGTCTAAAAGATGTAAGTACTGAAAGGTACCAAATAATACAAAACAAATCAGCTTTAATCATGGCTAATCACAGACCGTCTGCCCCGTCAACACGCGTTGCTGTAATCACAAAGACTAAGAAATATATTGACATCTGCTTGTCATGAGCAAAATGAAAGAAAAAAAATCAATTAATGACACCTTTAGAAGAATACACCTGAACTGGTCAGTATAGTGCGGTTGTCCGTCAACTTGTGCCGGTGAGAGAGGGGGAGCTGAAGTTGTTGTTGTAGAGCTAAGGATGTTGCATGTTTCTGTACGTACCACTGACTGGTTGGACTCATGTCATCTGTCTAGCTACAGAAACAGATGGACGATCTGCAAACAATGTCCAATAAAATCATTCAGACAGCAAAAGCATTCAGCGAGATAATACACACAGAAAATACACACAGAAAATACACACAGAAAATACACACAGAAAATACACACAGAAAATAAACATATAAAATAATCACAGAAAAAAAAAAAAAAAAAAAAATTGCCATACGGCCTTTTTTCCATTGCTGGGGTAGTACAGGGGTTTTGAAGGCTGAGGACTAAAGACTGCTTTGTCACTGCTGTCGCCACGTCGTTGCAGGCTATGTTTATTTCACCACCAACAGAAAAACAACATATATCATACCGGGGATTCGAACTGCTGCCCTGCTTGTTGGCAGGCCAGGCCTCGAAACCATTCGGCCGCGCGCTCCTCAATAAACAGAAAATAAACAGAAAATAAACAGTTAATTACTGAATTACTGGACGAACCGTTTTTCAGCGGCGGTTACGTCGTTGCTAGTCCAAACTTCTCTTCTAACGGTCTCTGTCTTGGCCCACGCTGGACAAGTGGAGAATGAGTCTGGGGGATGCAAGGGAGTCGGACCAACATGTTGATGGTCGTTTCTTATCTCTAGGTTACCATATTGCTGTCGCTGTGCTCCAACGATCGTCCGTTCTTCGCAGTAAATGGCCACCCCAGCGAAGTTTCATCTTGTCTGCATAAACTGCAAAATCTTCCATCAGGGACAGTATGTCCGAGTTGTGAAGACCATTTGTGCGCTGGCTATGACACGTGAGGCCGACCACGCGTTTCTCCAGGGAGGCTTGGGCCACTTTGAGTTTGGACTTCATCTCTTACGTCAGTGACAATTTTTCCGCGGCATAGCATATTGCAGGTAGTACTGTGGAGTCGAATAGAGAGATTCGCAGGTTCTGGTCGTGGATGTTGTCCAGTACCGGCTTTATCGAAGAGACAGCCGCCTAACTCGCTCCCGCCATCTTGCCAACTCTCAGCTTAAGCCGTTCTGCATGTTGAGCAGGCGTCCAAGGTAGATGTACTGGGCTACGTCGGCGAGTCTCCCTCCATCCAGGAAGACTGGGTCGCGGGAAGCGATACCATTGAACATGATTTTCGTCTTGGACGTGTTCACTTCTAGTCCCACTTTCTTTCCCTCTCAGTGGAGCGCTGCTAGCATTTCATTGGCGCCCGTGGCTGCCTCCGTGATGAGTACTAGATCATCTGTCTGTGGCTGCCTCCGTGATGAGTTCTAGATCATCTGTCTGTGGCTGCCTCCGTGATGAGTACATAATCATCTGTCTGTGGCTGCCTCCGTGATGAGTTCTAGATCATCTGTCTGTGGCTGCCTCCGTGATAAGTACAGAATCATCTGTCTGTGCCTGCCTCGGTGATGAGTACTAGATCATCTGTCTGTGGCTGCCTTCGTGATGAGTACTAGATCATCTGTCTGTGGCCGCCTCCGTGATGAGCACTAGATATTCTGCAAAGTCAAGGTGATTTAGCAGCCTGCATTTATGTTGACGCCAAAGGTAACCCAGTCGCCCCGGCTGATGACGGAATCCAGGCATGCGGAAAAAGGCACTTTGAATGGATACTACTACCGATCTTCGGAAGGGTTGTAATGATTGATTGGTTCAGACATACTGAAAAATCTCTCTAGCCTGAAGCTTTTCAAGCATTACTTAAACGCTGGGATAAGTGCATAAAGGTCGTAGGAGATTAATTGAAAAAATAAATGACATTGTAACTACTTGAAACATTTTTTTTAAAACAAAAAGTCCCGGTTTGACATGAACGTCTCTCGTATATTAAAAGATACAATAAAAACTTAGCAATCGTGACACATTTACGGAACAAACATAGTTGCATGAGAAGATCGTACAAGCAGAGACACCAATAACAGCATGAAGTGTAAGAACTACTTCAGATGTTACGCGGGAAACAGATACAATATAAAACAAAGGAGAACTTCAGGAAACATCGCTTACAATAAAGACAGCAGAACTTAAGGAAACATCTCTTACAATAAAGACAGCAGAACCTAAGGAAACATCTCTTACAATAAATACAGCAGATACTAAGGAAACATCTCTTAGAATAAAGACAGCAGAACCTAAGGAAACATCTCTTAGAATAAAGACAGCCCATACTAAGGAAACATCTCTTAGAATAAAGACAGCACATACTAAGGAAACATCTCTTACAATAAAGACAGCACATACTAAGGAAACATATCTTACAATAAAGACAGCACATACTAAGGAAACATCTCTTACAATAAAGACAGCACATACTAAGGAAACATCTCTTAGAATAAAGACAGCACATACTAAGGAAACATCTCTTACAATAAAGACAGCACATACTAAGGAAACATCTCTTACAATAAAGACAACAGAACCTAAGGAAACATCTCTTACAATAAAGACAACAGAACCTAAGGAAACATCTCTTACAATAAAGACAACAGAACCTAAGGAAACATCTCTTACAATAAAGACAGCAGAACCTAAGGAAACATCTCTTACAATAAAGACAACAGAACCTAAGGAAACATCTCTTACAATAAAGACAGCAGAACCTAAGGAAACATCTCTTACAATAAAGACAACAGAACCTAAGGAAACATCTCTTACAATAAAGACAGCAGAACCTAAGGAAACATCTCTTACAATAAAGACAGCAGACACTAAGGAAACATCTCTTACAATAAATACAGCAGAACTTAAGGAAACATCTCTTACAATAAAGACAGCAGACACTAAGGAAACATCTCTTACAATAAAGACAGCACATACTAAGGAAACATCTCTTACAATAAAGACAACAGAACCTAAGGAAACATCTCTTACAATAAAGACAGCACATACTAAGGAAACATCTCTTAGAATAAAGACAGCACATACTAAGGAAACATCTCTTACAATAAAGACAGCACATACTAAGGAAACATCTCTTACAATAAAGACAACAGAACCTAAGGAAACATCTCTTACAATAAAGACAACAGAACCTAAGGAAACATCTCTTACAATAAAGACAACAGAACCTAAGGAAACATCTCTTACAATAAAGACAGCAGAACCTAAGGAAACATCTCTTACAATAAAGACAACAGAACCTAAGGAAACATCTCTTACAATAAAGACAGCAGAACCTAAGGAAACATCTCTTACAATAAAGACAACAGAACCTAAGGAAACATCTCTTACAATAAAGACAGCAGAACCTAAGGAAACATCTCTTACAATAAAGACAGCAGACACTAAGGAAACATCTCTTACAATAAATACAGCAGAACTTAAGGAAACATCTCTTACAATAAAGACAGCAGACACTAAGGAAACATCTCTTACAATAAAGACAGCACATACTAAGGAAACATCTCTTACAATAAAGACAACAGAACCTAAGGAAACATCTCTTACAATAAAGACAGCACATACTAAGGAAACATCTCTTACAATAAAGACAACAGAACCTAAGGAAACATCTCTTACAATAAAGACAGCAGACACTAAGGAAACATCTCTTACAATAAAGACAGCAGACACTAAGGAACATACCTTCCTCTCTAATCGTTAACCCATCAATCCAACCCAATTTACTTTCTCCTTCAAGATGGCGTCCAATAATCTTTTCCTCCAACCCCCCAAGGCAACGTCTGGTTACTATAACTCTCGACCAAGTCTCGTCCATCTCTGACATTATCGCGAGATCCTTCATCGAGTTTCAACCAATCATCTACAACTTAAACAAACTCGAGGACAGCCCTTGAGGCAACAGACTTGTCTTCTCTTGTAAAAGTAGCTTGGAAATTTGTTGAAACATTATACCAGCGATTCTCAATCCTCTGTTATTGTAGTCTTCGCGAATTCTGGAGATTACCAAATGCTCACGTCTGCGCCAGTCGCTGGCAGTCAATCTGTCAGTGTTGAGTGTAGTGAAAACCGGTTAAGTTTTCATTGACCACGAAATGACGCAATGTAAAAGTCATGTTGACTGTTTTCGTCGACTCTGGTTTGGTTGTGAACCACGGGTACACACCACAGAGTCAAAACATTACCAAGGAGTACTACCTGTTTGACGCAAACAACTGGACCAGTTGACAACGGAAACTTGTCAGCTCCATCATGACAACCCATCCGCCCATTGTTCGCATCTGATTCGGACTTTCTTGGCCAAACACAACCTTCCTCTGATTCGCCAGGCTCTCTATTATCCAGACATGGCGTCTTTCAATATTTGACTATTCCCCAAGCTGAAAGGGACTTGATTTTAGTCACGAGAAGACATTATGTGACGACCCAGTGTACTCCATTCCCATAGATGCCTTCCTGCAATAATTCCAACAATGGAAAGCCCGCTGGGAGAAGAGTGTAGTGCCAATGAGAACACTGAAGGGGCTTAGGGTTTCAAACTTCCAGGTGAGTAATTGTACTTTTCAGGACCAAAGGTCGGATACTTTTTGAACACACCTCGCATACCTGGACCCAGGCTCTTCTAAGGTCCAGATCTATGATCATGTGACACGCCCATGTTCTTCTAGAACAGTTCTGAATGTTGCTACGGTAAGGTTTAACTAACACTTAGTTACACTCTCCCCCGTCTGCTCGCTCGCTCACTCACTCCTTCACTCACTCCTTCACTCACTCACTCCTTCACTCACTCATCTGCTGACTCAATCAATCACACACTCACTCATCCACACATTCACTTACTCATTCACTCACTCATTGATTCACTCACTTATTCACTCACTCACTCATCCATTCCCTCACTAAAACACTCATTCACTCATCCACTGATTCACTGACTCCCTCAAGCACTCACTCACGCACGAACTCACTTACGCACTTGCTCGCTTACGCACTCACTCATTCATTCACGCATCCTCTCACTCAACTAACATATTCACTCATCTCCACACTGACTCACTCATCCATGCATTCACAAATCTCTTGACCCACATACTCACTTACTCCCTCACTCTTACATCCACTCACTGACTCACCCACCTACTCACTCCCTAATCCATAACCCGCTCACTCACTCAATCACCCACTCACTCACCCATTCACTATCCGACTAACTAACTCACACATTCATTAATTCAATCACTCACTCACCCACTCATTAATTAATCCACTCACTCACTCTCTCACCCACTCACTCACCCATTCATTCACCCACTCATTCATTCATCCACTCACTCACTCTCTCATCCACTCACTCATTAACTAATTTTACTCACCTACTAACTCATCCACTCACTCACTCTCTCATCCACTCACTCATTCACTCACCAACTAACTCATCCACTCACTTACTAACTCATCCACTCACTCACTCTCTCATCCACTAACTCATCCACTCACTCACTCTCTCATCCACTAACTCATCCACTCACTCACTCTATCCACTCACTCATTCTCTAATTTCACTCACCTACTAACTCATCCACTCACTCACTCTCTCATCCACTCACTCATTCACTCACAAACTAACTCATCCACTCACCAACTCTCTCATCCACTCACTCATTCACTAATTTCACTCACCTACTATCTCATCCATTCACTCACCTACTAACCCACCCACTCACCCAATCACTCACCTACTAACTCATTCTCTCACCTACACACTCACTCACCCACTCACTCACCCACTCACTCATTCATTCATCCACTCACTCACTCTCTCATCCACTCACTTCACTCACCTACTAACCCACCTACTCACCCATTCACTCACCTACTAACTCATTCTCTCACCTACACACGCACTCACCCACTCACTCACCCACTAACTCACCCACTCACTTACTCTCTCATCCACTCCCTCATTCACTAATTTCACTCCCCTACTAAATCATCCACTCACTCATTCACTAATTTCACTCACCTACTAACTCATCCACTCACCCACTCTTTCATCCACTCACTCATTCACTAATTTCACTCACCTACTAACTCATCCACTCACTCATTCACTAATTTAACTCACCTACTAACTCATCCACTCACCCACTCTTTCATCCGTTCACTCATTCACTAATTTCACTCACCTACTAACTCATCCACTCACTCATTCACTAATTTCACTTACCTACTAACTAATCCGCTCACCCACTATTTCATCCACTCACTCATTCACCAATTTCACTAACCTACTAACTCATTCACTCACTCATTCACTAATTTCACTCACCTACTAACTCATCCACTCACTCATTCACTAATTTCACTCACCTACTAACTCATCCACTCTCTCATCCACTCACTCATTCACTAATTTCACTCACCTACTAACTCATCCACTCACCCACTCTCTCATCCACTCACTCATTCACTAATTTCACTCACCTACTAACTCATCCACTCACCCACTCTCTCATCCACTCACTCATTCACTAATTTCACTCACCTACTAACTCATCCAGTCACTCACCTACTAACCCACCCACTCACCCATTCACTCACCTACTAACTCATCCACTCACCCACTCTCTCATCCACTCACTCATTCACTAATTTCATTCACCTACTAATTCATCCAGTCACTCACCTACTAACCCACACACTCACCCATTCACTCACCTACTAACTCATCCAGACACTCACCTACTAACCCACCCTCTCACCCATTCACTCACCTACTAATTCATCCACTCACCCACTCTCTCATCCACTCACTCATTCACTAATTTCACTCACCTACTAACCCACCCACTCACCCATTCACTCACCTACTAACCCACCCACTCACCCATTCACTCACCTACTAACTCATTCTCTCACCTACACACTCACGCATCCACTCACTCACTCACTCATCTACTCACTCATCCACTCACTCATTCACTAATTTCACTCTCCTACTAACTCATTCTCTCACCTACACACTCACACATCCACTCACTCACTCACTCATCCACTCATCCACTCACTCATCGACTCACTCACTCACTCATTCATCTACTCACCCACTCTCTCATCCACTCACTCATTCACTAATTTCACTCACCTACTAACTCATCCACTCACCCATTCTCTCATCCACTAACTCATTCACTAATTTCCCTCACCTACTAACTCATCCACTCACCCACTCTTTCATCCACTCACTCACTCACTCATCCAGTCAGTCACCTACTAACCCACCCACTCACCCATTCACTCACCTACTAACCCACCCACTCACCCATTCACTCACCCACTAACTCATTCTCCCACCTACACACTCACTTATCCGCTCACTCACTCACTCATCCACTCACTCACCTACTAACCCACCCACTCACCCATTCACTCACTTACTAACCCACCCACTCACTCACCTACTAACCCACCCACTCACCTATTCACTCACCTACTAACCCACCCATTCACTCACCTACTAACCCACCCACTCACTCACCTACTAACCCACCAACTCACCTACTAACCCACCCACTCACTCACCTACTAATCCACCCACTCACCCATTCAGTCACCTACTAACCCACCCACTCACTCACCTACTAACCCACCCACTCACCCATTCAGTCACCTACTAACCCACCCACTCACTCCCATACTAACCCACCCACTCACCCATTCACTCACCTACTTACCTACCCACTCACTCAGCTACTAACCCACCCACTCATCCATTCAGTCACCTACTAACCCACGCCCTCACTCACCTACTAACCCACCCACTCACCCATTCAGTCACCTACTAATCCACCCACTCACTCACCTACTAACCCGCCCACTCACCCATTCAGTCACCTACTAACCCATCCACTCACTCACCTACTAACCCACCCACTCACTCACCTACTAACCCACCCATTCACTCATCTACTAACCCACCCACTCACCCATTCAGTCACCTACTAACCCACCCACTCTCCCATTCACTCACCTACTAACCCACCCACTCACCCATTCACTCACCAACTAACCCACCCACTCACTCACCTACTAACCCACTCATTCACTCACCCACTAACCCACCCACTCACTCACCTACTAACCCACCCACTCACCCATTCACTCACCTACTAACCCACCCACACCCATTCAGTCACCTACTTACCTACTAACCCACCCACTCACTCACTCACCTACTAACCCACCCACTCACCGATTCACTCACCTACTAGCCCACCCATGCACTCACCTACTAACCCACCCACTCACCTATTCACTCACCTACTAACCCACCCACTCACTCACTTACTAACCCACCCACTCACCTATTCACTCACCTACTAACCCACCCACTCACTCACCTACTAACCCACCCACTCACCAATTCAGTCACCTACTAACCCACCCAATCAGCCATTCACTCACCTACTAACCCAGCCACTCACCCATTCAGTCACCTACTAACCCACCCACTCACCCATTCACTCACCTACTAACCCACCCACTCACTCACCTACTAACCCACCCATACACTCACCTACTTACCCAACCACACACTCACCTACTAACCCACCCACTCACCCATTCAGTCACCTACTAACCCACCCACTCACCCATTCAGTCACCGACTACCCCACCCACTCACCCATTCAGTCACCTACTAACCCACCCACTCACCCATTCAGTCACCTACTAACCCACCCACTCACCCATTCAGTCACCTACTAACCCATCCACTCACCCATTCACTCACCTACTAACTCATCCACTCACTCTCTCTCTCATCCAGTCGATCATTCACTAATTTAACTCACCTACTAACTCATCCACTCACCTACTAACTCATCCACTCACTCACTCTCTCATCCACTCACTCATTCAATAATTTCACTCACCGACTAATTCATCCACTCACCGACTAACTCATCCAGTCACTCACCTACTAACCCACCCACTCACCAATTCACCCACCTACTAACCCACCCACTCACCCATTCACTCACCTACTAACTCATCCACTCACCCACTCTCTCATCCACTCACTCATTCACTAATTTCACTCACCTACTAACTCATCCACTCACTCCCTCACTCATCCAGTCACTCACCTACTAACCCAAGCACTCACCCATTCACTCACCTACTAACTCATTCTCTCACCTACACACTCACTTATCCACTCACTCACTCATCCACTCATTCACTCACTCATCCACTCATCTTTTCAATTATGAATTCACTCATTTACTCATGGACTCTTTCATTCACCCACCCATTCACTCACTCAGCCACTCACTCACTCACCCATGTACTCACTCACCCATCTACTCACTCACCCATCTACTCACTCATGCATTCACTCACTCATGCATTCATTCACTCACCCATCTACTCACTCACCCATCCACTCACTCATGCATTCACTCACTCATGCATTCACTCACTCATGCATTCACTCACTCATGCATTCATTCACTCACCCATCTACTCACTCACCCATCCACTCTCTCATGCATGCACTCACTCATGCATTCACTCACTCATGCATTCACTCACTCATGCATTCATTCACTCACCCATCTACTCACTCACCCATACACTCACTCATGCATTCACTCACTCATGCATTCACTCACTCATGCATTCATTCACTCACCCATCTACTCACTCACCCATACACTCACTCATGCATTCACTCACTCATGCATTCACTCACTCACCCATGTACTCACTCACCCATCTACTCACTCACCCATCTACTCACTAACCCATCTACTCACTCACCTATCTACTCACTCACCCATCTACTCACTCGTGCATTCACTCACTCATACATTCACTTACTCACTAAACCACTCAATCACTCACTCCCTCACTAACCTACTCACTCACTCACTCACACTCACCCACTCACTCGCTCACTCTATCATTTACTCCCCCACCCACTCACTCACTCATCTACTCACTCACTTACCCATTGACTGACCTACTTACACACTCACTCACTCTCTCACTAACTCATTCACCCACCCACTCACTCACCGTCTCACTGACCCACTCACCCATTCACTCATCCACTCACTCACTAATTCTCACTCACTAACTTCTCCACTCACTTAATCATCCACTAACTCACTCATTCATTCAATCACTCACTCACCCACTCACTCACTCACCAACTCACTCACTAATTCTCACTCACTCTCTTACCCACTCACTCACCCACTCACTCGCTAATTCTACTCACTCATTCCTCCACTCACTCACTCATCCACTAACTCACTCACCTATTCACTCATACACTCACTCACTCACCCACTCACTCACTCTTCCATTCACTCACCCATACACTCACTCATCCCCTAACTCACTCTCTCATCCACTCACTCACTCTCTCCTCCACGCACTCACTCACCCATTCACTCACTCACCCACTCACTCACCCATTCACTCACTCACTCATCGACTCACCTATTCACTCTTCCACTCACTCATTCACTCACTCACTCACTCACTCACTCACTCACCTACTCACTCACCCATTCACTCACTCACCCACTCACTCACCCATTCACTCACTCACTCATCTACTCACCTATTCACTCACCCACTCACCCCCCTCCCTCCTCCACATCCTAACCTACCAACATGCAACTAACAACACCAACCAATCTCTTCACCCCCGCCCTCCCCTCCCCCCAATCCCAGGAGACGAAATACTTCCCCTTCCTCCGCCAGCGACATCACCAACAAACCCTCCTCTCACACGCACCGCCATAACCTCCTTAAACAACACCTACACTCCTCGAACACTCTGTGAGAAGACCCCACAGCTAGCAAGCAGGAGACATGGATACGCTGGGCGAAGAGAGATTCAATATGGCAGACTTGTTCATGAATTGGGAGATTCTGGAATTCAGGAGTCTGGAGAGATACAATACGTAAGTAGGATTCTTTTAGAAGATATCATGATATTATTTGGTTGTATCAACATATTTCTGCTTAGTTTAGGTGCTAAAACAGTGATAGTTCCCTGTGGAGCATATGTTAGACTAATGCGCTCTTTGGTGCTATCAATATTTCTGTATGTCTGTGAGTCCTGGACCATTACAGTAGATATCCAGGGCAGAATTCGTGCAATGGAAATGAGGTGCTATAGAAAACTCCTAAATGTTACATATAAAGATCGTGTCACGAACGTAGAAATACGTCAGAGAGTTGAAGACGCTATTAGTCCTTTTGAAGATCTGTTCACATCTATTAAAAGACGAAAGATGACCTGGTGCGAGCACGTCGCGAGGTCCAACGGAAGTACCAACTCGATACTCTTTGGTTCCGTACCGGGACAGAGAGGGCGAGGACGTCCAAGGAAGAGATGGGTGGACAACATCACTGAGTGGTCAGGCCTTCGTCCTGGTGAGATACGTCAGGCGGCGACAGACAGAGAGGGTTGGCGTGGGTTTTTGGGAGTGTCTTCATGTGTGCCCCAACGACCTGATGGGTTACGGGATGAACTGAACTGAACTGAACTGAAATTCATACAGTCACCAAGCCTTGATCTATATATATACATTTTTCCTCATTTGTTCGTTCTCAATCTCCCGCTACCAAGCCCTGAAAAAAACTTTGCAAGAAGCGGAATGTAGTCCAGAGAACGGAATGCGTTTACGTGGTTTACAGTTTGACTGCGATATTTGCATCTTTCAGTCCAACAAATCCGACTTCAGCAAGCATTTTTGAATACCGGGTTGCGCTCCCTCTGCGATCCCTTCTACTTAGCCAGTCTGCCCTGTTGCAGCCTGTTATCCAGGCTCACCGCGTGGAGGTCTAGAAGGGTCTTGGCAGCTCTGGTTCGCATCTAAAACTGATGAGACAGAGTAAAAGCGCATAACGTTTAGATGTTAAAGACCTATGCTTCATAGGGGACTGAACGGCTTTGATTGGTTAATGAATGATACCTTCAATTCTGAACCCGTTTTCTCACCTCTGGTTCGCTGACTCTGACGCTAGCAGTCAGCTCTGGGTAGCTGCCCGCTGCAGTTTATGCGCTGCTCAGCGTCTTAATTCCATATATATATACATCATCATCATCAGGTGCCCTGCCGGTTGACGTTTATAATCAAGGACTTCCATCCACTTCTATCACGTATTGGGGAGGAACACTAACGTCTGGTCAGGGGAGGGAGACTAACGTCTGGTCAGGGGAGGAACACTAACGTTTGGTCAGGGGAGGGAGACTAACGTCTGGTCAGGGGAGGAACACTAACGTCTGGTCAGGGGAGGGAGACTAACGTCTGGTCAGGGGAGGGAGACTAACGTCTGGTTAGGGGAGGGAGACTAACGTCTGGTCAGGCAAAACATATTGGCCAAGACCCTCACCTCGGCTTCCTATTAGCCCTCCCTGGAAACGAGCTGTTTTCATGGCAGCCTGGCTAACGAGGTGAGGAATCGACGTGATCCCCGTAGTAGTAAGTGACGCACATGTGAAGCCAAGCATAGCACAGCCGCCTGGAGGACTCCGGTCCACCTTCATCAGTACGCTGGGGATGTGAGGAAAGCTACTGCAACCCACCACTTAACGCCCTTTTCAAGGCCCACAAAAGAGTAATCTACTCATTGTGGGCATTCGCAAGCAACAACAACAACAACAACAACAACAACAACCATCTCTGTTGTTGATTGTCGCCCGTGCCAGTCTCTCAGTCCGTCCAACATCTTCTCTCTCTGCCTTCCTCTGTCTCTCAGTCCGTCCAATATCTTCTCTCTCTGCCTTCCTCTGTCTCTCAGTCCGTCCTCTGTCTCTCAGTCCGTCCAACATCTTCTCTCTCTGCCTTCCTCTGTCTCTCAGTCCGTCCAACATCTTCTCTCTCTCTGCCTTCCTCTGTCTCTCATTCCGTCCAACATCTTCTCTATCTGCCTTCCTCTGTCTCTCAGTCCGTCAACATCTTCTCTCTCTCTGCCTTCCTCTGTCTCTCAGTCCGTCCAACGTCTTCTCTCTCTGCCTTCCTCTGTCTCTCAGTCCGTCCTCTGTCTCTCAGTCCGTCCAACATCTTCTCTCTCTGCCTTCCTCTGTCTCTCAGTCCGTCCAACATCTTCTCTCTCTGCCTTCCTCTGTCTCTCATTCCGTCCAACATCTTCTCTCTCTGCCTTCCTCTGTCTCTTCCGTCCAACATCTTCTCTCTCTGCCTTCCTCTGTCTCTCAGTCCGTCCAACATCTTCTCTCTCTGCCTTCCTCTGTCTCTCAGTCCGTCCTCTGTCTCTCAGTCCGTCCAACATCTTCTCTCTCTGCCTTCCTCTGTCTCTCAGTCCGTCCAACATCTTCTCTCTCAGTCCGTCCTCTGTCTCTCAGTCCGTCCAACATCTTCTCTCTCTGCCTTCCTCTGTCTCTCAGTCCGTCCAACATCTTCTCTCTCTGCCTTCCTCTGTCTCTCAGTCCGTCCAACATCTTCTCTCTCTGCCTTCCTCTGTCTCTCAGTCCGTCCAACATCTTCTCTCTCTGCCTTCCTCTGTCTCTCAGTCCGTCCAACATCTTCTCTCTCTGCCTTCCTCTGTCTCTCATTCCGTCCAACATCTTCTCTCTCTGCCTTCCTCTGTCTCTTCCGTCCAACATCTTCTCTCTCTGCCTTCCTCTGTCTCTCAGTCCGTCCAACATCTTCTCTCTCTGCCTTCCTCTGTCTCTCAGTCCGTCCTCTGTCTCTCAGTCCGTCCAACATCTTCTCTCTCTGCCTTCCTCTGTCTCTCAGTCCGTCCAACATCTTCTCTCTCAGTCCGTCCTCTGTCTCTCAGTCCGTCCAACATCTTCTCTCTCTGCCTTCCTCTGTCTCTCAGTCCGTCCAACATCTTCTCTCTCTGCCTTCCTCTGTCTCTCAGTCCGTCCAACATCTTCTCTCTCTGCCTTCCTCTGTCTCTCAGTCCGTCCAACATCTTCTCTCTCTGCCTTCCTCTGTCTCTCAGTCCGTCCAACATCTTCTCTCTCTGCCTTCCTCTGTCTCTCATTCCGTCCAACATCTTCTCTCTCTGCCTTCCTCTGTCTCTCAGTCCGTCCAACATCTTCTCTCTCTGCCTTCCTCTGTCTCTCTTCCTGCTATCGTTCCGGTTGTCACGACGTGCTCCAAGCCCCCTCTTCTCATAACATGTCCGATGTAGGATGACCGCCTTGTTCTCATCGAATAAGTTGTGTTTGTGCCTCCTCGAGTACTGTATCATTAGTCTTCAGGTGAAGTGATGAGTTGTATGCTTCAGCTAACGTGACACGGAATCTGGACAGTGTGTTTCAACTAACGTGACACGGAATCTGGTCAGTATGTTTCAACTAACGTGACATGGAATCGGGTCTGTATGTTTCAACTAACGTGACATGGAATCTGGCCTGTGTGTTTCACTTGACGTGACATGGAATCTGGCTAGTATGTTTCATACAACGTGACATGGAATCTGGTCAGTATGTTTCACCTGACGTGACATGGAATCTGGCCTGTGTTTTTCACTTGACGTGACATGGACTCTGCACAGTATATTTCAACTAACGTGACATGGGATCTGGTCTGTATGTATCACCTGACGTGACATGGAATCTGGCCTGTGTGTTTCACTTGACGTGACATGGACTCTGGACAGTATATTTCAACTAACGTGACATGGAATCTGGCCTGTGTGTTTCTTTTGAATATGTCGCGAAAGATTGCCCTGGGGTTTGGATGGGGAGAAAGGGGGCGGGGGAGGTAGAGAGAAGGTATACAAATCAGGAGACAATAAGATCTTTTAGAATGTTCCTAACAAAGAGGATTGAAGAAAAGAAAGAAACTAATAGGATATTTAGAGTTTGGCAGCAGAATAGAGTAACATTTGTGAAGAACGGGAAATATAACTTTCCGCTTGTTGGCCTGCTTGTGTCTTTCAGCGTCAGGTTATGAAGAGGTTTCTTGACCGGGTCCTAGTATGTGCTTGTGTCTTTCAGTGTCAGGTTATGAAGAGGTTTCTTGACCGGGCCCAAGTATGTGCTTGTGTCTTTCAGCGTCAGGTTATGAAGAGGTTTCTTGACCGGGCCCTAGTATGTGCTTGTGTCTTTCAGTGTCAGGTTATGAAGAGGTTTCTTGACCGGGCCCAAGTATGTGCTTGTGTCTTTCAGCGTCAGGTTATGAAGAGGTTTCTTGACCGGGCCCAAGTATGTGCTTGTGTCTTTCAGCGTCAGGTTATGAAGAGGTTTCTTGACCGGGCCCAAGTATGTGCTTGTGTCTTTCAGTGTCAGGTTATGAAGAGGTTTCTTGGCCGGGTCCTAGTATGTGCTTGTGTCTTTCAGAGTCAGGTTATGAAGAGGTTTCTTGACCGGGTCCTAGTATGTGCTTGTGTCTTTCAGTGTCAGGTTATGAAGAGGTTTCTTGGCCGGGTCCTAGTATGTGCTTGTGTCTTTCAGAGTCAGGTTATGAAGAGGTTTCTTGACCGGGTCCTAGTATGTGCTTGTGTCTTTCAGTGTCAGGTTATGAAGAGGTTTCTTGGCCGGGTCCTAGTATGTGCTTGTGTCTTTCAGTGTCAGGTTATGAAGAGGTTTCTTGACCGGGTCCTAGTATGTGCTTGTGTCTTTCAGTGTCAGGTTATGAAGAGGTTTCTTGACTGGGCCCTAGTATGTGCTTGTGCCTTTCAGCGTCAGGTTATGAAGAGGTTTCTTGACCAGACCCTAGTATGTGCTTCGTACACGGGGAGCTTTACTACTTCTGTTATTCCTGCTATCCATCTTTTATATGGTCTGCCCTTGGATCTGTATCCATTGTATCTGTGTAGCATTGCTTTCTGAGGGATACTATCTGGTGTTTGACGTGTCACGTGGCCCAACCATTTGGTTTGCTGTCTCTTGATGAGGTCTAGCACTGGTGTTGTACCTACTTGTCTCTTGATGAGGTCTAGCACTGGTGTTGTACCTACTTGTCTCCTAATATCTTCGTTTCTAATTCTATCCATTTTTATTACTCCAAACATTCTGCACAGACATTTCATCTCTGTTGTTACGATGTTTTATCTTTTATCTTTGTTTGCCAATGTCCATTTTTGGAAAAGAAACAAAAGCAGATAAACACATTTGCTCTTCTATCCGATCAGGGGAGTTAACCCGTGACCAGTTAGAAGAAATGATCCTCTTCCTCCCCTTTACGCAACTCAAACCTCCACCCGTCTTCCAGGTGGCGTGCGATGTACTGTATTTTGCAACTTATGGCCCAGTGCATCCGAATTCAGTCCGCATTAAAAAATGTGTCAACCCATAGTAAATATTTATCCTTGGCAATACAGGTTTGTACCTTCACTCGGAAAACACATCATCATCAGGTGCCCTGTCGGTTGGGGTTGGTGATCATGGACCTCCATCCACTACTATCACCCGTATCTTAATAGACTCAAATATTAGAGCAAAGTAGACCTGCAGTCTGTTAGGCGCCATCTAAACAAACCACCTAACCATGGCCGGTGTTATGCCATGTCACACAGTTAGTCCCCTCTTACGACATGCTCCCTGCGAGGCAGTGGTGCTATTCTTGTTCTTGTCATTAACAAAGATCCATGCGGAGCACTCGGGAATGTAGTGACGTACATACATACTAGATACTCTGTTAGAGCCATTTTAGACGGACAGGTTTATAGATAGACATAAAAAATGAAAAACATATTTCCAAATGACAGGTTGATGGACAGCCTGGCAGTGTAAGCCATAGGTTGATGGACAGCCTGGCAGTGTAAGCCATAGGTTGATGGACAGCCTGGCAGTGTAAGCCATAGGTTGATGGACAGCCTGGCAGTGTAAGCCATAGGTTGATGGACAGCCTGGCAGTGTAAGCCATAGGTTGATGGACAGCCTGGCAGTGTAAGCCATAGGTTGATGGACAGCCTGGCAGTGTAAGCCATAGGTTGATGGACAGCCTGGCAGTGTAAGCCATAGGTTGATGGACAGCCTGGCAGTGTAAGCCATAGGTTGATGGACAGCCTGGCAGTGTAAGCCATAGGTTGATGGACAGCCTGGCAGTGTAAGCCATAGGTTGATGGACAGCCTGGCAGTGTAAGCCATAGGTTGATGGACAGCCTGGCAGTGTAAGCCATAGGTTGATGGACAGCCTGGCAGTGTAAGCCATAGGTTGATGGACAGCCTGGCAGTGTAAGCCATAGGTTGATGGACAGCCTGGCAGTGTAAGCCATAGGTTGATGGACAGCCTGGCAGTGTAAGCCATAGGTTGATGGACAGCCTGGCAGTGTAAGCCATAGGTTGATGGACAGCCTGGCAGTGTAAGCCATAGGTTGATGGACAGCCTGGCAGTGTAAGCCATAGGTTGATGGACAGCCTGGCAGTGTAAGCCATAGGTTGATGGACAGCCTGGGAGTGTAAGCCATAGGTTTATGGACAGATTTTCACAACAAAAGACTAACAAGTTTGTGATATAGGGTATCACCAAGGTTTCCGCTAAACGAGGGAAATAAGCAACATGGGGTGGACAAACAATAGTCTCTCAGGGTGTACGACCAAGACAAGAGATGGACAAACAATAGTCTCTCAGGGTGTACGACCAAGACAGGACAAGAGATGGACAAACAATAGTCTCTCAGAGTGTACCACCAAGACAATACAAGAGATAGACAAACAATAGTCTCCCAGAGTGTACCACTAAGACAAGACAAGAGATGGACAAACAATAGTCTCTCAGAGTGTACCACCAAGACAAGAGATGGACAAACAATAGTCTCTCAGGGTGTACGACCAAGACAAGAGATGGACAAACAATAGTCTCTCAGAGTGTACCACCAAGACAAGAGATGGACAAACAATAGTCTCTCAGGGTGTACGACCAAGACAAGAGATGGACAAACAATAGTCTCTCAGAGTGTACCACCAAGACAAGAGATGGACAAACAATAGTCTCTCAGAGTGTACCACCAAGACAAGAGATGGACAAACAATAGTCTCTCAGAGTGTACCACCAAGACAAGAGATGGACAAACAATAGTCTCTCAGGGTGTACGACCAAGACAAGAGATGGACAAACAATAGTCTCTCAGAGTGTACCACCACGACAAGAGATGGACAAAAATAGTCTCTCAGAGTGTACCACCAAGACAAGACAAGAGATGGACAAACAATAGTTTCTCAGACTGTACCACCAAGACATGAGATGGACAAACAATAGTTTCTCAGACTGTACCACCACGACAAGAGATGGACAAAAATAGTCTCTCAGAGTGTACCACCAAGACAAGACAAGAGATGGACAAACAATAGTTTCTCAGACTGTACCACCAAGACATGAGATGGACAAACAATAGTTTCTCAGACTGTACCACCAAGACAAGAGATGGACAAACAATAGTTTCTCAGACTGTACCACCAAGACAGGACAAGAGATGGACAAACAATAGTTTCTCAGACTGTACCACCAAGACAAGAGATGGACAAACAATAGTTTCTCAGACTGTACCACCAAGACAAGAGATGGACAAACAATAGTTTCTCAGACTGTACCACCAAGACATGAGATGGACAAACAATATCCTCTGGCAGTGCTCCCCACAGACACGAACAAAACAGCGCCGAAAGTTAAAAAGGACACACCAATAGATGATCAACCAAAATGATAATATAGCTAAAACACAATAATATATAAATCTTCAAGAAAAAACAAAACAAATGTTTTCACTGATACGTCATCAAGTGATTCTTTCCCCCGAAGTCTTGAATATTTTATTGCTCATTTCACAAAACATTACTACTTGCAAATTCTTTTGAAAAAAACCCCCGTACAAAAATACCCAAAATTGAAAGTTTTAATGAAACAAATAGGAAATCTAGAATTTTCCGGAGATTTCATGTTTCGGCCTATTTTTCCGGCCGCACTTGCTAATAAATTTCCCATATCAAATACGAGATCAACTTCCTGACTTGACTTGGTTATGTCATGTTCAGACGATGGAGAAAGATTGAGAGTTTTTATTTCTGGTTTTTTCTTGTGTTTTAAAATCGCCCCGTCTTCATTTTTGTAGTGGAATTCAGAGATGCAATCCTAAAAGTGTGAGTTAGTGCTTCCGCCACAGAAAATAATTCCGTTGCAAATGGAGATTATTCAAGGAAATGGGTAGCATTTTTTTGGGGAGCGTGAGTTTGAGGTGACACTGCCATTGGTGAGAGGCAGCCTCACAACGCCTAGCTGTCTTCTAGATCTCAAATTTTTCAGAGGAAAATCAGAACAATGAAATGGCTAGTCTTTGGGGTACGCGTCTTAAGTCACCCCTAACAAAAAAAAAGAAGCTATTTTTGGCACCGGATTGTGGGAGGAAGACTAACGTCTAGTCAGACATGTTAGTCAGGGTCTGGCAAAATATACTGGTCAAGACCCTCACCTCGGCTTTCTCGTAGCCCTCCCCGGGCTGTTGTCGTGGCAGCCTGGCTAACGAGGAGAGGGTTCGACGTAATCCCCGTAGTAGTGAGAGAAAGATGAAGCCAAGCATAGCACAACCGCCTGGATGACTCTGGTTCACCTTCTTCAGCACGCTCGGGATGTGAAGAAAGCTACTGCAACCCGCCACTTTACGTCCTTATCAATGCGCACAAAAGAGCAACCTACTCATTGTGGGCATTCGAAATAACAACACCGGATTGAAGTAGTACGTCACAGAATAGTTCACATTTTAACTGTTTGGGGTGTCAACCATTCTGCGAGAATTGACGAGAATTTCTGCACCCACTCAATTTTACCGTCTTAGCAATCAATTTCTTGATTCTGTCAACGTTGGTCCATGATATGGAGAATAGCATCCAGTTTCTACGGCAGCGTGGCAATATCCATGCTGTCATGACATTATCCATGCTGTCATGGCCTTATCCACGCTGTCAGACGATGCAATAACAACCAAGTGATGGTGTTGTCCTTGACTGGACGACAGGCTAGATGGAGATGTCGACATGCACAATGTCGGCAGGACATCACTGTAAGGCAAGGGACTTGTCTGCAAGTCTCGCGCGTGTCTACTTCTAGATCATTATGTTTGTATACTGGCTGGCCTCAAGAGCTGACACGCATCCATTTTAACAAGCTAACCCTAACCCTAAAGATTGGTGGCAACACTTCTATCTTTAGCAAAGTCTTTACTTATTAATTTAAAATCAAATCAAATCGAGCTGCCCTCCCCTTAACCTGAAATGGAATGTCCCGTTATTGTCAAAATACGTACGGGAGGGAAGGGGGGGGGGGGAGGAGGAGGGGGGGGAGACTAACTATTGGTCAGGCAAAATATACTGATTAGACATGTTAGTAGGCAGGGTCAGGGAAAACATAATCGACAAGCCTTCCCCCACCCACCTCCACCACGCCCTCATTGGCTTCCTCCTAGCGATTCCTATATGAGCTGTTTTCATGGCAACCTGGCTAACAAGGTGAGGAATCGACGTGATCTCCGTAGTAGTGAGTGACACGCATATTAAGCTAAGCATACCACAACCGCCTGGAAGACCTCGGTCCACCTTCAAACTACAACAACAACAAACGGGGGGGGGGGGACCCAGGGAACTCTGTTTGGGGTGAATTAAGATCAAGTACCTTCTTTGGTTAACCCCGCCCAGGAATCTTATAGATGACACGTGCTGTGAGACAAAGATCTTAGAAATGAAATGACAAGTCTCTGGTTAACTGCGCGCATGCCCTCCATGAGCTGGTACAGTTACCTCTGCTGCATGAAGACCGTCGACTCATGATCATCTGTACTACAGATCCCCATGGTCCACTGCACGATTTGTATTAAGTGCTGCATTCCTATTGGTCGCAATTGCTGAGAGGTCAAGGCGGTTGCCCATCAATTAACGAAAGAGTGAAATGTTGTGGGTTCGAATACCCAAACGTTTCAAGAGTTCCCCGGTTTCAAGGTAGGTGAAATAACGCGTAGTAAAATTGGAGATTGACAAAATAAAAACTTGGAGATCCCGTGTGCATGCTTTACACGTAGTTAAGCCATTAGTTAGTTAGTTAGTCGACAGATCAGCCTCACTGCACATCGAACAAGTCCGTAGGTGCTCAGCTATCTTCTTCAGGATATCCCCCAGCGTATGTCGGCACACGATACCAGATCTGTGTGGGTTGCCCAGTGTCCTATATCCCCCACCTTATGTCCTCTCACGACACCAGATCTGTGTTGGTTGCCCAGTCTCCTATATCCCCCACCGTATGTCCTCTAACGACACCAGATCTGTGTTGGTTGCCCAGTCTCCTATATCCCCCACCGTATGTCCTCTCACGACACCAGATCTGTGTTGGTTGCCCAGTCTCCTATCTCCTCCACCTTATGTCCTCTCACGACACCAGATCTGTGTTGGTTGCCCAGTGTCCTATATCCCCCACCGTATGTACTCTCACGACACCAGATCTGTGTTGGTTCAATAGTCTGCTTTGGCTCCCAGCGTAACGTTCACGTCTCGCTCTCCCTCTTGTGATCTGATTTTCTTTCAGTCTGATCAAAGTTCCGAAGTCAGCGTCATTGCTCGAATCTTTTAACCGCCCCGTCTCCCTAAGGGCACGCAGAATATCAGTCCGGTCCATTGCGCGTCCCTTTCCCACAATAGTTAAGCCTTTGGCAATTGAAAATCGATAAGATAAGGATGTTAGACTGAGTATCGGAGAGTGAAGACACGAGATCCCTACTGATCTGTTTATTGCGTGATTATAAAAAAAAAAAAGAGACGGTCCTCCACCTCGGGAAGAGTTACATGTTTGTCTGCACACTTTACTGCAGGTATAAAATAAACTTCTAATAGTCAACTGTAGTAGAAAAGGAGGTACTAATTGATATGTACGAGCCGTGCTCATAAGAAATTGGACCTAACTGCAACAAGTGAACACACGTACGATGCGCATGATGACGTCAATTCCGGTGTAAACAGCACATACCAACCGTCAAGTTTGCAAAAATTAATTATCCTCCGACTCATAGTTTCTTCAGCAGACCGTTAAAAACATGGCGGGTGTGATACTGAATCCGTCCAGAGTTAATCAGCGAGCAGTGATTGAGTTTCTAACAGCTGAAGGATGTCGACCAGTTGACAATTATCGCAGAATGCAGGAAGTGTATGGGAGCAAAAGCAGTTTGGTCCGGTTTCATTTGAACACGCCTCGTATTTACATACACTTGTTTTACATATATATATCAAATGGCAAGATAGTACCCGGGACACTGCTATTCTTGAGAGACCTGGTATCCCTACCGTTGACACCATCATTATGCAATCCCAGATTCGCTGTGCAAGTCGTGTGGTTCGCATGGCAGAATATCGTTTGTCAAAAATAATATTCTGTGGCGAGATGATGAAGGAAAAACGCTCCAAAAAAGGCAACAAAAAAAAAAGCGCTTTAAAGACACACTTAAAAGCCTTCAGCGTAAAGCTCGAAACATGGGAAGATGCTGCAGAAGACCGTACAGCCTGTGGTATAGCTCTCCGCAGAAGAGCAGTGTTATGCGAAGCTTCTAAAAAGACTGCAGCAGAACAACGGAGAAACGCCAGAAAAGGCCGTGAAATATCAGTCTCGCACAGCGAACCATTTCCGCACCCATCCCCTACCCCGACGGACAGGACTGTCAAAATGAAAAGAGAAAAGGTCTTCATCAGTCGTGGTGGACAAACAGCATACATACATTAACATATTGACACACAAGTTATACATACATTAACATATTAACATGCATACATTATTCATACATTAAAACACGCACGGTTAAGTTAATGTAGATCAATGTACAGTCATGCACATGAGTAGATCGAATTTCGAACATAATTAGAGAATGGGAGAGAACAATATTAGAAAGATAGATAAGGAAAAGGACCTAGGGGTTATAATAGATCATACAGGAAAGGTGAGTGAGAAAGTCCAGGTAGCAGTGAAAAAGGCAAATGCAATGTTAGGTATGATAAAAAGAAATATTAAACATAGGAGCAAGGAAGTGATAGTCAAACTGAATAAAGCATTGGTTAGACCTAGATTGGAGTACTGTGTACAGGTATAGAGACCTTATCGTAGAGGGGATATAAACATGTTGGAAAGGATACAAAGAGGAGCAACAAAGATGATAGTGGGATTCCAGAATTACAGTTATGAGGAAAGACTCAGAAAAACCGGACTACAGTGTCTAGAAGAGAGAAGAATTTGTGGTGACTTAATACAGGTTTATAAGATGATCAGAGGAAAGGATTAATTAGACTATAACAAGTTTTTCAAAATACAACCACCAACAAAAACAAGAGGGCAAAGCTACAAATTAACTAAAGAGAGGTCCAGATTAGATATTAGGAAATATTAATCTAGTCAGAGAGTGGTGAATGGATGGAATGCATTGCCACAGGAGGTAGTTGAGGCAGGGACAATGAAAGCATTTAAGAATAAATTGGATGCGCATAGCATTTAGAGTAAGGTGATGTAAATGTGACTGGTTGTATACAGACTCTGCAGAGTCTTCTAAACTAGTATAAAGACGTTAAGTTAAGTCAAGTCAAGTCAAGTTAAGTTAAGTTAAGTCAATTTAAGTTGTAGGCTGTACTTTTGTAAACTGAGTCTCAAGACTTGAAGAGCTATTGATCAGAATTATCAAATTCACCCACAAGAACAAGAGGATATAGCTACAAATTAATTAAAGACAGGTCCAGGTTATATATTAGAAAATTAATTTTTACTCAAAGAGTGGACCTTTTGGTCTGACACATCCGTCATCGGCAATACACATAACAATACTCGAGTATAATTCTAGTTTATTTGGTATTTACCATGATTTCAATGCACTTCTCATGTTGTTAAACGTATTGTTGGTATTTACCATGATTTCAGTGCCCTTCTCATGTTGTTAAACGTATTGTTGGTATTTACCATGATTTCAGTGCACTTCTCATGTTGTTAAACGTATTGTTGGTATTTACCATGATTTCAGTGCACTTCTCATGTTGTTAAACGTATTGTTGGTATTTACCATGATTTCAGTGCACTTCTCATGTTGTTAAACGTATTGTTGGTATTTACCATGATTTCAGTGCACTTCTCGTGTTGTTAAACGTATTGTTGGTATTTACCATGATTTCAGTGCACTTCTCATGTTGTTAAACGTATTGTTGGTATTTACCATGATTTCAGTGCATTTCTCATGTTGTTAAACGTATTGTTGGTATTTACCATGATTTCAGAGCATTTCTCATGTTGTTAAACGTATTGTTGGTATTTAACATGATTTCAGTGCATTTCTCATGTTGTTAAACGTATTGTTGGTATTTACCATGATTTCAGTGCACTTCTCATGTTGTTAAACGTATTTTTACCAAGTTCTACCTACAATATAATTTTTCTATCCCTAACTTTTATCATTTTCTATGTATTGTTACAGGTGAGTCACCAATTTTTTCCAAGATTTATATTATCAAAGAAGATTACCGCTGACTACAGTTCGATCCTTGTCTACATTGATTCTATATCGATACATAAAATCAATAACCCGGGCAGTGTTTGACTAAATGGAGAACACTTTTGGCTCGAGGTGGCAGATTAAACCAACATCCGTCACCGAAGCCATTTAATTAGGCACATAGCGTTCTGGACACACCTAATGTCTATCCCTGGTCTGTCTATAAAAGATAAGACTAACATTACATTGCTGAGATCCATCAGAGGATTAGAAAGCTGAGGAATAAAGGTCGCTTACCTCTGCAGAATACAGATTATGTTTTTTTTAAATTTTACCTCCAATTAACAAAAAATCGATGACTTATCGAGGTTTTGAGCGTACATCCACATGTTCAGAAACCCGACACTCAAACCACTCGACCAACCACTCGTTGTAAGGTCTCTCACTTATTTAAAAGTAGTGTAGAACAATAATATTGTTTACAGATTTTCTGTGTACCAATTCCGCTGCGTCCAGTTTGGGAGACACGGCGTGTTCTCTTGGTAGAATCGCTTCTCCACGTACGGAAAGTAATGGCAACCTACTGTACTGCACTCCTGGAAAGAAATTTCTGACAGTCAAATCGGTGACGGTTCTAAGAAGCGACGTTTTGTACTGGACATGTTACATACTAACTTATGAATCTGTCAGATTCAATGACTTCATGGAGCGACGCTATTGTGTATCTTAAACAGGCTCAGCGTAGCTCGGGTCTCAACTGTCTCCAGCGGACCCTGTCTTAAGTCACAGAAGTCCAGAATCGGGCAAGCGCTCCCCCAGAGGCGGGCAAGCGCTGTTCCAGAGGCAAAGAAGCGTCCCTCCCGAGGCGTATCGGAAGTTGTTGCGGACAACAAATGAGTCTTATCAACGCATTGAAGGTCCCTTCTAGCCTCGGGGGTACCAGACAGCTGTCGCCGTGCTCCATCGACCATCGTTTCGTCCCAACATGTGACCTGCTCGTATATGTCTGCATATATTACCGCATCATTCACCAAGGACAATCGACGCATGTCAGACTTGTGCTCACATAAACAAAGTTATGGAACTTTTTAGTTGATATCGCGCCAAAATAAAAGAAATAATTATCAGACGACAAAGCAAAGACAAAGGCTGCCGTCCATCGCAGACGATGTTGGCATATTTTATTTTGCTAGCGCTATTTTTAGTAAGGATTAACTGCGCTACTTTTTATCCTTCCTCTCTCGTCTCGAGCCGCCCGACCCCAGTGGCAAGTCAAGAACAAGACAGCTAGGGGGGGGGGGGCGACTACGAGGTGCAGGGGACTCCCCATCAAGCATCCGTGAAAAAGACGGCGGAGTCCGGAGTCGAAGCCACACCACCTGATCACGAGGCCGACGGCTCAACCACTTCGCCACAAACAACATAGAATGCACTTTAAAACAGTATTCGTTATTTTCAAAAGTCAGTTAATGTACACGATAGCTGGTTTCACAATTTAATTTCCCAGAAACAGACCATTAAAGAAAATTTGTCGACGTATTCAAATACATAGATATCTGTCTTGTGGTTCATGTTTTTCATAACAGAAACAGACTATGTCAGAAGATTAAATACGAAATAAGATATTATTATCAGAAGTTAACTCATGCGCATCTGTTTCATATCGTTTGTGAAGATGATGAGCAGCGCATGAGCTGCAGTTGTTAGCGACCCATAGCTGACTGCTAGCGCCAGGGCCAGCGAACCAAAGCTGCCAAGACCCTTCTACACCTCCACGCGGTGATCATGGATAACAGGCAGCAGCTGGTAAGACTGGCTAAGGAGAAGAGATCGAAGAGAGAATGCTAACCCGGTACTTAAAGAATGCTTGCAGAAGTCGGATGTGTTAGACCGAAAGGTGCAAATATCGCAGTCAAGCTGTAAATTACGACACAGCGCATTCCATTCTCTGGACTTCATTCTGCTACTTAAGCCCTTTCAGGTTTTCGTAGCGGCAGATTGAGAACGAACGAAACCAAGCCAAGCCATATGGTCTATAACAAGAACAGATAACAAATCCTGATTGAACAAATAGACAAGAGATAATAAAATATTAAGGTCAGTTTGTGCGCCCGTTGACTCGACATTGTTTACGACTTTAACAAGCCATTAATCATGGCTGACGGAACTGCCAACTTAGAGCCAGGGTTCCCACAAATGGAGCTGCATACAAATGACCACATAATGTTCTACGATCTATCCTCGAGTTTGTCATTGAACGACTCGGCAAACTTCTCTCCCGTTGCCAACGCCATCTTGAATTTGGGTTCTGCTTTCATTACAACCATCGCGCCTGAAAACTACACTGTGGATGACGTCACCTTCCTCGAATCGTTTGGCAGACTTCCTGCAAGATCTGGCAGGCCTCAGAGCTTTCTCAGTACGCTCCGTAGACGTATCAACGACTCTGTTGTCCCTGCTGCAATTGGAGTTGGGATAATTGGTAACATCTTGCTTGTTTTAGTGTTTATGCTCAGTCCCTTGAGAAACAATGCGATATGCCACTATCTTACGGCACTGGGTGTATCCGATTTTATCTATCTAATATCCTGTTTAGTAGTCTGGATAACTCGCCAAGGAGTAAACCTTCAGAACACGACAGGCGTTTGTCAGATAACTATGTTTGCCCTAATGCTTTTCGGATTTCTCGATACCTGGTACCTCTTCGCTGCTCATGCGGAACGAGTTATCGTGCAATTTGGTTCGTCCCGTGCCCAAAAATGGTGCACAACTTTCCGAACAAAATGCATCATCATTATCATATTCGTTTTCTCTTTGGTGGGGTTTTCCCACTACATGTGGGTGTACGTCGTCACCGAATGGAAAGGTACAACAACCTGTCTGCTCATGCATGAAAGCAAGAGGCACATCGCTGAGCTAGGAAAAGTGGAAGTTCTTGTTGCCTCGTGTTTACCACTTCTGCTGATTATAGTCATGGACTTATCCCTTTTTGCAAACGCCATTGCTAAATGTGGAAAATCGTGTGTGAACTCTAGTGACAATCAGAAGAACACAGACAGCGAATGGAGAGGTGAATACGCTTTATCGGGGGAAGGAGTTTCAAGGCAGACGCCTACTCCGCTTCAAGATGTGAACCCACCTCTACCAGAATTGGACATTTCCCAGGAAAGAACCACCGTAACGGTAATGGTGGTGATCGCTGGGCTAATCTACATTGGACTAACCTTGCCCTCGACCATTTTCCGCGCCAAACAATATTTTACCCAGCTGTCTCGTCCATCCAATAAAGACATGGAGATCATGTTACTAGCAGAAGAGATAGTGAAGTTTAACAGCGTCTACAAAGTATTACTTTATTTCATTACACTTAAGAGCTTTAGACGAGGCCTGGTCCATCTCTTTACGCAAAACTTCTGGCAAGCTACGCCGACGGAGACCCTTGAACAAACATGTATTTGACGAACGACCGAGCTGAGTAAGAGATTACTGAACAACTTGTTAGAGAAATTTGACATGAACAAAATACATTTGATTGTGCGTCATTGAGAAATATTTTCGTGTTGTTTCATTTGATTGTTTATGTAGTTGTTTCTGCTTGGTTTGTTTTACTTTGTTCTCTAATTGTTCCTGTTTTACTCTGTCCTGTAATTGTCCATGTTTTACTCTGTCCTTTAATTGTCCATGTTTTACTCTCTTGTTTAATTGTCCATGTTTTACTCTCTTCTTTAATTGTCCATGTTTTACTCTGTCCTTTAATTGTCCATGTTTTACTCTGTCCCTTAATTGTCCATGTTTTACTTTGTCCCTTAATTGTCCATGTTTTACTCTGTCCCTTAATTGTCCATGTTTTACTTTGTCCCTTAATTGTCCATGTTTTATTCTGTCCTTTAATTGTCCAAGTTCTTAACTGTCCTATTGATGTCCATCTCCTCTTGTTTTTCATATTCTTCTTTGTTCTCTTGAAGTCCATTTTCTTTCTTGTTATCCATGTTATTTTTACTACTCTTCTGTTTTTGTTTCTCCTCTTTTAAAATATTTTTCTTCTGCTTCATTTTCGTATCGTGCCTAGAAAAGCCTAGACAGACATGTAGGATTGTATTGTACCTAGAGAAGTCTAGACAGACAGGTTGGATTGTATTGTACCTAGAGAAGTCTAGACAGACAATGTATTGTACCTAGAGAAGTCTAGACAGACAGCTTGGATTGTATTGTACCTAGAGAAGTCTAGACAGACAGGTTTGATTGTATTGTACCTAGAGCAGTCTAGACAGACAGGTTGGATTGTATTGTACCTAGAGCAGTCTAGACAGACAGGTTGGATTGTATTGTACCTAGAGCAGTCTAGACAGACAATGTATTGTACCTAGAGAAGTCTAGACAGACAGGTTGGATTGTATTGTACCTAGAGAAGTCTAGACAGACAGGTTGGATTGTATTGTACTTAGAGAAGTCTAGACAGACAATGTATTGTACCTAGAGAAGTCTAGATAGACAATGTATTGTACCTAGAGAAATCTAGACAGACAATGTATTGTACCTAGAGAAGTCTAGATAGACAATGTATTGTACCTAGAGAAACCTAGGCAGACACTATATCGTGCCTAGAAGTGCCTAGGCAGATGAGGCAGACTGTATCGTGCCTAGAGGCGTCTCTACAGTGTGCGTCCTTGTGGGAAGCCCGAATACAACCTTAAATGATATTCTTGCGATAAGCTGGTTATTGTGCCATCTATCGTTTGCATCACGAGGTTGTCAATTCCGTGTTGATGGCAATGTGTTTGTCTTATCAATCCCTGTGAAGCATAAGGCAACAACTAACTCTGCTCGTTTATAGGAAGTCTGTATACAGGCGTTTGTGGTAACGATTTCAGTAGTAATGAATGTACATAGTGATGTTGCTAGACCCATGCACAATTCGCTTTAGTTATATTGTACTACATAATTATATCAAGATCAACAAGCCGCTGTCCGAGTATCTGGGCAAACTTCAGATTGGTTTGCAGTACAAAAGGGAGTCCGACAGGGATGTGTCCTCTCACCTTATCTGTACAACATATATGCGGAATGTATAATGAGAAATGTTCGAGAAGACGAGAACATTGAAAGTTTCGACCCATTTACGATTGGGGGGTACCAGGATCAGTGAACCAATGCTGGCTGCTTGAACCATTGTCAGCAAACCATAGCTTACCGCCTGAACCAGGGTCAGCAAACCATAGCTGACCGCTTAAACCAGGGTCAGCAAACCATAGCTGACTGCTTGAACCAGGGTCAGAAACTATAGCTGACTGCTTGAACCAGGGTCACTAAACCATAGCTGACCGCTTAAACCAGGGTCAGCAAACCATAGCTGACCGCTTGAACCAGGGTCAGCAAACCATAGCTTTTCGCTTGAACCAGGGCCAGCAAACTATAGCTGATCGCTTAAACCAGGGTCAGCAAACCATAGCTGACTGCTTGAACCAGGGTCAGAAAACCATAGCTGACTGCTTGAAGCAGGGTCAGCAAACCATAGCTGACCGCTTGAACCAGGGTCAGCAAACCATAGCTTATCGCTTGAACCAGGGTCAGAAAACCATAGCTGACTGCTTGAACCAGGGTCAGCAAACTATAGCTGACCGCTTAAACCAGGGTCAGCAAACCATAGCTGACCGCTTGAACCAGGGTCAGCAAACCATAGCTTATCGATTGAACCAGGGTCAGAAAACCATAGCTGACTGCTTGAACCAGGGTCAGCAAACCATAGCTGACCGCTCCAAGAGACTCATAGCTAATAAATTAACAGACCATTTCTGCATCGCACTCTTGTAAAAATGTTATAAATACAATCCATGTTACCTAACGACAGTCCCTGGCGTACAAGTCTGGAAAGTTCTTACCTTGGGCATGTTGAGTTTCATATTATGTCTTTCGTGTTCTGAATTGGGCCAAGTCATAATTTTAAATTATTTTATTTATAATTTTTGTTGTTGCTTTCGTCTTGTTTATCTAATCCACACGGCGGTGTGAGTCGCACTGTGGTTTTTATTTTGCGCCTGTCGGCCCAGTGCATCCGACTTCAGCATGCATTTTATGTAAGGGTCTGCTTCTTGCTGCATGTTCTAAGGGTTTGCTTCCCGGGGTAACGGCGGTGCTGTGATGGGGATCGAACCCAGCACCTTCGGTTGTGAGCCGTGTCACTTAACCACCAGCCCACGCCATCCCCCGATCAAATCTTATGTTGTTGTTGGTCTTTCCGTTCTGATAATGTAAGCGCTGATTGTCTGCAAACTGCTGTTCATTTATGTGGTTCAGATCTTCAGTTCAGTGAGGCGCAGTGGTTAGCCGGCTGGCATCGCATCTGAATGGTCCTGGGTTCATTCCCCAGTTTAGACGAAAATGTTTTTTTCAGACCGCAACGGCTCCCGGCTCGACCCAGCCTTAATATGGGTACCGGTTCAGTCCAGGAAGTAAAAGCGGCGAGGGAGAGAAGATGGCTACCGCCCTCATATATCCGAGCCTTTGAAATGTGAGATCGCTAACACATCACACCATTACGGCAGTAATACTATGGGTTACTTTACTTTAGTCTTAAGTTCAATTCAGGTGCCATCTCCGCATCGAATGGATCTCTTGCCCTCCAGTCTACTCTATCTCTTGCCCTCCAGTTTACTCTATCTCTTGCCCCCTAGTCTACTCTATCTCTTTCCCTCCCGTCTACTCTGTCTCTTGCCCTCCAGTTTACTCTATCTCTTTCCCTCTAGTCTACTCTATCTTTTTCCATCCAGTCTACTCTCTTGGCCCCCAGTCTACTCTATCTCTTGCCATCCAGTGTACTCTATCTCTTGGCCCCCAGTCTACTCTATATATTGCCCCCCAGTCTACTCTATCTCTTGCCCTCCCGTCTACTCTGTCTCTTGCCATCCAGTTTACTCTATCTCTTTCCCTCTAGTCTACTCTATCTTTTTCCATCCAGTCTACTCTCTTGGCCCCCAGTCTACTCTATCTCTTGCCATCCAGTGTACTCTATCTCTTGGCCCCCAGTCTACTCTATATATTGCCCCCCAGTCTACTCTATCTCTTGCCCTCCCGTCTACTCTGTCTCTTGCCCTCCAGTTTACTCTATCTCTTTCCCTCTAGTCTACTCTATCTTTTTCCATCCAGTCTACTCTCTTGGCCCCCAGTCTACTCTATGTTTTGCCATCCAGTGTACTCTATCTATTGGCCCCCAGTCTACTCTATCTATTGCCCTCCAGTCTAGTCTATCTCTTGCCCTCCCGTCTACTCTGTCTCTTGCCCTCCAGTTTACTCTATCTCTTTCCCTCTAGTCTACTCTATCTCTTGCCCTCCAGTCTACTCTATCTCTTTTCTTCTAGTGTACTCTACCTCTTGCCCTCCAGTCTACTCTATCTCTTTCCCTCTAGTGTACTCTATCTCTTGCCCTCCAGTCTACTCTATCTCTTGATCTCCAGTCTACTCTATCTCTTGCCCTCCAGTCTACTCTATATCTTGCCCTCCAGTCTACTCTCTCTCTTGCCCTCCCGTCTACCCTGTCTCTTGCCCTCCAGTTTACTCTATCTCTTTCCCTCTAGTCTACTCTATCTCTTGCCCCTCCCCCCAGTCTACTCTATCTCTTTCCCTCCAGTCTACTCTATCTCTTGTCCTAATGGTGCAATCTGACCAGGCTTTTTCCAGTCTATCTCCTGATGTAATCGACCCACTCTAAATGTTGTCTTCCTCTTGAACGAATGCCTTCCATACTCTAGGGCCACCTTAATCGGCGTCACAGTTTACAAGTTATTCTCTTCATGTGTAAACACACACAGGACTGGATCTGCGTATCTATGTGTGTAAGCTCACACCGGACTGGATCTGCGTATCTATGTGTGTAAGCTCACACAGGACTGGATCTGCGTATCTATGTGTAAACACACACAGAACTGGATCTGCGTATCTATGTGTGAAAGCACACACAGGACTGGATCTGCGTATCTATGTGTGTAAGCACACACATGCCTCCATCTGCGTATCTATGTGTGTAAGCACACATATGCCTGGATCTGCGCATCTATGTGTGTAAGCACACACATGCCTCCATCTGCGTATCTATGTGTGTAAGCACACATATGACTGGATCTGCGTATCTATGTGTGTAAGCACACACATGCCTCCATCTGCGTATCTATGTGTGTAAGCACACACATGCCTCCATCTGCGTATCTATGTGTGTAAGCACACACATGCCTCCATCTGCGTATCTATGTGTGTAAGCACACACATGTCTCCATCTGCGTATCTATGTGTGTAAGCACACACATGCCTCCATCTGCGTATCTATGTGTGTAAGCACACACATGTCTCCATCTGCGTATCTATGTGTGTAAGCACACACATGCCTCCATCTGCGTATCTATGTGTGTAAGCACACACATGCCTCCATCTGCGTATCTATGTGTTTAAGCACACACATGACTGGATCTGCGTATCTATGTGTGTAAGCACACACATGCCTCCATCTGCGTATCTATGTGTGTAAGCACACACATGCCTCCATCTGCGTATCTATGTGTGTAAGCACAGACATGCCTCCATCTGCGTATCTATGTGTGTAAGCTCACACCGGACTGGATCTGCGTATCTATGTGTGTAAGCACACACATGCCTCCATCTGCGTATCTATGTGTGTAAGCTCACACCGGACTGGATCTGCGTATCTATCTGTGTAAGCACACACATGCCTCCATCTGCGTATCTATGTGTGTAAGCTCACACCGGACTGGATCTGCGTATCTATCTGTGTAAGCACAGACATGACTGGATCTGCGTATGGAGCGGCATGTCTCCTGACACTAAGACAAAAAAAAGTTTAATTAACCAAACCAAGATTGAACTTAGGCCCACTTCAGACTATCAGATCTCCTCACCATCATTGTTCCCTGCAATAGCCACCTCACTATGATCGGACCACGGTATTGTATGAAGAAACATCAGAGACAAAGACAACCTTCTGAATGCTCCAAAATGGCTGAGAACAGTGCCACATGCCAACCCATTACTCACAAGTATCGTCCATCAAACTGTAAAAGCAGTATCGATCTGGTAAGAATGTTCGCCCAGATTCTGGTCTTCACTCTCTATTTGACTGGACCCCGGTCTGTGCAAAGTGGACATATTCGAATGACAAATCGCTTAAATTTCTTATCTTTGAACATCTTTCTGTACATTAATCAAAATAAATTTGCCTGATCTCCGCGGAGCATATGTCTTCGCTATATACATATCAATTTCTCACGTCATCTGATATAGTTGTCAGCTCTGTCCATGTTGATGATGTGTATTTTTGTCTAATTTTCCCGATACTCTATAAACCTATATTCACATCTCCAGTCATGTTGGCTATATGCGGCCGTTTTTAGAATCGTGATTGTGTGGTATCGTATGGGATATGTTGGATTGTAGTGTACATGTTCGTGACAGGAGATTGACGTCGGGTTAGGAAAATAATACTGATTAGACTTGTTAGTCAGGGTCAGGCAAAATATACTGATCAGACTTGTTAGTCAGGGTCAGGTAAAATATACTGATCAGACTTGTTAGTCAGAGTCAGATAAAATATACTGATTAGACTTGTTAGTCAGGGTCAGGTAAAATATACTGATCAGACTTGTTAGTCAGGGTCAGGTAAAATATACTGATTAGACTTGTTAGTCAGGGTCAGGTAAAATATACTGATCAGACTTGTTAGTCAGGGTCAGGTAAAATATACTGATCAGACATGTTAGTCAGGGTCAGGTAAAATATACTGATTAGACTTGTTAGTCAGGTTCAGGCAAAATATACTGGTTAGACTTGTTAATCAGGGTCATGCAAAATATACTGATCAGACATGTTAGTCAGGGTCAGGCAAAATATACTGATTAGACATGTTAGTCAGGGTCAGGTAAAATATATTGATTAGACATGTTAGTCAGGGTCAGGCAAAATATACTGGTTAGACTTGTTAGTCAGGGTCAGGCAAAATATACTGATCAGACATGTTAGTCAGGGTCAGGTAAAACATACTAATCAGACATGTTAGTCAGGGTCAGGTAAAATATACTGATCAGGGCGAGGTGACAATAAAGGTTTATAATATAATCAAAGGAATTTGTAAATTAAATTATAACAAGTTTTTTTCGAAACACAACCACCTACAAGAACAACAGGGCATAGGTACAAATTAACTAAAGAAAGGTACAGATTAGATATTAGGAAATATGTTTTTTAGCCAGAGAGTGGTGAATGCGTGGTATGCATTTCCATAGGAGGTAGTAGAGGCAGGGACAATTAATGCATTTAAGAATAGATTGGATGCGAACAGCTTTGAGAGCAGGGTAATATAAATAAAATTGGTTGTGTACAGACTCAAGCCATAAAGACAACAATAACATCAAAAGCGGCAGCAACAACAGCAACAACAACAACAACAACATCAACAACATCAACAACAACAACAACAACAACAACAACAATATCATTAATCTTGACTGCCTCAATTTATTGGTTAAAATCAAACTCCCAAAAGGGATCAAGATGCTGAGCAGCGCATGAGCTGCAGTGGTCAGCAACCCATAGCTGACTGCTAGCGTCAGGGCCAGCGAACCAGAGCTGCCAAGACCCTTCTACACCTCCACGCGGTGATCCTGAATAACAGGCTGCAGCAGGGCAGACTGGCTAAGGAGAAGGGATTGAAGAGGGAATGCTAACCCGGTACTTGTTGCTTGTTGAAGTCGGATGTGTTGGTCCGAAAGGTGCAAATATCGCAGTCAAGCTGTAAACTACGAGACAACGCATTCCGTTCTCTGGACTACATTCTGCTACTTAAGCCCTTTCAGGGTTTTATAGTGGGAGATTGAGAACGAACGAAGTCAAGCCAAGGAAAACCAAACCAAGCTAAGCCAAGCCAAGCCAAGCCAAGCTAAGCCAAGCCAAGCTAAGCCAAGCCAAGTCAAGCCAAGCCAAGCCAAGCCAAGCCAAGCCAAGCCAAACCAAGCTAAGCCAAACCAAGCTAAGCCAAGCCAAGCCAAGCCAAGCCAAGCCAAACCAAGCCAAGCCAAGCCAAACCAAGCTAAGCCAAGCCAAGCCAAACTCCCAAAAGACGGTAGTACCACTCAGTTTGAAAACCTCTGCCTTTCACCCCCACCCCCATTCCTCTTCCTCCGCCCCCACTTGTAAGACGATAATCAAAGTATTGATAATAAACCAAAGGAAAGAAATTGATTGCAACTGCCAGAAGTAAACACGAATTTCATGAGCGCGAAAAGTGGTGACGCGACACACATAAAAAGAACAACATGCGTCCATTTTAATTTTGATGGCCTTTTTTATTGCAGATCGAGGCCCGGAGCTGCTGGTTCCTCTCGGTTAGACTGTGTTCAGCTCATGTGATTGTGCACATGTGTATATATGTACATGTGTGTATATGTGCTTATGTGTTGTTTGTACACGTGCGTATGTGCACGTGTTGTGTGTGTGTGCAGGAGTGGACGTGTACGCGTTGTGCACACAAGTTTATACTGTTACGTATGCGTAATATGTGTTCGCGTAAAGTAAAGTAAAGTAAAGTATCCCTTAGCATTACTGCCGTAGGGGTGTGAGGTGTTAGTGATCTCACATTTCAAAGTCTCGGCTACATGAGGTCGGTAGCCATCTCCTCTCCCTCGCCGCTTTTACTTCCCGGACTGAACCGGTACCCATTTAAGGCTGGGTCGAACCGGGAGCCATTGCGGTCTGAAAAAAAAAACATTACAGCCTCAACTGGGGAATGAACCCAGGACCACTGAGATGCGAAGCCAGCGCGCTAACCACTGCGCTACGCGTAAGTATGTCGAAAATAGTAGGCTTAACGGCCGCAGCCCGGCCAAGGTTCAACATTATTTTAATAATCTACCCAGATCCTCGCCGGTGCTACGGAGATCGTACATTGTGATGAGATTCTCCACAAATAGGGAGAAGACCAGAGGAATTGTCGGTTAAAACGGAGAAGAAGACGAACGTTTGGTCAGGCAAAATATGCTGATCAGACATTGTTAGTCAGGGTCAGGTAAAATATGCTGATCAGACATTGTTAGTCAGGGTCAGGTAAAATATGCTGATCAGACATTGTTAGTCAGGGTCAGGTAAAATATGCTGATCAGACATTGTTAGTCAGGGTCAGGTAAAATATGCTGATCAGACATTGTTAGTCAGGGTCAGGTAAAATATACTGATCAGACATGTTAGTCAGGGTCAGGTAAAATATGCTGATCAGACATGTTAGTCAGGGTCAGGCAAAATAAGTGGCCAAGATCCTCACCTCGGCTTCCTTGTAGCCCTCCCTGAAAACGGGCTGTTGGAATGGCATCCTGGCTAACGAGGTGAGGGATCGACGTGATTCCCGTAGTAGTGAGGGATACGCAGATGTAATCAAGCATTACACAACCGCCTGATAGACCTCGGTCCACCTTCATCAACACGCTCGAGATGTGAGGAAAGCTACTGCAACCCGATGCTTAAGATCCTTTTCAAGGCGCACAAAGAAGTAACATACCCGTTGTGGGCATTCGCAACAACAACAACGACAACAGCATCGGTTACACCACCTACTACTTCAGATAAGTGCCATCTGACTCACCGGAAAACCCATTGAAATGTCACATTCCACCGCAAACTAAATAACGGAACTCATATTGTGCCAAGGTTTATAATCAATCCATGCTCCACACAGAGAAATGAAACAAATCCATGGAACAACACACAACAAATCACTGTTGAGAGTGATACTTTCACAGAATCCTGCCCTGAAACCAACTGCATACTCATCTTTGTTTCCCAAACACGTAATTATAGTTGCACTGATAGTTGCCGCATGCAAGTTCCGTTATTTAGTCAGTCTTCGAATGTGACGTTTCAAAAGGATTTCTCTATGAGCCAAAATGCCTGTATCTACAGTAGGCCGTGGTTATGTCGTGAGTAATGACGTTAATTCTTTGATAAAACTAAATTAAACTATGTGTTGTTGGTTCATGTGCCTTCGTGTGTGAGATGTGTCTATCTGCATGCAAATGTGTTTGTGGTGTGTGTGTATGAAAGTGTGTATGTGCACGTGTGTTAGTATATGTGTTCTGCCAGTATTTGTCGATCTAACGAAAGCCTTTGACACTGTCATCATTCAAGATATCTGGCTAACCATAACGCGATTTGGCTGCCCTCAAAAATTCGTTGCAGTTGTCCGCCAGTTTCGATACTAGTGTGACATTCGAAGAGTCAAAACGGCTTATTAGAGCTAGATACATGACCAAATGGGAAACAGAACATACTGGCTACACAAAAAACGATGCCTATTACCAGTTGAACAGAAGAGAGCAGGTCGTGGTCTTCAGACTTCGCACTGGTCACAATAGACTGAGGTACCACCTATTCAACAAACTGAAGATAGGTGGCACCGACGAATGCTCGTGTGGTACTGGGAAAATGACCGCTGAACATTTGCTGCAAAACTGCCCGACATACGAGGATCACTGAGAGCAGATGTGGCCATCACCAGTGGCAACACTAGGCAAGCTCTATGGCAGTGTCGACAGATTCAGGATGGCCGCTATCTTTTTCTAAAAAATAATGGTTACTGTCTGACTGCGGACGATGAAGAAGAAGAAGAAGTCCGCCAGTTTCATGATGGCACAGCACAAATGGGAGTTGTGTGTAGCCTTCCCAGTCAGCAAAGGTGTCAAACAGGGATGTGTACCGGCAGCGAAAGTCTTTAGGATGGTCTCAGCATTAGTGATCTCTGATGGTATACTTGGCGTTGCTGTCACCACGCATATCGGGTACGTAACGCAAGGTCGACTGTTCAAGCAAAGACGCTTGAAGTTCTAGCTACTAGTTTGTATCTTCTGTTTGCTGATGACGCGCCCTTAACACCAGATCAGAACAAGAAACGCAGTCCGCCATGACGGAGTTTTAGGCGGCATGCAGTACCTTTGGTCTTAAGAGGAAAAAAACATGAAAAAAAACTAGTAAAAGTTGATTAAGGTTGAGCTTAATCAAAATTTAAAAATGGGTATGGTCAGATACCGCACCGAGACGAGAACACAAACAAAACCTACGTTACGACCAATAGGCCTTCATCAGGGACAACAACACTGAACTAACAAATCAACATATAAGAAAAAAAGGGTCAACTCATCTGTTTCATGTAGGACACGCTTTCTGTCTAAGCGACCGGTCGTGCCAAGTACTCGATAGAAACTGAAATGGGAGCGGTCAAACAAACAGTGGCGGAATAAGCCTGATAAGCCAAGCGTGGCCAAATAGTGGTCCAGATAGGAGAACAATGAGAAGGCAATATAAGCCGGGAGGGCGTGATATTGATATAAGAGAGGGGGGAAGAGAACTGATGGAAGAATGGGGGAGGCAGGGGGGGGGGGAGGAAGACAAATATATGGGAACCAGTGTGAGGGTTTAAGAAAAAGTATGGAAGATATTAATATGTGGTTGGAGACAGCCCATACTCGAGATAAGTCTGTTCTCAAGGGCGAATCGATGACGATCGTCAGAGAAGCACGAAACTAGACCAGTGACACTGACGTCAGCCATACCCCGGTGCTCAGGACCATTGAAGTGGCTGGCAATTCTTAAGATCAGCACTAGAAAAAAAACTGAAGTGCTCTTCCGGCCTGGTCCTGGTAAGTTATACAAGGAATCAAACATTACCATACATAAAAAAACGTCCCCAGACAGACAACAGATTCACCAAAAGTACAGTCGATGGCTTAACCTACCTAAGCAGTACCCTGACTAGACAGTCAATACCTTCCCCACCTAGGCAGTACCTTCACTAGACAGTCAATACCTTCACCCACCTAGGCAGTACCCTCACTAGACAGTCAATACCTTCACCCACCTAGACAGTACCTTCACTAGACAGTCAATACCTTCACCCACCTAGGCAGTACCCTAACTAGACAGTCAATACCTTCACCCACCTAGACAGTACCCTCACTAGACAGTCAATACCTTCACCCACCTAGGCAGTACCCTCACTAGACAGACGAAGGCTTCACCCACCTAGGCAGTACCCTCACTATAATAATAGTAACGTTCGGTTAGGCGTCCGAGAGCCGTTGCGTCGGTAGACTCCATCCATGACCCGCTGTTGCTGCGTGGTTCCAGGTCTTGTCCAGAGCAAAGGTGGAGGTGACTTTCTGCTAGAGATCGGCGGAAAACTGTTGGCGCCGAGGAAGGACTTGTGTAGTATCTTGTAGGCCGGGGATTCATCTTAACAGTGATTTGTTCTGTCGCGCGGATTCATTAAAAGCCCTGGAACAATATGAGTTCCGTTATTTAGTCAGCCATGGAATGTGACGTTTCAAAGATGTTTATCAGTGAGTCAGAAAGCCTATCTAAAGTAGGCCATGCCAATGACGACTCATCAACATGAATGTCCCAGGTACGGCAGAGTCTGCCATGCCAGGATTGGTCTTTACATTCATATAAATTCACATCTAGTAGCACAAGTCTGATGCTTTCGCCCTATGTTACTGTGCTAGTCAGACTGGGACGTAAGGAAATAACACATGAGGTCCTGAACTCCATGGCGCCCGTGGTTGGGACGTGCACAATGGATGGAGATAAACTTTTGATAGTTGATCTTCTTCTTCTTCTTCTTCATCGTACGCAGTCAGACATTAACCTTAATTTTTTCTAAAAAAGGAGCCGTCATCCTGAGGCTGTCGACACTGCCATAGAGCTTGTCTAGTGTTGCCACTGGTGATGGCCACATCTGCTCTCTCTGATCCTCGTATGTCGGGCAGTTTTGCAGCAAATGTTCAGCGGTCATTTTCCCGGTGCCACACGGGCATTCGTCAGGGCCACCTATCTACAATTTGTTGAATAGGTGGTACCTCAGTCTATTGTGGCCAGTGCGAAGTCTGAAGACAACGACCTGCTCTCTTCTGTTCAACTGGTAATAGGCATCGTTTTTGGTGTAACCAGTATGTTCGGTTTCCCATTTGGTCATGTATCTAGCTCTAATAAGCCGTTTTGACTCCTCGTACGTCATACTAGTATTTGGTTGTGGTAGTCTTGCACCTTCTTTTGCCAGTCGGTCTGCCTTCTCGTTGCCTTGGATGTTGCAGTGGGATAGAACCCACTGTACCACTACCCTTTTTGGTGCGGACACTTGGCATAGTTGACAGAGTACTGTTCTTAAATCATTAAGCTCAGTATTTTTCTGGTTTTTCAGTGCTGTGACTACGGCCAAGGCATCTGTAAGCAGGACTATGTGGTTTTGATAGTTGATCAATGATTGTCTGTTGATTGAAGCTATTACAATCTGGAGATTGACATTTCAAGATCATACGACCGTCCAGCAAGGAGGGGTGCGTGAGACGACGAAGTGTGTACAACCAGTGGGCTACAGCAACAATACGTTTTTGTACTTTTCGCAATTTACTGATAAAGTCTGAGCACCTATGAGTCCCGAGTGGTCCGCCGGGGTCTTTGTGTAGGACAAGGACAAGAATAGGACCACTGTCCCACAGAGAGCATGTCGTAAGAGCGACTAACTGTGTGACATAGCGTAACACAGGTCATGGTTAGATGGTTTGTTAATAGAATCCTAACAGGCTGCGGGTCTACTTTGCTCTAGTGTTTGAGTCTATTAAGATGGACTCACACATCCTTTAACCACCCATCAAGAAACTGGTTGTATACAGACTACTCAGAGTCATCTAACCAGAATAAACAGGTTAAGTTATGTTAAGTTAAGTTATTTCGCAATGGTGGAACAAACCCGATTCTTTGGCCATGTGAATCGTGTACTTATCACTCTGACCCATAGAAGCTTCTCTATTTCACCGTGTAACTCATCAGACGAAAAGAAATCTCTCAGTTTTGAGGTTTCGTTTTGCGGGATTTTCCACATAAAAATTGACGAACAAAATTGTTAAAATAGGAGAGTGTATTAGAAACATGGGCATCTCAATCAAGTCGAAGGGATTCTTCCCATCTCACACCAATGGGAACTTTGACAGCCCAAAGCTTGACACTCACACACCATACCCACACATGCACGCAAAGACACACGCAGTACATTGATTGCACATGCAGAAGACATAATTGATAGAATATCTTTCTTTTCATTACTTGAAATCTTGGAACACGCACTACGTCCCTTGTTGCAAGGGGCGACAGATTGAAAACAAGAGCTTTTGGTAAGTAACTTTGCAGAGGTGTTTCATCTAAAACAAAGGTGTTTCATCTAAAATAGAGGTCTTTCTTCTAAAACAGGTGTTTCATCTAAAACAGAGGTGTTTCATCTAAAACAGAGGTGTTTCATCTAAAACAGAGGTGTTTCATCTAAAACAGAGGTGTTTCATATAAAACAGAGGTGTTTCATCTAAAACAGAGGTGTCTCATCTAAAACAGAGGTGTTTCATCTAAAACAAAGGTGAATCTATTAAGGTCGAATTTAGATCACGTTAAAGAATGGTCTGAGAGCTGGCAGATGGAGTTTAATAAAGATATATGTGCAGTCATCCACATGGGTAGATCCAATATGGAACATAATTACAGAATGGGAGAGAACAATATTAGAAAGATAGATAAAGAAAGTGACCGAGGGGTTATAATAGATCATACAGGTAAGGTCAGTGAGCAAGTCCAGGTAGCAGTGAAAAAGCAAATGTAATGTTAGGTATGATAAAAAAAATATTAAACATAGGAGCAAGGAAGTGATAGTCAAACTGTATAAAGCATTAGTTAGACCTAGATTGGAGTACTGTGTACAGGTGTGGAGTCCGTATCATAGAGGGGATATAAACATGCTGGAAAGAATATAAAAAAGAGCGACAAAGATGATAGTGGGATTCCAGAATTACAGTTATGAGGAAAGACTCAGAAAAACTGGCCTACAGTGTCTAGAAAAGAGAAGAATTCATGGTGACTTAATACAGGTTTATAAGATGATCAAAGGAATGGATAAATTAATTAGACTATAACCATTAAAAAAAAAAAATTCAACCACCTACAAGAACAAGAGGGCATAGCAACAAATTAACTAAAGAGGGGTCCAGATTAGATATTAGGAAATATTTTTAAGTCAGAGAGTAGAGAAAGCTTGGAATGCATTGCCACGGGAGGTAGTGGAGGCAGCGACAGTTAATGCATTTAAGAATACATTGGATGCGCATAGCTTATAGAGCAAGATGATGTAAATGAAATTGGTTGTATACAGACTCTGTAGAGTTTTCTAAACCAGTATAAAGACGTTAAGTTAAGTTAATTATTATGTAAGGAACGAACCAATTTATGCGTGTCTACGTTCCTCCAACAATTAAAACCACGCCACTGGCAACATCCTGTGAGACAAGATTCAATCTGTGAATACACATGTATTTTGTTTCGTTTTCAATCACACACAAATTCAACTGCTTAGAACAATGAACATTTCCACAGCTTCTGACTCATTTTTCATTTGAAATTTGTCATCAAATCGCTCAGAATCAGAAATGGAAGATACGTATTAAACTCCAAGCTTCATTGGTTCAAATCAAACCTTTGCTTTTCCTTCCGATTCAGATTCTTACAATGGATATCTGTTCTGTGCGACATTTCCATTTCTTAACGTCTGCTCTTTCCGGCTGATTTCCCTGTCTGAATCTAACTTTATCAATCTTTCCTTTGGCTTTTTGTTTTTTGTCTTATTCACATTCGCCCTGATTTCTTTTGTCTGCTGTGTTTGATTCCAGTTGAGGAAACATCCCATCACTTTCTGTAATTAGGGCAAATAGAAATGACGCAAACAGAGCCAGTAGAAAAGCTGAGAATAGAATTAATAACGCGCAGAATAGAAAAGCGGAGTATAAAGAAGTTCGGGTTACGGAGAAATGGGTTAAATTCAAGTGGGGTTTGGAGAAATGGGTTAAATAAAAGTGGGGTTTGGAGAAATGGGTTAAATAAAAGTGGGGTTTGGAGAAATGGGTTAAATTCAAGTGGGGTTTGGAGAAATGGGTTAAATAAAAGTGGGGTTTGGAGAAATGGGTTAAATAAAAGTGGGGTTTGGAGAAATGGGTTAAATAAAAGTGGGGTTTGGAGAAATGGGTTAAATTCAAGTGGGGTTTGGAGAAATGGGTTAAATAAAAGTGGGGTTTGGAGAAATGGGTTAAATAAAAGTGGGGTTTGGAGAAATGGGTTAAATTCAAGTGGGGTTTGGAGAAATGGGTTAAATAAAAGTGGGGTTTGGAGAAATGGGTTAAATAAAAGTGGGGTTTGGAGAAATGGGTTAAATAAAAGTGGGGTTTGGAGAAATGGGTTAAAGAAAAGTGGAGTTTGGAGAAATGGGTTAAATAAAAGTGGGGTTTGGAGAAATGGGTTAAATAAAAGTGGGGTTTGGAGAAATGGGTTAAAGAAAAGTGGAGTTTGGAGAAATGGGTTAAATTAATGTGGGGTTTGGAGAAATGGGTTAAATTAAAGTGAGGTTTCGAGAAATGGGTTAAATTAAAGTGGGGTTTTGAGAAATGGGTTAAATTAAAGTGAGGTTTGGAGAAATGGGTTAAATTAAAGTGGGGTTTTGAGAAATGGGTTAAATTAAAGTGGGGTTTTGAGAAATGGGTTAAATAAAAGTGGGGTTTGGAGAAATGGGTTAAATAAAAGTGGGGTTTGGAGAAATGGGTTAAATAAAAGTGGGGTTTGGAGAAATGGGTTAAATAAAAGTGGGGCTTGGAGAAATGGGTTAAAAAAAAGTGGAGTTTGGAGAAATGGGTTAAATTAATGTGGGGTTTGGAGAAATGGATTAAATTAAAGTGAGGTTTCGAGAAATGGGTTAAATTAAAGTGGGGTTTTGAGAAATGGGTTAAATTAAAGTGAGGTTTGGAGAAATGGGTTAAATTAAAGTGGGGTTTGGAGAAATGGGTTTAATTAAAGTGAGGTTTGGAGAAATGGGTTAAATTAAAGTGGGGTTTGGAGAAATGGGTTAAATTAAAGTGAGGTTTGGAGAAATGGGTTAAATTAATGTGGGGTTTGGAGAAATGGGTTAAATTAAAGTGGGGTTTGGAGAAATGGGTTAAACAAAAGTGGGGTTTGGAGAAATGGGTTGAACAAAAATAGATAAAGGAGAAATGGAAAAATTCGGCTCAGAAAAGTGAAGAATAACAAGATGGATACAAGGAAACTCTGAAGAAGAAAATCAGAGAATAGCAAAATTGAAAATAGAAAAGTCAATAGTAGAAAAGTTGAAAGTAGAAAGATTGAGAACAGAAAAGTGGAAACTAGAAGAGTGTATACTAGAAAAGGGGAGAATAAAAGAGTGTATACTAGAAGAGGGGATAATAGAAGAGTGTATGATAGAAGAGTGTATGATAGAAGAGGAGACTAGAAGAGTAGAGAATAGAAGAGTGGAGACTAGAAGTGGAGAATAGAAGGGGGGAGAATAGAGGAAGGGAGACTAGAAGAGTGGAGAATAGAGGAGGGGAGACTAGAAGAATGGAGAATAGAAGGGGGCAGAATAGAGGAGGGGAGAATAGAGGCGGGGAGAATATAGGAGGGGTGAACAGAAGATGGGAGAATAGAAGAGGGGAGAATATATGATGGGAGAATAGTAGAGGGGAGAATAGAAGAGGGGAGAATTGAGAAGGTGAGAATAAAAAAGGGGAGAATAGAAGGGAGAATAGAGGAGTGGAGAATAGAAGATGGAAGAATAGAAGAGTGGAGAATTAAAGAAGGGAGACTAGAAGAATGGAGAATAGAAGAGGGGAGAAAAGAAGTGGGGAGAATCGAGGAGGGGAGAATAGAAAATGAAAAGTAGAAATATGGATAATAGACACGTCACCAGGTAGAGATGTCCAACTTACTCACATGCTGTGCTATCCCTACGACCTCTTGCGGTCATGGGAGAAGCACTACACACGATGATAGGTGATCCCTTCCCCCCAGCCTCCGCAGCCTTGCTGGATACCTGTTTACGCTAGAGGCTTGGGGAGCAAACCCTGAGGAAAAATCTGCATCCTGTGCTACCTCCAGTCGTTTCAATAATATCTTGCCACTGGCCAAGGGTAGCTTAGGACTAGAGAGTGAGGTTGACAAAAGGCGCAGTTTACTCTAATTTAAATCAACGCGCAAGTCACCCATTTCAACGGAAAATACAGCAAGAAAAAAGACTGTCCACACGGCAGGACAGAGAGAGAGTGGTCTTAATCACTTGTGATGGACAGAGAGAATGGTCTTCATCACTTGTGATGGACGGACAGAGGGAGTAGTCTTCATCACTTGTGATGGACAGAGAGAGTGGTTTTCATCACTTGTGATGGACGGACAGAGAGAGTGGTTTTCATCACTTGTGATGGACAGAGAGAGTGGTTTTCATCACTTTTGATGGAGGGACAGAGAGAGTAGTCTTCATCACTTGGGATAGACGTACATCATCATCAGTGTTCGCAACTCTATAAGAATGTATCAACAATGATTCTCACATCAGTGACACTAGTAGCAAGTAAGTACGGGTGTTCAAACACCTGGGTAGTATGGCCACTGATAGCAGCAGAGGGGACAGAGAATTCAGAAGGCCAACAGTGTCCACTATCAAACCCCGCCGAATTTGAAAGACCAAAAAGTGGTTCTTCCAAGAGGAGGCTGATAAATACACTGTTTATTCCTACATTGTGTTACCAATGTCAGTCTTGGTCCTTACTGGCAACTCACAAGAGAAAGATCCAGAACTGTGAGATGTGCAGCCGTAAAGATAATCCGTGACCGAATCCGCAACACTACGCTGAGGCAGACAGTGGGTACAAACCCAGTTAGTGTCTATATTGACCAAACAAATGAAGTGGTTTGGTCATTTAGTCAGAATGCATTATGACCAGTCTGCACGGAGAGCATATCATATGCAGGTTTTCGGTCTACGAGCAATAGACAGACCACGTCGTCGGTGGATCGAGCATGTCTCTGGCACTCTCAGGAAGTTACACCTAACGACAGCACAAACCTCCAACTTGGCAATAACAAGAAATCTACCCATCCCACCTCTTTGAGACGCCTCATAGAAAGTGCAGTAGGACATCCCACCTCTCTGTGACGCCTCATGGAAAGTGCAGCAGGACATCCCACCTCTCTGTGACGCCTCATAGAAAGTGCAGTAGGACATCCCACCTCTCTGTGACGCCTCATGGAAAGTGCAGTAGGACATCCCACCTCTCTGTGACGCCTCATGGAAAGTGCAGTAGGACATCCCACCTCTCTGAGACGCCTCATGGAAAGTGCAGTAGGACATCCCACCTCTCTGTGACGCCTCATGGAAAGTGCAGCAGGACATCCCACCTCTCTGTGACGCCTCATAGAAAGTGCAGCAGGACATCCCACCTCTCTGTGACGCCTCATAGAAAGTGCAGCAGGACATCCCACCTCTCTGTGACGCATCATAGAAAGTGCAGCAGGACATCCCACCTCTCTGTGACGCCTCATAGAAAGTGCAGCAGGACATCCCACCTCTCTGTGACGCCTCATAGAAAGTGCAGCAGGACATCCCACCTCTCTGTGACGCCTCATGGAAAGTGCAGTAGGACATCCCACCTCTCTGTGACGCCTCATGGAAAGTGCAGTAGGACATCCCACCTCTCTGAGACGCCTCATGGAAAGTGCAGTAGGACATCCCACCTCTCTGTGACGCCTCATGGAAAGTGCAGCAGGACATCCCACCTCTCTGTGACGCCTCATAGAAAGTGCAGCAGGACATCCCACCTCTCTGTGACGCCTCATAGAAAGTGCAGCAGGACATCCCACCTCTCTGTGACGCATCATAGAAAGTGCAGCAGGACATCCCACCTCTCTGTGACGCCTCATAGAAAGTGCAGCAGGACATCCCACCTCTCTGTGACGCCTCATAGAAAGTGCAGCAGGACATCCCACCTCTCTGTGACGCCTCATGGAAAGTGCAGTAAGACAAAAAAAAAAAGATAAAGAAAAATTGGTTCTCAAAATCTGTTTTTTTACATTTATAATTATCCAGTTCTAATTCCGAAAACCCGCCTGTGGCCGTTACAGTGTAATTTGTACGTGATACGTGTCCGCTGTAAAGATCACATTACAAGCACTCATAGCAAGGTTCGTTGTTTGGCCATGTGGGGACATGTTTACCGCAAGGAAGATGACAGACTGCCAAAGGATATCGTCGGTGGACAGCTGGTATGTGGAGCTAGAAGGCTCGACCATCCCAGACCGTTATTCAAGAAGTATACAAGAGGGATCTGTAGTCAAATGACAACCCTCCGAGGGTGGGGATTGCTCAGGATCGAGCTGTTTGGAGACAGTCAGATGGAGGGGGCGTAGTGGCTGCTGATGTTCGTAGAAGCCTTTTCCTGCAGAGAAAAGAGAAAGACTGAAGAGATTAATTAAGGAGCACCAGGGCAAGCCAGCATCCTCAGTATGGTTGTACGATCTGTGGCAGGGACTGTCACTCGCGGATCGGCCTTTACAACCATAGCAGACAGAGTCGAAATACAGGAGACAGAGCTGGACAAAACTTACAGGGTGCAACGCGCATGGTCTACAGGAGACAGGGCTGGACAAAACGTACAGGGCGCCACGCGCATGGTTTACAGGAGACAGAGCTGGGCAAAACATACAGGGCGAGACGCGCATGGTCTACAGGAGACAGAGCTGGACAAAACGTACAGGGCGCCACGTGCATGGTCTACTGGAGACAGAGCTGGACAAAACCTACAGGGCGCCACGCGCATGGTCTACGTGAGACAGAGCTGGACAAAACTTACAGGGCGCCACACACATGGTCTACAGGAGACAGAGCTGGACAAAACTTACAGGGCGCCCCACGCATGGTCTACAGGAGACAGAGCTGGACAAAACATAGAGGTAGCCACGCGCATGGTCTACAGATACTGAGTCGCCTATGATGCTGATGACGATTTTGTTTTTGCGTTCGCCTCAGTTTTCAATTCCACAAGGCGTTGTGCGCTGCACTACGGTTTTTATTTGGCGCTTGTCGGCCCAGTGCATCCTACTTCGGTATGCATTTTATGAAAGGGCTTGCTTCCTGGTGCATTTTTCTAAGGATTTCCTTATCCCCGCGGTAAGGCCGGTGCTGTGTTGGGAAACGAACCCATCATCTTCGTATTGTGAGCCGTGTCACCTAACCACTAGCCAGTGCCATCCCCTCTGATGATGATGATGATGATGCTGCTAGTACTGTGGCAAAAGTATGCCAACGTAAGCTCCGGCGACGGTTTACCCGAGTAGCTGCAGACATTTTGGCGATGGCATCTTCTGACGCAGCAATATGCGCCTGACCTGGTCTCGGAAGATCTCGCGTTAACTTGCGTCCTTCTTTAATCAACATCCTTGTCCAGTTCTGTTGTCTTCGCCACACTTTTGTCACCATACACCGCCTGCATTCTGCGATGAATGTCAACTGGTCGACATCCTTCAGCTGTTAGAAACTGAATCACCGCTCGCTGATCAGCTCTGGACGGATTCCAAATCACACCCGCCATGTTTTCAACGGCCTGCTGAGGAAACTATAAATCGGAGGATAATGACATTTTGCAAACTTGACGGTTGGTATGTGCTGTTTAAATCAGAAGTGACGTCTTCATGCGCATCGTACGTATGTTCACATGTTGCAGGTAGGTCCGGTTTCTTTTGAACACGCCTCCTACTTTCTGTAAAGGGGAGAATACCATTGCGCTACAGTCTTTGTTTTGGAACCAGAGTGATAAGAGAAACAGATGGTCTTCTAAACCGGCGAAGATATTAGGACTGGTTAATCACAACGATCAAACTAATTTTTTTTTTTTTTTGCGTTCGCCTTTTTTATCTATTCCCCAAGGCGTGTGTGCTTTACACTGTGGTTTTTATTTTGCGCCTGTCGGCCCAGTGCATCCGACTTCAGCATGCATTTTATGTAAGGGTCTGCTTCCTCCTGCATTTTCTAAGGGTTTGCTTCCCCGGGGTAACGGCCGGTGCTGTGATGGGTATCGAACCCAGCACCTTCTGGTTGTGAGCCGTGCCACTTAACCACTAGGCCACGCCGTCCCCATCAAACTAATATTTTGTATATCAATAATATAAATACTAACATGAACAAAACAAAGAAAATGACCACCGACAAAACACAATGTCAACATAAATTTACGGTGGGTGGTGAGGAAATGGATCAGGTCACACATTTTGAATATCTGGGCTCCAGAATTGACAAAAATGGTGACTGCTCGAAAGAAATCAGAAGAAGACTAGCTATGGCAATGCAGAGACTGAACAGCCTGAAGAAATTATGGCAGAGCACCAACAAAAAGATAAAAGTAAAAGTCTTGAGAGCCTGTGTTTTTCCTGTGGCAGCTTATGGTTGTGAAGCATGGACGATCCAAAACTTCTAGACAAAGAATCGAATCCTTCGAGTCAAAATGTTACAGAAAGATCCTCAGAATACCCTGGACAGAGAAAAGAACAAATGTAGACATTCGGCAAGAGTTGAGCATAGAGGAGAACTGGTTTATCAATTCCATTTTGGCTAGAAAATGCAAATACTTCGGTCACATCAAGAGACACAACGGTCTTGAGAGAACGGTGATGGAAGGTATGGTGCCAGGCAAAAGAGGAAGGGGTAGACCAAGAAGACGATGGCACCAAGATATCCAGGAGTGGCTGAGCATGACTGTGGCGGAGGCTGGTGTTTTGGCAAGGGAACGAGTTTCTTTCAGGCAGACTGTGATGAGAGCGACGTTCTACAAAGGACATGCTACATGATGATGACAGCTTCTAGAGCAAGGTGATGTAAATGGAACTGGTTGTATACAGACTCTGCAGAGTCTTCTAAACCAGTATAAAGACGTTAAGTTAAGTTAAGTGAGGAAATAGGCCAGGTCAAAGACTCTGTGGGCTCTAGAACTGACAGGAATATCGAATGCTCGAAAGAAATTTAAAAAAAAGACTAGCCATGGTAATGCAGAGACTAAACAGTCTGAAGAAATTATGGCAGAGCATCAATAAAGCGACAAAAGTGAAAGTCTTGAAGAGAGTGTTTTTCCTCAAGATGATGCATGTAAACGTATGAAAATGAAGATGGCAAACACGATTTTCATCTTTACGAGTAGTGCAGTGCGAAAGTATTGGGAAAACCTACCTAGCCTGTGAATTCTAATGTTGGAGATTGACAGAACACAGAGAAGACAAGTAGGCGGAGGTTGGTACATGGAGGACGAACATTGAGCAAGGCGCAAAGTAATTGGAGATAATTGACTGGGTCATGACAACAGACCCCACACAGAGGGGTGACAGAAGATCGAAAACTGGGCGTTTTCAAACTTCTCAGCCCAATGCAGCCTCTCTATCACATGTCCGAATGCCACCCCTTTCCACCATATGTCATAACGTGTGGCCCAGAGGTTAGAGTGGAAGGGCTTGTCAGGTTTAGCATTGAACGCTTTCGAGTATATGTTCAAGTTTTGTAAGAGAGTGTGGCCGAGGGGGTAAGTATTTTGGTCTCCGAGTCATGAAGACACGTTCGATTCCCGCAAACTTAAAAGGCAAGCAGCCTTTATTCCTCATCTCAATGAATTCCCCCCTCCTACCTCCCACACGTCTGATGAGTTGTTATTGTTGTTGTATGTCCATAATGAGTATGTTAACTCTATTTGTGTGCCTTGACAAACCCTCAAGTGGTAGGCAACAGCAGCTTTTCTAACATCCCGAGCGTGCTGATGAAGGTGGACCGCGGCTCTCCAGTCACTTGTGCTATGCTTGGATTCCTTTTCGTGGTTCTTACTACAACGGGGTCACGGATATCCCCCACCTTGTTGCCCAGGCTGCTTTTAAAGCCATCTAGTGGCATTGTTCTTCTATCTTCGTGTCAATTCATTTTTTATGTTTACACCGTCAGACTAGTTCCCGTGATGTTTACACCGTCAGACTAGTTCCCGCGATGTTTACACCGTCAGACTAGTTCCCGTTATGTTTACACCGTCAAACTAGTTCCCGTGATGTTTACACCGTCTGACTAGTTCCCGCGATGTTTGCACCATCAGACTAGTTCCCGCGATGTTTGCACCATCAGACTAGTTCCCGTGATGGTTGCACCATCAGACTAGTTCCCGTTATGTTTACACCACCAGACTAGTTCCCGTTATGTTTACACCGTCAGACTAGTTCCCGTGATGTTTACACCATCAGACTAGTTCCCGTGATGTTTACACCATCAGACTAGTTCCCGTAAATGTTTACACCGTCAGACTAGTTCACGTGATGTTTACACCATCAGACTAGTTCCCGTGATGTTTACACCATCAGACTAGTTCCCGTGATGTTTACACCGTCAGACTAGTTGCTGTGATTTTTACACCATCAGACTAGTTCCCGTGATGTGTACACCATCATACTAGTCCCCGTGATGTTTACACCATCAGACTAGTTCCCGTGATGTTTACACCATCAGATTAGTTCCCGTGATGTTTACACCATGAGACTAGTTCCCGTGATGTTTACAACATCAGACTAGTTCCCGTTATGTTTACACCATGAGACTAGTTCCCGTGATGTTTGCACCATCAGACTAGTTCCCTATCTCAGACCTTCCTTATCTGGTCAGTGTATCTTCCTTATCTGGTCAGTGTATCTTCCTTTTCTGGTCAGTGTATCTTTCTTTTCTGGTCAGTGTATCTTTCTTATCTGGTCAGTGTATCTTCCTAATCTGGTCAGTGTATCTTCCTTATCTGGTCAGTGTATCTTCCTTTTCTGGTCAGTGTATCTTTCTTATCTGGTCAGTGTATCTTCCTTATCTGGTCAGTGTATCTTCCTTTTCTGGTCAGTGTATCTTTTTTATCTGGTCAGTGTATCTTCCTAATCTGGTCATTGTATCTTCCTTATCTGGTCGTGTATCTTCCTTATCTGGTCGTAGCTGGGACAGCCCTGTAACACATCCACCTCAGAACGAAAAGCCCCAGACATCTTGAGACACGCTGTCGCTAACTTTCCAAATGGTGACTTCACTGGGCGTACCTGGCCTCATCCTTAATAGCCCTAGACGAGGCTTTGATAAACGGATGTGTCCATGTTGCACACGAAGTATATAGAGCAGATGATTGACATATTGTTACTCTGTTTGGACGTATATGTAACATTGGCTTGCCTCGCCTTTATTAATATCCGTTTAACGGTCAATCAATTCATCTTTTATGTAGGTAGTACATAGCGATAAACGAAATCAAACAGATCAGAGAACAATTCTTGCAGTAATACTACAAATAAAACTTGCTGACAACTCGTTAGTACAGGGCATATAAGGAATACAATTATGGGGAATATCGATATACCTTCGTTATAACAGGTTTTTAATAGTAGAATACTGGACTCGCTTGATCATAGAAGCTGAGATTTCAAGTGTTTGACTATTGCAGAAGATGTAAGTAATATCGTTTGTAAGTTTATCTCTCGTTTGTATCACGGGGTCTGTTGACTGTTGAGACACTTTGGAATACTATAGAAGAACATAGCCCTGATACAGAGTACGTACGAAGATACAGGTAGTAGAATCGTAGGTGAAGGAGCCATGACTGGTAGCTTCCAGTGCAAACACGGATGCCTGCTCTCCGTTGGACAGGCCTCCATCTCCATTCTCGAACTGGTGGCTGCTGTTCGAGGTGCCCCGCTCTGCTCAACACTTTCACTTTAGCTGATAACTCCTACCCAGGTATCTCAAGTCATAGCACTGATCCATCGGTATACACGAAACAGTCGCGGTGGCACTCGACCTGAAAGACGCATACAACCGTGACGATTTTGGGACCTTAATTACCTGTCTGCAGCAGTGTGGTTTAAACCCGTGGCTGGTTAGTTGGATATCAGCTGCCCTGATGGAAAGAACAGTTGTGCCACGGGTGGGATCGTGGACATCGGGACCGAGGCGAATATGTCCAGGACTGCCTCAAGGGTCTCCGCTCTCACCGGTGCTGTTCAACATTTACACAGTAAAAGTGACCAATATTCAACCCACAGGGACAGGGCGAACGTTGACATTTGCCGATGACATCCTAACGTACAGGACTGGCTCAGACAGACAAGAGTTGGTCAAAGACATCCAGGAAACCTTGCAAGGAATCTCACAGAGGTGCAGCGACTCATGCTCCAAGATCAATCCAAACAAGGAACGCATGATGTGGTGCTCTTTGAATAATTCCATAGTAAAGGATGAACTCCCGGGCATCACTTTTGATGACTGCACCATTGACATGTGTGACAGGCTGAAATACTTCGGAGTGACATTTGATCGCAGTCTCTCCTATAACTGCCATGTTGACCACATCGTACAAAGATGCAAGAGAGGGTTAGAAGCTCTCAAGACCATGGCTGCTGCCGACTTGGAACAACGCCTCCTGTTCATCCTATTTCGTCAGGTCGTGTTGTCTGTCATCGATTACGGACTAGGCATCCTAACACTATCAAGAACTCAGTGTGAAAGGTTGGACCGCATCCAGAATGAAGGTATGCGACTGGTTCTGGGCTGCACTAGAGATACCCCGATTGTGATGATGCGGTACATGTTGGGATTGTTATCGGTGACATCCAGACATAAACTGGCACAAGTCAAAGCCTATATGCGTGTCACCACAGACACTCGACATCCTCTGCACAGTAGTATCTCAGACATCAAGGGATCAAGAGAGGGTCGTCATGGATGGCACAGACTGAGACAACAATCGGACACGTCACTCCAGCTGAGACGATAGCCAAAGGGGAAGAATGGGTCCACACTGGTGATAGAATGATAGAGTACCAGAGAGTCATCATAACCTTAGGCGAGGAATGCAGAGAACGGAACAACGAGAGTGCAGAGCACGAGGTAAATCAACTGATAACTGAGAACACCCAGGAGAGTGACGCTGTCATTTACACCGACGGATCAGTCGTGCGCAGTCGGACATCAGGCTAAGGTTTCTCGGCTAGAGTGAGAGGAGAGGTCGTTGCTGAGAGGGACATCAGGCTGAAGTTTCTCGGCTAGAGTGAGAGGAGAGGTCGTTGCTGAGAGGGACATCAGGCTGAAGTTTCTCGGCTAGAGTGAGAGGAGAGGTCGTTGCTGAGTGGGACATCAGGCTAAGGTTTCTCGGCTAGAGTGAGAGGAGAGGTCGTTGCTGAGCGCAGTAGGGCATACATGTCAACAACCTCCAGTATGAGAATGGAGACGGAAGCAGTGACCTCAGCACTGAAATGAATATCTGAGACATAGAAGTCATCGGGACAGACGCGCAAGCCGTACTTCAGAAAGTACAGAATGGATGGCTTAGGTGCGAGTGGATAGCAGCTGTTGAGGCCTCAAACCTCTAGGCGTTGACCTGGATCTAATGTCCTGCTCATGCCGGGGTTTAGGGCAATAAAAGAGCTGACATCTTGGCTTCACAAGCTCCCATCATGGGCACATTGGTGATGGACAGAAGTGACATTTTGAAATCAATCAATGACCGCCTGCTGGATGAGGACACCGCAATAGATGAAGCAGCAATCCACAGACTGCAAAGTTTCGACATTAAACGAGGTTCGAGCGGAGTGGGGTGCATGAGAGGACGGCGCAGGAGAGTGTACAACCAGCGAGCTACAGGGACCATCAGCATCCATACCTTACCGCATTTGATCAGAGAGACTGATTACCTATAAGTATGCCCGGAGTGCAGTGACGTCGATTCTTAGAAACAGAAACATGATGTCATCACAGTACTGCATGTTAGCATTTGTCAGCGGGGTAAACGCCAGATTTTCTCTACCGCTGCACCACTCTCTGCATTCCCGATCTCGGGTTATGATTATTGCCAGTAATCTGACATTCTATGGACCGATTCTTTTCCCTCAACCATCGACTCAACTCTAGTCATCTTTCCAATTGTTCTCTCTGCCATTGATGAAACACGTGTCTTGATTCTTGATTTCTGCGGTGTTATTGTGCAGTGGCTGTCGCCCTCTCCGCTCGAACCTCCTATGCCGCCTGTGGATGACAGATTCATCTATTTTCGTGTCCTCATCCTACAGACGGTCGTTGATTGATTTCAAAATGTCATTTCTATCCATCACTAATATGCCCATGATGGGAGCTTGTAAAGCCAAGATATCAGCTCGTTCGTTACCCTGAACCCCAGCATGACCAGGGCAGTAGATCTATGCCAACATCTGAAGGTCTTAGGCTTCAACAGATGATATCTGTTCGTACATCAGCCATCTTTTCAATACCTTTTGAAACCACGATGATTGTACTTGTAAAATGGGTCTCAAATAGCCATCTTAACGCTGAGCGCGCTGCTTAAATCTCCATTCTCATTACTGACGTGTATGAGTCACTCCACGTAGCAACGACCTCTCCTCTCCCTCTAGCCGAGAATCCCCAGCGTGATGTCCCACTCAGCAACAACCTGTCCTCTCAGTCTAGCCCAGAATCCCCAGCCTGATGGCCCACTGCTCAGCACCTGTCTGATCACTATCCTGTGTGCTCTCAGCTGATTCGCCTCGAACTCTGCTCTCCCGTGACTGATGGCTCCCTGGACGTAGCACCTATCTGAGAATGAACGATCGTAGACTAGCCCCAGGTATTTCAGCCTGTCACACCTGTCAATGGCACATCCTCCAGGAGGTCAATGTCCACCACAGAGTTGTTCACGGCACGCCACGTCAAGCAGACCTTCATTAAAGAATCCGTCAAGATGTGGGAAGAGCCACTGTAACCCGCTATCAAAGAAGCGTCGTCAAGAGTTAATTCACCACAGAACTTGTAGCTTTGAACAGCAACAACGGTAGTAGCACACTTCCTCCACTCCACCATGATTTAAGAATTCCTTCACACACTGCCGAGCTCTGAATCTTGATTTCAGTTTCGAGCTATGCGGTTCTTCGTGAACCAGTACTGACGTAAGGCAGCGAATCTTGCAAGCAAGCGTTTGTTAAGTCTGATGTGTTTTGTCTTAAGTTGGAGGAAGATTATTCTTTGCAGTTTTTTTTAGGCCATTTTTATGTTGGTGTGTCATTTTGTTTATACATGGTCCGACCAGTAGACTTTTCCGTCCATCGGACTTTCAGTTCCTCTTTCAAGTTGTTTTAAAGTAATTTTCTTTGTTGTCTCCATGTTGGTTGGTGTGTTTATTTGAGCCATGCTTGCTGCTAGTCTGTCTCCATGTTGGCTGGTGTGTTTATTTGAGCCATGCTTGCTCCTAGTCTGTCTCCATGTTGGCTGGTGTGTTTATTTGAGCCACGCTTGCTGCTAGTCTGTCTCCGTGTTGGCTGGTGTGTTTATTTGAGCCTTGCTTGCTGCTAGTCTGTCTCCATGTTGGTTGGTGTGTTTATTTGAGCCATGCTTGCTCCTAGTCTGTCTCCATGTTGGCTGGTGTGTTTATTTGAGCCACGCTTGCTGCTAGTCTGTCTCCATGTTGGCTGGTGTGTTTATTTGAGCCTTGCTTGCTGCTAGTCTGTCTCCATGTTGGCTGGTGTGTTTATTTGAACCACGCTTGCTCCTAGTCTGTCTCCATGTTGGCTGGTGTGTTTATTTGAACCATGCTTGGTTCTAGTCTGTCTCCATGTTGGCTGGTGTGTTTATTTGAACCATGCTTGGTTCTAGTCTGTCTCCATGTTGGCTGGTGTGTTTATTTGAACCATGCTTGGTTCTAGTCTGTCTCCATGTTGGCTGGTGTGTTTATTTGAACCATGCTTGTCCCTTATTTTGCTAGTCTGTCTGCCTTCGCATGGTCTTGAATCCACTGGAAGTTATCTGTGATGCTATGCTCTGTCTGTACTTTATTAATGATCTCAGTCGGCTTCGTAACTTCTTTGTTGTTAAATCTGTAGGTATGTTACTAGTGCTTGCAGTGATATTATTGAATACGAGGAGTATAAAATAATGAATGGATTTTGTTTTCATGTGGATGATCGTAGTTATTGCCATTATTTCTGCTACGTAGTTATGATAACATGGTTCGAACAATGGCTATATTGTTGACATGTTTACCTAGTGTTTTCTCTCTAGACTTTACGCCGCGGCTCACGATGACAATGTTTCTGATACTGGTTGCCATCTTGGCCTTGACCGTGGACTCCCAAGTTATATCGGTGACACAGGCTTATTGCAAGAAATTATGTACGGACCAATATATGAGAACGCATTCCTGCGATAAAGGTAAGCTAAATTAGACAAACGCTAGTCCCATCCCCTACACGGCTGTCACGGATGAAGTGTTATTTCACACGGTCTCAGCAAGGCTGGGAGGGATTGCACTTCCTGGCTGAAGTTCCTTCGCTAACAGAAAGCCATGTGCCTATTTACGGCATGGTCAACTCAAATAGCGGCGCTTGCACGGCTAAACAAAATTTGGCAAGATAAACGGTTAACACTACGCACGAAAATCAGATTAATGCGCACACTGGTCCTGTCAATATTCATCTATGCTTGTGAGACATGGACAGTTACAGCTGACTTTCAGCGAAGGATACAGGCCTTGGAGATGAGATGTTTCCGAAGACTTTTAAACGTCACGTACAAAGATCGAGTTACAAATGAGGAAATACGAGATAGAATTACAACAGCAATAGGGCCTTTTGAAGACCTCTTGGCAACTGTCAAAAGAAGGAAACTCGCTTGGTACGGTCTCATATCGAGATCAATAGGTCTTGCAAATACAATCCTCCACGGAAAGGTGCAAGGCAGACGACGAAGAGGCCGTCCCAAAAAGAGGTGGGAGGACAACATAAAAGAATGGACCAATCTCCGACCAGAAGAGGCACAGGCAGTGGCCGCTGACAGAGAAGGATGGCGTGGCGTTGTGAGGATGTCTTCATGTGTGCCCCAACGACCTGACCTGACCAACTGGAACGTGCCGATAACGAGGCTTAGATCTGTCATCTTTCTGCTGAGAAAGAAAGCGTGCCATGATTAAACTATATTCTTATTTAGGTATAACAGTGGGGCTAAAGACAATGCGATTGAGAAAGCCGTAGACATCGGATCACAGCTGGCTGGTTGCATCAGGGTCAGCGAATCATAGCTGGTTGCTTGAGTCAGGGTCAGCGAATCATAGCTGGTTGCTTGAGTCAGGGTCAGCGAATCATAGCTGGTTGCTTGAGACAGGGTCAGCGAATCATAGCTGGTTGCTTGAGTCAGGGTCAGTGAATCATAGCTAGGGAAGTAGGTCGGGGTGTCCAGGACATGGGAAGTAGGTCGGGGTGTCCAGGATTGGGGAAGTAGGTCGGGGTGGCAAGGACATGGTAAGTAGGTCGGGGTGTCCATGACAGGGAAAGTAGGTCGGGGTGTGCACGGCAGGGAAAGTAGGTCGGGGTGTGCACGGCAGGGAAAGTAGGTCGGGGTGTCCACGGCAGGGAAAGTAGGTCGGGGTGTCCACGGCAGGGAAAGTAGGTCGGGGTGTCCACGGCAGGGAAAGTAGGTCGGGGTGTCCAGGATTGGGGAAGTAGGTCGGGGTGGCAAGGACATGGAAAGTAGGTCGGGGTGTCCATGACAGGGAAAGTAGGTCGGGGTGGCAAGGACATGGAAAGTAGGTCGGGGTGTCCACGGCAGGGAAAGTAGGTCGGGGTGTCCATGACAGGGAAAGTAGGTCGGGGTGGCAAGGACATGGAAAGTAGGTCGGGGTGTCCACGGCAGGGAAAGTAGGTCGGGGTGTCCACGGCAGGGAAAGTAGGTCGGGGTGTCCACGGCAGGGAAAGTAGGTCGGGGTGTCCATGACAGAAGAAGTATGTCAGCTAGTTAGTATGAAATAAACCCAGCCATCTCCATTGTATGTGTTCACTACATTCACAGGCTGTTACCCCGAAACAAAGGAAAAACTCCATTCTTCGGACTGCGCCTCCGTGTGCCAAAGATATGTATTTGCTTGCTCGGGACCGTGTTATTACTACTCGAAAATATGTAACAATAAATGCGCGACAGACGCTTCATGTTACAAGGTCTGCATGTGTGAATCAAACTACTAATCAGTCAAATGGTAGCTGTGACCTTCCGGGATACTTTCGTAACTGTGTAACTTCACATTGAAAATAAAAAATGTCTCCATATTGTATTATTGTTTTTCTTGGATTGAGTTTTTAAAAATAGTTACAGTAAATTAATAACAACCGTTCAGCTCCTTGTGAAGAACGTGCCTTCAATAAATACAGGTTGGCTTCTGTGTGTATATCTTCCCGAGGTCGAGCTCGGTGGAATTCGACATTAACCGCTAATTTAAATCCAAAGATATCTATGACAGTTCTAGACACCCGGTTGAGCATATTCATTTAAACCAGGGGAGATATCGCAGCCGACTGGATTCTATGGGAATCAACATTTCCCTGAATGCTGCTGGAAAAGCCAATGTCAATCCACGGTTAATCGCCGGTGTCGGGTCAGGTATGGTCAGGTGGGGAGAGGTGACTAACGTCTGGTGGTGAGGGGAGACTAACGTCTGGTGGTGAGGGGAGACTAACGTCAGGTGGGGAGAGGAGACTAACGTCTGGTCTGGTGGGGAGAGGAGACTAACGTCTGGTGGGGAGAGGAGACTAACGTCTGGTCTGGTGGGGAGAGGAGACTAACGTCTGGTGGGGAGAGGAGACTAACGTCTGGTCTGGTGGGGAGAGGAGACTAACGTCTGGTGGGGAGAGGAGACTAACGTCTGGTCAAGTGGGGAGAGGAGACTAACGTCTGGTGGGGAGAGGAGACTAACGTCTGGTCAGGTGGGGAGAGGAGACTAACGTCTGGACTGGTGGGGAGAGGAGACTAACGTCTGGTGGGGAGAGGAGACTAACGTCTGGTGGGGAGAGGAGACTAACGTCTGGTGGGGAGAGGAGACTAACGTCTGGTGGGGAGAGGAGACTAACGTCTGGTGGGGAGAGGAGACTAACGTCTGGTCAGGTGGGGAGAGGAGACTAACGTCTGGTCTGGTGGGGAGAGGAGACTAACGTCTGGTGGGGAGAGGAGACTAACGTCTGGTGGGGAGAGGAGACTAACGTCTGATGGGGAGAGGAGACTAACGTCTGGTGGGGAGAGGAGATTAACGTCTGGTCCGGTGGGGAGAGGAGACTAACGTCTGGTCAGGTGGGGAGAGGATACTAACGTCAAGTGGGGAGAGGAGACTAACGTCTGGTGGGGAGAGGAGACTAACGTCTGGTCTGGTGGGGAGAGGAGACTAACGTCTGGTGGGGAGAGGAGACTAACGTCTGGTCTGGTGGGGAGAGGAGACTAACGTCTGGTGGGGAGAGGAGACTAACGTCTGGTGGGGAGAGGAGACTAACGTCTGGTCTGGTGGGGAGAGGAGACTAACATCTGGTGTCGAGAGGAGACTAACGTCTGGTGGGGAGAGGAGACTAACGTCTGGTGGGGAGAGGAGACTAACGTCTGGTCAGGTGGGGAGAGGAGACTAACGTCTGGTCAGGTGGGGAGAGGAGACTAACGTCTGGTCAGGTGGGGAGAGGATACTAACGTCAAGTGGGGAGAGGAGACTAACGTCTGGTCAGGTGGGAAGAGGAGACTAACGTCTGGTCAGGTGGGGAGAGGAGACTAACGTCTGGTGGGGAGAGGAGACTAACGTCTGGTGGGGAGAGGAGACTAACGTCCAGTCTGACTGAACATACTGATCAGAATATATTTATCAGGGTCAGGGGAAACATATTGAAAACAAACAGCTGTTTGATGACAGTCTGGATAACTGGATGAGAACCGATTCGGTGACTCTCAGAACTGTGATCTTACTGAAGAACCCACGATGGCACTATCGCAAGAAAGAACTAGTCTCACTTTCTTAAGTTCTCCTTGTGATATGAGGATCCTCCTCTCTTCCCCCCACCCCCCCCCCCCTCCCTCCAAGAACAACACAAATCCGAGAACAGCAGAACAGAACACATTGAGCCTCCATCTTGCCCTCATGGTTCAGCATCCAATTATCTCTGTTATTTGTCTCCCCCGCATTCAATTCCCATTCATCTTTCATATTTATCTCGCTCACTAAATTTAACTCACATTTATCTCTTACACTTCAACTTAAATTAACTCATATTTATCTCTTACACTTCAACTTAAATTAACTCATATTTATCTCTTACACTTCAACTTAAATTAACTCATATTTATCTCTTACACTTCAACTTAAATTAACTCAAATTTATCTCTTACACTTCAACTTAAATTAACTCATATTTATCTCTTACACTTCAACTTAAATTAACTGATATTTATCTCTTACACTTCAACTTAAATAACTCCTATTTGTCTGTTACACTTCAATTTCTATTAACTGATATGTGTCTCTCACACTTTAAGTTCCATTTATTTCCGCCGGTGTCAATTGTGGAATTAGGGGTTAACATTATCAACTTTAGTAGGTCCCAAAACCACTTTGAAGGAACATAACCGACCGGTCTTTGTGATGTAAGTAAATGATTTCGTTAAGCTCTGACGGGAGAATGTGAATAGACGGGCTAGGCTGCTACAAATATGACGCAGTCAGACAGTCACGGACATAAAAGTGGTTGGCAGTTTTAATCAGAATGAGCTAGTACGAGGAGTGTTCAAATGAAATCGGACCTAAATGCACCAGGTGAATATACATACGATGCGCATGATTGTATCACTTATGATGTAAATATGGCAGCGTAAGGTGTTTCTACAGTGGTTTAGCTATCTAGAATGTTACCACATGCATCCACATCATTCAAGATTACACACAGCAAAGAACAAATCATACGGCAGGTAATAATCCGTGTTCTTGTACATCACTAAAACCAACAAAACAGATCATAAACGATATTATAACAAATGAACATACATAATAGTATTAATAACTTCGCGGAGGTTGTAAGCAGAAGCTATTGAATATTGTCCCCAACTAATCCAACCTAGTTCTAGTCGCACACTGCCCTCCCCTTATCTGCACCCTCAACACACTCTCAAAAACCGGTCTTCACTATCGTATTCTGTGCATTCACTCAGATCCCCTCAGGCGGGTGATCCTGACATTATACATTCAATCTATTCAACGTATACTCACATGTGATCACACACTCAATCGATCTGCACACAAACACACACACTTCGGAACATAAATCGTTCCTTCGGTGTCATTCACACCACACACATCCAGATCTCCCCTAGTCACAAGACGCCCAACACACACCTTATAAAGCAACTGGCTAAGACTCAAAGGTGTATGCTGGTTCAGTCTCCCTACACTCCATTCTTTCCCTCTAACATTCGTAAAAAAGCCTATCAATTGCTCTTCTATAAAGTCGGCGAGATAAACATACCCTTAGTTAAATTCTCAGTCTCTCTCTCTCTTTCTCTCTCTCTTTCTCCATGGTGAGCCTGAGTTAAACTGTCTAGTATTATATAGTCTCAAGCAGTATCAGAGCTGTCCAATGCTTCCCTGTGGGATGTCTGACCCAGCCATCCTCTAGTTTGGATCTACCTCCATTTAGTTGTTATTGGAACAATTCACTTTGAATTCTTGTCACTCAAAATGTCGCAGCAAGCCCTGCTGATCTCTGTCTACCACTAACCTCCCAAACCCCAATTCGGTTCGCCAGAGTGGTCAGCTCCTAACCCCCACCTGTACTAGACACATTCTTTCCCTCAACCCCCCCCCCCCCCTTCCGTTTTCCATTGATGACTTCGTGTCGAGACGATGAGTGACTTGACACACATTCAGGTACCTTTGTTCTCAGAGTCGCCGACCCCATGATGATGTCATTCCTTCTCTAACTATAAACCCATTTACAGCTGGGTTGACCGCACGTTCTAATAACATTGATCTAATCTACTACTTTTACGAAACATGCACTCTACCACTCTTCTGCGCGGACACTGAAACGAAGAATGCCATCAAATACATTGTTATTACAGCGATGCTGGATAGATCCCTTAAGATTCACTGACATCTTCGCTGAGGTTCAAACAGCTCTTACCAGGTCACAAAGTGCGAGATCTCCTTTTGGGACACCGTCTCCGTGTTGATCACTTCGTCTAGACGAAGTTTCGTCTGCAAAAATGATTACGTCACGGAGCAAGGTAATCTGGGAGATAATGCACACGACGTCTGACGTTCTAATGCTGTCTCCCCAGAGAATGTTCTTGGAAGTTTAAATAATTGTAAGCAAATATTTAAATTCAATAAAGAAATGGTTTTCCTTTTTTCCCCCCACATATTGAATTAAAGGGATTCACGAGTGATGCCTGCGGGGTGGGTTAATGAGTCCACTGTCAGCTTCAAGCCTGATGTAAATTGGTGGTTAAAGTTTGAGGATAAGGTTAGCAGCCTCGTCATAGAGAACGGGTGTTATTGACATTGCCGATGAACATTTTAGACAACAGGCTTCCTGGAAGAGGCCTAGATTCAGTGGTGGCCTTCTGATTCACGTGCAGCAAGAATGAGACGAAGAAAGAGAAATTAGTTGGCCCCTCAAGTGAGGACTAGGTGGGCCGTTATTTTGGAAAAAAAGGAAATTAGAGTATTTCAATGTGTCCTCTATTACGAGGGGAGAGGAGATTAACGTCTGGTCAGGTGGGGAGAGGAGACTAACGTCTGATGGGGAGAGGAGATTAACGTCTGGTGGGTAGAGGAGATTAACGTCTGGTGGGTAGAGGAGACTAACGTCTGATAGGGAGAGGAGATTAACGTCTGGTCAAGTGGGGAGAGGAGACTAACGTCTGGTCAAGTAGGGAGAGGAGACTAACGTCTGGTGGGGAGAGGAGACTAACGTCTGGTCAAGTGGGGAGAGGAGACTAACGTCTGGTCAAGTGGGGAGAGGAGACTAACGTCTGGTCAAGTGGGGAGAGGAAATTAACGTCAAGTGGGGAGAGGAGACTAACGTCTGGTCAAGTGGGGAGAGGAGATTAACGTCTGGTGGGGAGAGGAGACTAACGTCTGGTCAAGTGGGGAGAGGAGACTAACGTCTGGTGGGGAGAGGAGACTAACGTCTGGTGGGGAGAGGAGACTAACGTCTGGTCAAGTGGGGAGAGGAGACTAACGTCTGGTGGGGAGAGGAGACTAACGTCTGGTCAAGTGGGGAGAGGAGACTAACGTCTGGTGGGGAGAGGAGACTAACGTCTGGTCAAGTGGGGAGAGGAGACTAACGTCTGGTCAAGTGGGGAGAGGAGACTAACGTCTGGTGGGGGGAGGAGACTAACGTCTGGTCAAGTGGGGAGAGGAGACTAACGTCTGGTCAAGTGGGGAGAGGAGACTAACGTCCGGTCAAGTGGGGAGAGGAGACTAACGTCCGGTCAAGTGGGGAGAGGAGATTAACGTCTGGTGGGGAGAGGAGACTAACGTCTGGTCAAGTGGGGAGAGGAGACTAACGTCTGGTGGGGAGAGGAGACTAACGTCTGGTCAAGTGGGGAGAGGAGACTAACGTCTGGTCAAGTGGGGAGAGGAGACTAACGTCCGGTCAAGTGGGGAGAGGAGATTAACGTCTGGTGGGGAGAGGAGACTAACGTCTGGTCAAGTGGGGAGAGGAGACTAACGTCTGGTGGGGAGAGGAGACTAACGTCTGGTGGGGAGAGGAGACTAACGTCTGGTCAAGTGGGGAGAGGAGACTAACGTCTGGTGGGGAGAGGAGACTACCGTCTGGTCAAGTGGGGAGAGGAGACTAACGTCTGGTCAAGTGGGGAGAGGAGACTAACGTCTGGTGGGGGGAGGAGACTAACGTCTGGTCAAGTGGGGAGAGGAGACTAACGTCTGGTCAAGTGGGGAGAGGAGACTAACGTCTGGTGGGGAGAGGAGACTAACGTCTGGTCAAGTGGGGAGAGGAGACTAACGTCTGGTGGGGAGAGGAGACTAACGTCTGGTCAAGTGGGGAGAGGAGACTAACGTCTGGTCAAGTGGGGAGAGGAAACTAACGTCTGGTGGGGAGAGGAGACTAACGTCTGGTTAAGTGGGGAGAGGAGACTAACGTCTGGTGGGGAGAGGAGACTAACGTCTGGTCAAGTGGGGAGAGGAGACTAACGTCTGGTCAAGTGGGGAGAGGAGACTAACGTCTGGTCAAGTGGGGAGAGGAAATTAACGTCAAGTGGGGAGAGGAGACTAACGTCTGATCAAGTGGGGAGAGGAGACTAACGTCTGGTGGGGAGAGGAGACTAACGTCTGGTCAAGTGGGGAGAGGAGACTAACGTCTGGTCAAGTGGGGGGAGGAGACTAACGTCTGGTCAAGTGGGGAGAGGAGACTAACGTCTGGTCAAGTGGGGAGAGGAAATTAACGTCTGGTGGGGAGAGGAGACTAACGTCTGATAGGGAGAGGCGATTAACGTCTGGTCAAGTGGGGAGAGGAGACTAACGTCTGGTCAAGTAGGGAGAGGAGACTAACGTCTTGTGGGGAGAGGAGACTAACGTCTGGTGGGGAGAGGAGACTAACGTCTGGTCAAGTGGGGGGAGGAGACTAACGTCTGGTCAAGTGGGGGGAGGAGACTAACGTCTGGTCAAGTGGGGGGAGGAGACTAACGTCTGGTCAAGTGGGGAGAGGAGACTAACGTCTGGTAGGGAGAGGAGACTAACGTCTGGTCAAGTGGGGGGAGGAGACTAACGTCTGGTCAAGTGGGGAGAGGAGACTAACGTCTGGCGGGGAGAGGAGACTAACGTCTGGTCAAGTGGGGAGAGGAGACTAACGTCTGGTGGGGAGAGGAGACTAACGTCTGGTCAAGTGGGGAGAGGAGACTAACGTCTAGTGGGGAGAGGAGACTAACGTCTGGTCAAGTGGGGAGAGGAGACTAACGTCTGGTTAAGTGGGGAGAGGAGACTAACGTCTGGTGGGGAGAGGAGACTAACGTCTGGTCAAGTGGGGAGAGGAGACTAACGTCTGGTCAAGTGGGGAGAGGAGACTAACGTCTGGTCAAGTGGGGAGAGGAAATTAACGTCAAGTGGGGAGAGGAGACTAACGTCTGATCAAGTGGGGAGAGGAGACTAACGTCTGGTGGGGAGAGGAGACTAACGTCTGGTCAAGTGGGGAGAGGAGACTAACGTCTGGTCAAGTAGGGAGAGGAGACTAACGTCTTGTGGGGAGAGGAGACTAACGTCTGGTGGGGAGAGGAGACTAACGTCTGGTGGGGAGAGGAGACTAACGTCTGGTCAAGTGGAGAGAGGAGACTAACGTCTGGTCAAGTGGGGGGAGGAGACTAACGTCTGGTCAAGTGGGGGGAGGAGACTAACGTCTGGTCAAGTGGGGAGAGGAGACTAACGTCTGGTGGGGAGAGGAGACTAACGTCTGGTCAAGTGGGGAGAGGAGACTAACGTCTGGTCAAGTGGGGAGAGGAGACTAACGTCTGGTCAAGTGGGGAGAGGAAATTAACGTCAAGTGGGGAGAGGAGACTAACGTCTGATCAAGTGGGGAGAGGAGACTAACGTCTGGTGGGGAGAGGAGACTAACGTCTGGTCAAGTGGGGAGAGGAGACTAACGTCTGGTCAAGTGGGGGGAGGAGACTAACGTCTGGTCAAGTGGGGAGAGGAGACTAACGTCTGGTCAAGTGGGGGGAGGAGACTAACGTCTGGTCAAGTGGGGGGAGGAGACTAACGTCTGGTCAAGTGGGGAGAGGAAATTAACGTCTGGTGGGGAGAGGAGACTAACGTCTGATAGGGAGAGGAGATTAACGTCTGGTCAAGTGGGGAGAGGAGACTAACGTCTGGTCAAGTAGGGAGAGGAGACTAACGTCTTGTGGGGAGAGGAGACTAACGTCTGGTGGGGAGAGGAGACTAACGTCTGATCAAGTGGGGAGAGGAGACTAACGTCTGGTCAAGTGGAGAGAGGAGACTAACGTCTGGTCAAGTGGGGGGAGGAGACTAACGTCTGGTCAAGTTGGGAGAGGAGACTAACGTCTGGTCAAGTGGGGGGAGGAGACTAACGTCTGGTCAAGTGGGGGGAGGAGACTAACGTCTGGTCAAGTGGGGAGAGGAAATTAACGTCTGGTGGGGAGAGGAGACTAACGTCTGATAGGGAGAGGAGATTAACGTCTGGTCAAGTGGGGAGAGGAGACTAACGTCTGGTCAAGTAGGGAGAGGAGACTAACGTCTTGTGGGGAGAGGAGACTAACGTCTGGTGGGGAGAGGAGACTAACGTCTGATCAAGTGGGGAGAGGAGACTAACGTCTGGTCAAGTGGAGAGAGGAGACTAACGTCTGGTCAAGTGGGGGGAGGAGACTAACGTCTGGTCAAGTGGGGAGAGGAGACTAACGTCTGGTCAAGTGGGGAGAGAAGAGCTAACGTCTGGTCAAGTGGGGAGAGAAGAGCTAACGTCTGGTCAAGTGGGGAGAGGAGACTAACGTCTTGTCAAGTTGGGGGAGGAGACTAACGTCTGGTCAAGTGGGGAGAGGAGACTAACGTCTGGTCAAGTGGGGGGAGGAGACTAACGTCTGGTCAAGTGGGGGGAGGAGACTAACGTCTGGTCAAGTGGGGAGAGGAAATTAACGTCTGGTGGGGAGAGGAGACTAACGTCTGATAGGGAGAGGAGATTAACGTCTGGTCAAGTGGGGAGAGGAGACTAACGTCTGGTCAAGTAGGGAGAGGAGACTAACGTCTTGTGGGGAGAGGAGACTAACGTCTGGTGGGGAGAGGAGACTAACGTCTGATCAAGTGGGGAGAGGAGACTAACGTCTGGTCAAGTGGAGAGAGGAGACTAACGTCTGGTCAAGTGGGGGGAGGAGACTAACGTCTGGTCAAGTGGGGAGAGGAGACTAACGTCTGGTCAAGTGGGGAGAGAAGAGCTAACGTCTGGTCAAGTGGGGAGAGAAGAGCTAACGTCTGGTCAAGTGGGGAGAGGAGACTAACGTCTTGTCAAGTTGGGGGAGGAGACTAACGTCTGGTCAAGTGGGGAGAGGAGACTAACGTCTGGTCAAGTGGGGAGAGAAGAGCTAACGTCTGGTCAAGTGGGGAGAGGAGACTAACGTCTGGTCAAGTGGGGGGAGGAGACTAACGTCTGGTCAAGTGGGGAGCGGAGACTAACGTCTGGTCAAGTGGGGAGAGGAGACTAACGTCTGGTCAAGTGGGGGGGAGGAGACTAACGTCTGGTCAAGTGGGGAGAGGAGACTAACGTCTGGTCAAGTGGGGAGAGGAGACTAACGTCTGGTCAAGTGGGGAGCGGAGACTAATGTCTGGTGGGGAGAGGAGACTAACGTCCAGTCTGACTAAACATACTGATCAGACTATATTTATCAGGGTCAGGGGAAAGATATTGAAAACAAACAGCTGTTTGATGACAGTCTGGATAACTGGATGAGAACCGATTCGGTGACTCTCAGAACTGTGATCTTACTGAAGAACCCACGATGGCACTATGGCCAGAAAGACGCACTTTCTCAAGTTCTCGTTGTGATGTGAGGAACCCCCCCTCCCCCCACAACCTCCCTCTAAGAACAACACAAATGCCAGAACACACCAGAACAGAACACCTTAATCTGTCTTATGTTCAAGTAGTCAAAACATTGAGCCTCCATCTTGCTCTTATGTTGCTGCCTCAAATTATCTCTCAAATTTATTTCCCAATTTCGGTCTCCAATTATCTCTTTTATTTGTCTCCGCCGCATTAAATTCCCATTCATCTTTCATATTTATTTCTCACACTCAAATTAACTCATATTTATCTCTCACACTTCAACATAAATTAACTTATATTTATCTCTCACACTTCAACTTAAATTAACTCATATTTATCTCTCACACTTCAACATAAATTAACTCATATTTATCTCTAACACTTCAACTTAAATTAACTCATATTTATCTCTCACACTTCAACTTAAATTAACTCATATTTATCTCACACACTTCAACTGAAATTAACTCCTATTTGTCTGTTACACTTCGATTTCTATTAACTGATATGTGTCTCTCACACTTCGACTTCCATTTAGCTCTCATATTTATCTCTCACACTTCAACTTCCATTGAAATCATATTTATCTCCGCCACTTCATCTTCGACTTAGGTCATATTTATCTCCCACACCAGATTCCAATTACCTATCGTATTTATTCTCCTGCCCTTATCCCCATAAATCAAGAACTGTCAGATATAAAAAAACCGTCTACACTCGCTTACACGAACAGACAACCGGGTAACGCGTTTCTCTTGAATAACATCCCATTCAGAAGAGCGCCAGAAGACATGACAAAATTCTGTTTTAGGTTTGGTCCGCTTCAACAGCTGGGATGTAACGTCCACCAAATCTGGGCATTGGACTGGATATCATGGAAAGCAATCTACAAATATAGGGTCAAGTTATGGGATTATAAACATGGGATCTGTTATTACAATGAGGTTTCTCAAAGTCTTTTATTTCCGGTTGGTTTGATTGAAGTACATAGGTCACAGTTGACGAGAGTTCTGGGAAAACTACAGAAAGATGGACTGATAAAGACTGGTTGATGTAGGACGTACGGTGTACGGCAGACAAGGCTAGAATATGACTACTCCCACGCTGAGAGTGTTCTGTAAGGGGCGACCAAGAGATCTGTCTAACTCCTCTTGGGGTCAGGGTCACACAAAGCATACTGGTCAGACATGTTAGACAGGGTCAGACAAAATATACTGATCGGACATGTTAGTCAGGGTCAGGCAAAATATACTGATCGAACATGTTAGTCAGTGTGAGGCAAAGCATACTGGTCGGACATGTTAGTCATGGTCAGGAAAAATATACTGATCGGACATGTTAGTCAGGGTCAGACAAAATATACTGATCAGACACGTTAGTCAGGGTCAGGCACAATATACTGATCAGACATGTTAGTCAGGGTCAGGCAAAATATACTGATCAGACATGTTAGACAGGGTTAGGCAAAACATACTGGTCAAGACCCTCACCTCGGCTTCCTCATAGTCGTCCATTGAAACGGGCTGTTGTCAAGATGAGGGATCGACGTGATCCTCGTAGTACGTAGTAGTGAAAGACATGCAGATGAAGCGAATCATAGCAAAACCGGCTGGAGGCACCCGGTCCACCTTCATCAGCACGCTCGGGATGTGAGAAAAGTTACTACAACCCACCACTTAACGTCTTTTTCAGAGCGCACAAAAGAGTAATCGTACTCATTGTGGGCATTGGAAACAACAATACCAAAATAAATGTCTCCAGACGTCCTAAATATTCTGGAGTGAAAGAGTACATTTTTGTGTTTTTTAATATTGCACAATTTGTTTAACGATATCTGCGTGTGGCCACCAGTTACACTTTAAATGGTCATGAAACTTCAGGAGAATCAAATCTTGCCCATAACTATCTGGGGAATTGGCCGAATACTCTCACACTTCCTGAGTGCCATGGTTAAGAGAAAAACCACATTAAGCTTGAGTGTCTGGTAACGTCGGTCAAATTGAATCTCCGATGACTGGAGCGGTATCTTTCCTTGCTTTGGTTTCTTAAATATTTGGCTTTTATTAGGCTTTACTACGAGCGAGTTTGTCAGGTGTTCATTTTTATTACATTTAATACCAGGGAGTGTTTTTATGTACGAGGGGTGTTCAAGTGAAACCGGACCAAACTGCTACAAGTGAACATACGTACGATGCACATGATGATGTCACTTCTGTTGTAAACATACGTACGGTACCAACCGTCAAGTTTGGAAAATGTCATTAACCTCTGAATCATAGTTTCCTCAGAAGACCGTTGAAAACATGGCGGATGTGATACGGAATCCGTCCAGAGTTGATCAGCGAGCAGTGATTCGGTTTCTAACAGCTGAAGGATGTCTACCAGTTGACATGCATCGCAGAATGCAGGCGGTGTTTGGTGACAAAAGTGTGTCGAAGACAACAGTGAAAAGCTGGACAACGATGTTTAAAGCAGGACGTGAGTTAACGCAACAATATGTGTCTGACCTGGTCTCGGAAGATCTGCACGCACTCTAAAAAATTTAACTCTGAAAGCCCAGACCTCCCACCTAGCACACACCTCCCACCTAGCACTCTCACCTCCCACCTAACACACACACCTCCCACCTAGCACACACACCTCCCACCTAGCACACACACCTCCCACCTAGCACTCACACCTCCCACCTAGCACACACACCTCCCACCTAGCACTCTCACCTCCCACCTAGCACACACACCTCCCACCTAGCACTCTCACCTCCCACCTAGCACTCTCACCTCCCACCTAGCACACACACCTCCCACCTAGCACACACACCTCCCACCTAGCACACACACCTCCCACCTAGCACTCTCACCTCCCACCTAGCACTCTCACCTCCCTCCTAGCACACACACCTCCCACCTAGCACACACTCCTAGCACACACACCTCCCTCCTAGCACACACACCTCCCTCCTAGCACACACACCTCCCCCCTAGCACATACACCTCCCTCCTATCACACACACCTCCCACCTAGCACATACACCTCCCTCCTATCACACACACCTCCCACCTAGCACATATACCTCCCTCCTAGCACACACACCTCCAACCTAGCACACACACCTCCCACCTAGCACACACACCTCCCACCTAGAACACACACCTCCCACCTAGCACATACACTTCTCACCTAGAACACACACCTCCAACCTAGCACACACACCTCCCACCTAGCACACACACCTCCCACCTAGCAGATACACTTCTCACCTAGAACACACACCTCCAACCTAGTACACACACCTCCCACCTAGCACATACACTTCTCACCTAGAACACACACCTCCAACCTAGCACACACACCTCCCACCTAGCACATACACTTCTCACCTAGATCACACACCTCCAACCTAGCACACACACCTCCCACCTAGCACATACACTTCTCACCTAGAACACACACCTCCAACCTAGCACACACACCTCCCACCTATCACACACACCTCCAACCTAGCACACACACCTCCCACCTAGAACACACACCTCCCACCTAGCACATACACTTCTCACCTAGAACACACACCTCCAACCTAGCACACACCTCCAACCTAGCACACACACCTCCCACCTAGAACACACACCTCCCACCTAGCACACACACCTCCCTCCTATCACATACACCTCCCACCTAGCACACACACCTCCCTCCTAGCACACACACCTCCCTCCTAGCACACACACCTCCCACCTAGCACACACACCTCCCTCCTATCACACACACCTCCCACCTAGCACACACACCTCCCTCCTAGCACACACACCTCCCTCCTAGCACACACACCTCCCACCTAGCACACACACCTCCCACCTAGCACACACACCTCCCTCCTATCACACACACCTCCCACCTAGCACACACACCTCCCACCTAGCACACACACCTCCCACCTAGCACATACACTTCTCACCTAGAACACACACCTCCAACCTAGCACACACTTCTCCCACCTAGCACACACACCTCCCACCTAGCACATACACTTCTCACCTAGAACACACACCTCCAACCTAGCACACACACCTCGCACCTAGCACATACACTTCTCACCTAGAACACACACCTCCAACCTAGCCCACACACCTCCCACCTATCACACACACCTCCAACCTAGCACACACACCTCCCACCTAGAACACACACCTCCAACCTAGCACACACACCTCCCACCTAGAACACACACCTCCAACCTAGCACACACACCTCCCACCTAGAACACACACCTCCCACCTAGCACATACACTTCTCACCTAGAACACACACCTCCAACCTAGCACACACACCTCCCACCTATCACACACACCTCCAACCTAGCACACACACCTCCCACCTAGAACACACACCTCCAACCTAGCACACACACCTCCCACCTAGAACACACACCTCCAACCTAGCACACACATCTCCCACCTACAACACACACCTCCAACCTAGCACACACACCTCCCACCTATCACACACACCTCCAACCTAGCCCACACACCTCCCACCTAGAACACACACCTCCAACCTAGCACACACACCTCCCACCTAGAACACACACCTCCAACCTAGCACACACACCTTCCACCTAGAACACACACCTCCAACCTAGCACACACACCTCCCACCTAGAACACACACCTCCAACCTAACATACACACCAAGAAACTGGTTTGTATACATACTGTGTGGTGTCTTCTAAACTAGAACAAATATGTTAACTTAAATTAACGTCTTTATACTGGTTTAGAAGACTATGTAGAGTCTGTATACAACCAATTTCAAGTTACTTTTAAGTTAAGTTAAAAAGAACACAGACAGACACAGACGGACAGGCTAGAGATATGACAAGAGAGACAGAGGTAGACCAAGGAGGTGATGGTCCCAAGATGTCGAGGAATGCTTGGGGATGACTCTGGAGCAGGTTAGAGATATGACAAGAGATCAAGTTTCTTTCAGACGGGCTGTGATAGGAGCAACGTTATGCAAATATCATGCCACATGATGATGATTGTGATGATGATTTATTAAAAACATTAAAAAATACACAGTTTCAGTGGGCGATCAGTGGATGATTAGTGGATGATCAGTGGATGATCAGTGGATGATCCGTGGATGATCAGTGGATGATCAGTGGATGATTAGTGGATGATCAGTGAATGATCAGTGGATGATCAGTGGATGATCAGTGGATGATCAGTGGATGAACGCAAAATTTTCTTCAATTGACATTCTAGTGGGTGATAAGGAAAATGTACGCTCAAGAATGTTATAAAATGGGGCGTTAAGTATGCAAAGGTTGACTAGGCCTGGAACGAGGCGTGTTCAAATGAAACCGGACCAAACTGCACTAAATAAACATACGTATGATGCGCACGATGAAGTGACTTCTGGTGTGAACAGCACATACAAGGAATCAAGTTTGCAAAATGTCATTATCCTCCGACTCATAGTTTCTTCTGCAGACCGTTGAAAACATGGCGGGTGTGATAGGGAATCGGTTCAGAGTTGATCAGCGAGCGGTGATTTGGTTTCTAACAGCTGAAGGATGTCGACCAGTTGACATTCATCGTAGAATGCAGGCAGTGTATGGTGACAAAAGTGTGTCGACGACAACAGTGAAGAGCTGGACAACGATGTTTAAAGAAGGACATAAGTTAACGCAACAATGTGCGCCTGACCTGGTCTCGGAAGATCTTTCTTTAGCTCAGGTTCTTCTTCAAACATCGTTGTCCAGTTCTTTACTCTGGACGGATTCCGTATCACACCAGCCATGTCTTCAACGGTCTGCTGAGGACACTATGAGTCGGAGGATAATGACATTTTGCAAACTTGACGGTTGGTATGTGCTGTTTATACCAGAAGTGACATCATCATGCTCATCATACATATGTTCACTTGGTACAGTATCGTCCGGTTTCATTTGAACACGTCTCATATATAGCATGCACAAAGTACAAGTGCGCCTGTATAAAACATTACACGTGTTCAAACGGTTCCTCATACTATTCAAAATGGCGACTCAGCGACGACGTAGCTCTCTTCCAGCTAAGTCAAGGTCAGTTAGAGATGCAGGACAGTTGTGACTTTACTGTCCCCTGTCCTCTTTCATCATGTGGGATGCCTTCTCCGCTATCATGATCACGGCAGCGTTGATGTTGGCAGATGTGATGTAGGGCATTATGGAGGCATCTGCAACACGTAGACCTTGTATGCTGTGTACTCTGGAGAATTGTATGGGAACCGGTTATTGCAAAAATAATAATTTTCACGGAGAAGAGAGAATAAAATGGTTCGGAAATATGACAGTGATACCAAAGTTACCATCTGCTCGTATCTACAATACCAGACATGGAGCAAGATAGAGATCAAGAAAAAGATGGATAGATGGTGTCAGCGATATACCGAAGAAACACGGAATGACAATAAAACCAGCGACAAAGCTGGCACTTGTCAGAACACTGCACCTGTCCTCGACGTCTGGCTACATTTGTGGATAGAAGATGATGATAATAAATCATTTTTTAGTTTAATAATCAGAAGACTTGAACTCAGATCAGAAGAGAATATTTGTATTGACTTCCAGGCCACACCTAAGTCAACATGTAGCAATAAGGTTTTTAAGATTCACATGGGAGAGAAACATACATACATTATTTTGTTATTGTTGTTCTTCGTTCGTTCTCAATCTCCCGCTACCAAGTTCTGAAAAAGGATTTTAAGTAACTTAAACTTAACTTAACGTCTTTATACTGGTTTAGAAGACTCACCAGAATATGTATACAACCAGTTTAATTTCTAAAACCTATGCGCATCCAATCTATTCTTAAATGCATTAACTGTCCCTGCCTCCACTACCTGCTGGGGCAATGCATTTCAAGCATTCACCACTCTCTGACTAGATTAATATTTCCTAATATCTAATATGGACCTTTCTTTAGTTAATCTCTAGCTGTGCCTTCTTGTTCTTGTAAGTGGTAGTATTTTGAAGAAAAGAAACTTGTTGTAGTCTAATTTATCCATTCCTCTGATCATCTTATAAACCTGTATTAAGTCACCTCGAATTCTTCTCCCTTCGAGACACAGAAGGCCGGTTTCTCTGAGTCGTTCCTCATAACTGTAATTCTGGAATCCCACTATCAGCTTTGTCGCTCTTTTTTGTATCCTTTCTATCATGTTTATATCCCCTCTCTGATAAGGACTCCACACCTGTACACAGGTCTAACTAATGCTTTATACAGTTTGACTATCACTTCCTTACTCAAATGTTTAATATTTCTTGTTATTATACCTAGCATTGTATTTGCCTTAGCAGGATATAGTCCGGGGAACGGATTGCGTAGTTTAGTAGTTTACAGCCTGACTGAGATATTTTGCACCTTTCGTTGCCGACCTTTCGTGTGTCGTCAAAAAAGGCGCCGACGAAACGTTCGTCTTTCTGCCTACATCGTACTCTCGCATTTAAGTCCCCATTACGACTATTTTGTTTGCTAGTTTTCACAGCAAGTAGAAATACTCGATGTTGTCTTCTGTATATCCGCTGTGGGGCGCGCATATCACTGTACGACAATTAATGGATTAGTTTTTATCTTGCACTGTTAGCTTGAGTGGATAAGCTTGGATCATGCACTGTTAGCTTGAGTGGATTAGCTTGGATCATGCACTGTTAGCTTGAGTGGATTAGCTTGGATCATGCACTATCAGCTTGAGTGGATTAGCTTGGATCATGCACTATCAGCTTGAGTGGATTAGCTTGGATCATGTACTATCAGCTTGAGCGTTGCTATTCTGGAGCTGATATTCTCAACAGAATGAAAAAAATAGAGTGTCCCTTTTAGCGACAATACAGCCCACTTCATCAACGTGAATACGGTCTCCGGTTCTGCATCAGGTGAAGTGTCAATCAAAATGAGTACGAGTTAGAAATACTCCGATGACATCATATTGTACATTCTTTAGGCTGACCATTAAATGGGGTTGTTTATGTCTGCCAAGACCACTTTATAGGTTTGAGGATAAGACTTGGAATGTTTGTATTAGGGGTTATACGTTAGAGGATATCGTCTTCTTCTTCGTCGTCCGTTTTCAATCTCCTACTACCAGCCCCTGAACGTTCTCAATCTCCCACTACCAAGCCCTGAACGTTCTCAATCTCCCGCTACGAAGCCCTGAACGTTCTCAATCTCCCGCTACCAAGCCCTGAACGTTCTCAATCTCCCGCTACCAAGCCACGAGCGTTCTCAATCTCCCGCTACTAAACCCTAAAAAAGACTTTGCAAGTAGCAGAATGTGGTCCAGAGAATGGAATGCGTTGTGTTGTAGTTTACAGCTTGACTGCAATATTTACACCTTTCGGTCAGACTCATTCGACTTCAGCAAGCATTTTTTGAGTACCGGGTTAGCCTTCCCTCTTCGATCCCTTCTCCTTAGCCAGCCTGCCCTACTGCAGCCCGTTATCCAGGATCACCGCGTGGAGGTGTAGAAGGGTCTTGGCAGCTCTGGGTCACTGGTCCTGACGCTAGCAGTCAGCTTTGAGCTGCTGGCCGCTACAGCTCATGCAGTGCTCAACACCTTGATCCCATCGGGTCCGTTCAAACCGGCAGCCGTTCTGGTCCAGACACTGATGTCGTCGCTTTTACAAAACAAAAACCACGTCATTTGGGATACACTTCTTCCTCTGCGACCGTTTCTCATTTAGACGGAGACTTCGTATTTCTTCTGCGACCGTTTCCCATTTAGACTGAGACTTCGTATCTCTTCTGCGACCGTTTCTCATTTAGACAGAGACTTCGTATTTCTACTGTGACAGTTTCTCATTTAGACTAAGACTTTAGATTTTTCAAAAAAAATTCTTCTGTCTTTTATAGGATCTCAACTTCCAGTTTTTACTCGAGGTAAGTCCGAGTGGGCCATATCCTTCTAGTCAGATCTGTGTGCTGGGGGCAGTCCTGAAATACATATATGCCAGGCCGCAGTAACACAGGCTGGTGGTACCTGTCTTGAATTCGGTGTACAGATGGTGTCTCATTCTGGTGGGGACAGTTCGGAGACGTAGTATGATAACCTTGTATTTTCTAGATAGTTCGTAGTATCCCAGTCATCTGGGTGGTGTTTAGGGTGTTCTTCACCCCAGACATGAACTAACATGGCTTCTCTTACCCCAGACGAGAACTAACGTGATGTTCTTACCCCATACATGAGCTAACGTGGCTTTGCTTACCCCAGGCATGAACTAACGGGGCTTTTTTTACCCCAGTCGTGAACTAACGGGGCTTTTTTCCTGAGGGGAGAGAATACTAATGTCTGGTTAAGCAAAACTAACTGGCCAAGACCCCCCACCTCTTTTTGTATCTCTCTTTGGAAACGGGCTGTTTCATGGCAGCCTGACTAACGAGTGGGGGAATCGACATGATCCCCATAATAGTGATCGACATGCAGATGAAACCAACCAAGCTTACCGCGTGGGGGACCCCCCGTGCACCTCCATCAGCTCGCTTTGGATGTGAGGAAAGCTGCTGCAGCCTGCCACGTAGCGTCCTCTTCAGGGCTCACAACGGATTCAAGTTTCTCATTATAGACATTCAACAACAACAACAACAACAATAACAACAATCACAACATCCACAACAACAACAACAACAACATCCACAACAACAACATTCACAACAGCAACAATAACAATCACAACAGCAACAACAACAACATCCACAAAAACCACAACAACATTCACAACAACAACATTCACAACAACAATAACACCCAGAACAACAACAATCACAACAGCAACAACATCCACAGAAACCACAACAACAACACCCACAACAACAACAACACCCACAACAACAACAACACCCACAACAACAACAACAACAACATCAACAACAACAACAACATCCACAACAACAACATCCAGAACAACAACATCCACAACAACAACAACATCCACAACAACAACAACAACAACATCAACAACAACAACAACATCCACAACAACAACATCCAGAACAACAACATCCACAACAACAACAACATCCACAACAACAACAATATAAACAACAACAACAACATCCACAACAACAACAACAACATTCACAACAACAACAACCCTTACCTCAGACGGGGATCCACAACTGTAGAAGGATCTCCAACTTTCCCCATCTTACAAGTCCCCGACGGATGATAGATAGTGTGTGGCCGATGCCTCACCATGCACGCCCAGTAGGCATCCGTATCATAAGTATGTTCCTGACACACCACGCCTGGTCGATCACCAGGAACTGCTCCCAGCCGTTTCAGAGGGTTAGAGTTCAAAAACTTTTTGCAGTAGTTAACCCCTGAAGAACAAAATACAAAATAAGGCATAGCATTTTTTCACAAGCATATATCAAAACATTGATAGCTCCCTCTGAAGCACACGTTTTCAACAACTACATGCCAAGCCCTTCCATCCTAGGCCATTTGTCTCAATTTTGACAACATCTTCCCTGATTCCTTTGTTTTTCCAGATGTTTCTTCTCCATGTGTTTTTTGGTCTGATTCTGCTTCTCTTGTTCTGTGGATTCCAGAATAGTGACTGTCTTGTAATGCTGTCAACTGGTGTCCTTAATGTGTGTCCTATCCAATTCCAGCTCCTTCTTCTCATGCCATGTCCCACTGATATATGGTCCTGTCTGGTTCTGGTTCTGTCTGGTCCTGTCTGGTTCTGTCTGGTTCTGGTCCTCTGGTTCTGTCTGGTTCTGTCTGGTTCTGTCTGGTTATGTCTGGTCCTGCCTGGCCCTGTCTGGTCCTGCCTGGTTCTGTCTGGTTTCGTCTGGTTCTGTCTGGTCCTGTCTGGTTCTGTCTGGTTCTGTCTGGTTCTGCCTGGTTCTATCTGGTCCTGTCTAGTTCTGTCTGGTTCTGGTTCTGTGTGGTTCTGGATCTGTCGGGTTCTGTCTGGTTCCGTCTGGTTCTGGTTCTGTCTGGTTCTTTCTGGTTGTATGATTATGGTTCTGTCTGGTTCTGGTTCTGTCTAGTTCTGTCTAGTTCCATCTGGTTATGTCTGGTTCTGGTTCTGTCTGGTTCTGTCTGGTTTTGTCTGGTTCTGCCTTGTCCTGCTTGGTCCTGTCTGGTTCTGTCTGGTTCTGCCTGGTTCTTTCTGATCCTGCCTTGTTCTGTCTGGTTCCGTCTGGTTCTGTCTGGTCCTGTCTGGTTCTTTCTGGTCCTGTCTGGTTCTGTCTGGTCCTGTCTGGTTCTGTCTGGTTCTCTCTGATTCTGTCTGGTCCTGTGTGGTTCTGTCTGTTTCTGTCTGGTTATGTCTGGTTCTTTCTGGTCCTGTCTGGTTCTGTCTGGTCCTGTCTGGTTCTGTCTGGTTCTCTCTGATTCTGTCTGGTCCTGTGTGGTTCTGTCTGTTTCTGTCTGGTTATGTCTGGTTCTGTCTGGTCCTGTCTGGGTCTGGTTCTGTGTGGGTCTGGATCTGTCGGGTTCTGTCTTGTTCCGTCTGGTTCTGACTGGTTCTGGTTCTTCTGGTTCTGTCTGGTTCTGGTTCTGTCTAGTTCTGCCTGGTAGTGTGATTTGGTTCTGTCTGGTTCCGTCTGGTCCTGTCTGGTTCTGGTTCCGTCTAGTTCTGTCTGGCTCCATCTGGTTATGTCTCGTTCTGGTTCTGTCTGGTTCTGGTTCTGTCTGGTTCTGTCTGGTTCTGTCTGGTTGTGTGGTTCTGGTTCTGTCTGGTTCCGTCTTGTCCTGTCTGGTTCTGGTTCTGTCTAGTTCTGCCTGGTTCTGTCTGGTCCACTGGTTCTGTCTAGTTCTGGTCCTGTCTAGTTCTGCTTCTATCAGGCTCTGTCTGGTCCTGTCTGGTTCTGTCTGGTTCTGTCTGCTCCTGTCGGGTTCTGTCTGGGTCTGTCTGGTTCTGACTGGTTTTGTCTGGTTCTGGTTTTGTCTGGTTCTATCTGGTTCCGTCTGGTTCTGTCTGGTTCTGGTTCTGTCTGGTTCTTTCCAACAGTTCCACATTAGTGATCTTATCATACCAGTTCAATCTCTCTATTCTGTGCCGGCACCCAATTTTGACAACCTGAACGCTTACAAACAATAGCTACTGGTCAGATGTGACCGTAGCTAACTGGACATCACTGACTGCACATGTTCAGGAATTCAAAGCAGTAAATTGTTGATGGCTCAGTGACTTAACCAGGACAATAAGAAAGCAACCTCTACGTTACGTTTACAAAGTCTTTGTCACAGACAAACAACATACGAAAACAAAATACTGGTCGTATTACAGTATCGTTGTCTTGTAACTTCATTGAGGGATTTCCTACATATGTTTCAATGGACTTTGTACCGTCAGCACCGCATCAGCTGTGATCAATTTATTTCTATGAAGATATTTGAATTGGTCTTGGTCAGTACATTGGGCCTGGCCCTAACGCGATGTCCTGGTCAGTATGTTGTGTCTGACCCTGACGCGATGTCCTGGTCAGTATGTTGTGTCTGACCCTGACGCGATGTCCTGGTCAGTATGTTGTGTCTGAATCTGACGCGATATCCTGGTCAGTATGTTGTGTCTGACCCTGACGCCACGTCCTGGTCAGTATGTTGTGTTTGACCCTGACGCGATGTCCTGGTCAGTATGTTGTGTCTGACCCTGACGCGATGTCCTGGTCAGTATGTTGTGTCTGACCCTGACGCGATGTCCTGGTCAGTATGTTGTGTCTGACCCTGACGCCACGTCCTGGTCAGTATGTTGTGTCTGACCCTGACGCGATGTCCTGGTCAGTATGTTGTGTCTGACCCTGACAATGGTCTCAATTCCGAATCACTGAAAAGAAATTGACTAACTTAACTTTACTTAACCTTAACATCTTTATACTGGTTTAGAAGACTCTGCCAAGTCTGTATATAACCAGTTTCATTTGCATCGCCTTGCTCTAAGAGATATGCTCAACCAATATATTCTTAAATGCATTAATTGTCCCTGCCTCCGCTACTTCATGTGGCAATGTATTCCAAGCATTCACCACTCTCTGAGTGCAAAAGTACTAACCTCGAACCAAAAGGTCAACGTCTGATTGTGCTTGTAAATAGTTTGGATCGATGATTGGGTAGTCGAAGGGATCACGTGACCTTAGTTGGATGGTACCTCGGCTCTCTGGACGGAGCAGGACCGGCTCACACTGGAAGAGGTCCTTGTGTGTGCTTCTATGGGATGAGTCTTTTATGACCTGATGAAGATTTGAAAGTCAGCAATTCAACTGTTTATACGAGGCGTGTTCAAATGAAACCGGACCAAACTGCAACAAGTGAACATACGTACGATGCGTATGATGATGTCAATTCTGGTGTAAAAGCACAAACCAATCGTCAAGTTTGCAAAATTTCATTATCCTCAGACTCATAGTTTTCTCAGCAGACTTGAAAACATGGCGGGTGTGATACGGAATTTGTCCAGAGTTGATCAGCGAGCGGTGATTCAGTTTCTAACAGCTGAAGGATGTCGACCAGTTGACATTCGTCGCAGAATGCAGGCAGTGTATGGTGACAAAAGTGTGTCGAAGACAACAGTGACGAACTGGACAACGATACACTGCCTGCATTCTGCGACGAATGTCAACTGGTGGACATCCTTCAGCTGTTAGAAACTGAATCACCACTCGCTGATCAACTCTGGACGAATTCCGTATCACACCCGCCATGTTTTCAACAGTCTGCTGAGGAAACTATGAGTCAGAGCATAATGAAATTTTGCAAACGTGTATTTTGTACGTGCTATTTACATCAAAAGTGACGACATCAAACGCATCGTACGTATGTTCACTTGCCGCAGCTAGGTCCGGCTTTATTTGAACACGCCTCGTTTTTATCATTTCATCCACTCAAGTATCCAGGGAACTGAGAAGTTACTCCAGGCAAGTACAATCCACTGAACCAAGACCACAATCTCTTCCATGTAACTGTCCCAGGCTGTTTTCAAGGCAGTCCGGCTGACGTGGATCAATGTGATCTCCGTAGTAGTGAGCGCCACGCAGATGAAGCAAAATATAGCACAACAGCCTGGATGACACCGGTGCACCCTCCCCAGCACGGTCGGGATGTGAGAAAAGCTACTGTAACCTGCCACTTACCCTCCTTTTCATGGCACACAAAATGGTGAACCTGTGGATGTTCAGCAACATCATCATGACCACCCTAACCATTCTCATCCTCTTCCTCCTACTACACACCCTCCCCCTCCTCATCATCATCCACATTCTCGTCGGCCCCCTAATTCTCATCTAAATCCTCCTCACTTTTCTCCTAATCCTCCTTCTCCTCATCCACATCCTCTTCACTTCCTCCTTCCCTTCCTCATACCCTCATCCTCATCATCGTCATGATCATCACTCCCTTTACATTGACAAGGCAGTGGAAGGGAGGGGTCTGTCGGGGTCTTTGTGTATGATAAGGACAATAATAGCACCACTGCCCCACAGAGTGCATGTCGTAGAGGCGACTAACTGTGTGACATGGCATAACAACGGCCATGGCTATGTGGTTTGCATAGAGCATCATAAATGGTGCCTAGCAGGCTGCGGGTCTACTTTGCTCTAGTGTTTGAGTCTTTTAAGACACACTCGCTCATCGGTTAACCATTCTCTGTAAGCACTTATCCCAACGCAGCATCAAGCTGCTCGAGCCTAGTCCACTAAGCAGGAAACTCTTCTCCCGGCTACATCCAGTTCATACCAGAACTGGGACCTGCACAGGGCCATCTGCACCTGTAGAAATATAGGGAGACTAAAAGCTAAGTGAAAGGTCTGTACCAACCTGATCCGTGATTCCGAACGAAGGCATGCCCTTCGCCGAGCTCGGTGTCTCATGGAACATCATCTCAAGGTCTGGCCACTTCTGCCTCTTACTGTCCTCACTCGTGCTATCAAACACAAGGACCTCTACGTAGTGGCTGGAGCTAAGCACACCTGGACAGAAGAATAGTAAGAGTGATATGTCTGTCTGGGACCAAAGATGGAGCACAGGGAATGAGATGAGAGCCGCCGACGAGTCGAACAGGCGCTGGCCAGGACCTTATTCCGACTCTAACCGATGACGGCCCTGAAAACAGGTTGCACTAGTGCAGTCTGGCTAAGACAATAATGATCTGAGTTGGAAATAGAACAGTAGCCAAAACAGTGGATATCGCAGCCTCGCTGTAAACTACTATACAACGTCACAGAGTAATTTTCGGGATGAAGATGCTGAGCAGCGCATGAGCTGCAGTGGTCAGCGACCCATATCTGACTGCTAGCGTCAGGGCCAGCGAACCATAGCTGCCAAGACACTTCTACACCTCCACGCGGTGATCCTGGATAACAGGCTGCAGCAGGGCAGACTGGCTAAGGAGAAGGGGTCGAAGAGGGAATGCTAACCAGGTACTCAAAAAATGCTTGCTGAAGTCGGATGTACTGGACTGAAAGGTGCAAATATAGCAGCCAAGCTGTAAACTACGACACAACGCATTCCGTTCTCTGGACTACATTCTGCTACTTAATCCCTTTCAGGGTTTGGTAGTGGGAGATTGAGAACGAACGAACAAGAAGAAGAGGAGAGTATTTTTCAGGACGAATGTCAAAGAAGAAGAGGAAGAAGAAGAAGAAAAAGAAAAGAACTTTTGTGTGGTTGTGTCGTAGAATACAGATGGGCTGTGATATCTGCACCTTTCGGCCCGACACATTAGAATTCAGCACGATATATTGTGGACTGAGTTTGCCTTCGCTGTTCGACTCCTAATCTCTAAGCAAGTCTGCACGACTTCAGTCTGATACCAGGGTCGATCCCTGGAAATGAAATGCGGTCTCTGTCAGTTATGGGTCATTGACCCTGATGCAAAAAGCCAGTTGTGAGCGGCAGACTGTTGTCAGCTTATTCGTTGTTGCATCTTTGAACCCACATATGGAAATAAAAATATCATCTATTGTATGGCTGTGAAACATGGCCAGCAAAAAGAACAACACACAAAAATAAATGCAGGCTTTCATAAACGGGTGCCTGGACATAATAGAGAGATTGAAATGGTATAATAGGATCACTAATGTGGAACTGTTGGACAGAACCAGACAGAATAGAGAGATTGAAATGGTATGAAAGGATCACTAATGTGGAGCTGTTGGACAGAACCAGACAGAATAGAGAGATTGAAATGGTATGAAAGGATCACTAATGTGGAACTGTTGGACAGAACCAGACAGAATAGAGAGATTGAAATGGTATGAAAGGATCACTAACGTGGAACTGTTGGACAGATCCAGACAGATTTGAGAAAACACTAAATGTTCAGGTGAAAACAACATAACTTAAACAAATCGGATAATTTAAAGACTTTGGTAGCGTGTTCACGCCGGAAGGAAAGATGAATAGAAAAGTGAATTGAGGAACACAGAAGGCAAACGCGTTTTCCTGTCAGCTCTCACCATTATTAAAACACAAATACATTTAAATGAAGACAAAAATGCAGCTGAAAATGGAATTATGATACCAACTCTCTGCAACCAGTGTCCGATGTGTACTCTCACTGAGGCATAAGGGAGAAATATCCTGGTTTTCGAAATGAGGTTTTTGAGAAAGACTTCGGGGTCTGAAGGCTGTCGGGGTCTGAAGGCTGTCGGGGTCTGAAGGCTGTCGGGGTCTGAAGGCTGTCGGGGTCTGAAGGCTGTCGGGGTCTGAAGGCTGTCGGGGTCACTATGCTGTCGGGATCACTAGACTGTCGGGGTCTGAAGGCTGTCGGGGTCTGAAGGCTGTCGGGGTCTGAAGGCTGTCGGGGTCTGAAGGCTGTCGGGGTCACAATGCTATCGGGGTCTGAAGGCTGTCGGGGTCTGAAGGCTGTCGGGGTCACAAGGCTATCGGGGTCTGAAGGCTGTCGGGGTCTGAAGGCTGTCGGGGTCTGAAGGCTGTCGGGGTCACTAGGCTATCGGGATCACTAGGCTGTCGGGGTCTGAAGGCTGTCGGGGTCTGAAGGCTGTCGGGGTCTGAAGGCTGTCGGGATCACTAGGCTGTCGGGGTCTGAAGGCTATCGGGATCACTAGACTGTCGGGATCACTAGGCTGGACAGAGTATGAAACGAAATAATGAGACAGATGGTGGGTTAAACACCATGCATGAAGTACATGGAGAGGAAGAAATTAAAATGGTTCGGCCACCTAACAAGTATGCAAACAGAGTTACCAGCTGCACGAATCTACAATACTGGACAACATGTCTGCAGAATACGATAGACAACGAGAAAAAGACGGATAGATTGTTTCACGGAGACACGGAAGAAACAGGGAATAAACAGCAACGTCTAACGACACATCTGACACACGACAGAAAACTGCACCTCCCCACGTGGTCTAACGACACATCTAGCACAAGAAAGAAAACTGCATCTCCCCACAACTATCGACACATCTGACACAAGATAGAAAACTGCACCTTCCCACAACTATCGACACATCTGACACAAGACAGAAAACTGCACCTCCCCACAACTATCGACACATCTGACACAAGACAGAAAACTACATCTTCCCTCGACGTCTAACAACACATCTAGTACACGACAGAAAACTACATTTCCCCACGTCGTCTAACAACACATCAAGCACACGACAGAAAACTACATCCCCCCACGTCGTCTAACAACACATCTAGCACACGACAGAAAACTACATCCCCCCACGTCGTCTAACAACACATCTAGCACACGACAGAAAACTACATCCCCCCACGTCGTCTAACAACACATCTAGCACACGACAGAAAACTACATCTCCACACGACGTCTAACGACACATCTGCCACACAAAAACAGTAACTAATCTTACTACTAAGATGTTCATTTCATTTTTTAATGTCTGAAGGTAGACAGTTGCACAGCAGCCCTCATCTTTATGTGAGACGGGCTGGTCAGTTCCCTTCCCTGCAGCCTTTTCTCCTTCGCACTAATCCAGGTACGTATTTACAGCTGGGTCAACCGGAGCTAATATCTCACCATTTGCCATGAGAAGACAATCTCTAGCATTGTGTGACTGATATCCCCATAACTTGCAACCTACCAGTTCCAAAGAGCTTGTGCTGGGCCTGTGTCCAGATGGACTCCATGACTCGAGGGGTGGCCGTCAAGGTCTGGTTAATTCCGATACAGTACTCAAAATACATGTGGTCCTGGAGGTTTTGTCCTACAGGGAGATCTGCCTTCACGGGGATCTGGAGGGATGGGAGAAAGGGAAGCGAGAAATGGATGAAACAGAGACATGGGAGAGAGAAATGGAGGAATGAGAGAAATGTTAGTAGGAAATTGAAAAAAATAGAGAAAGGGAAGAGATAAATGGATGAGAGAAATGGGAGAATAAGAGAAATGGATGGAAGGGAGAAATGGGAGAATGAGAGACTGGGGGAGAGAAATGGGAGAATGAGAGGAATGGGATCAAGAAATGGATGAATGAGAGAAAGGTAAGAGAGAAATGGAGGAATGAGAGAAAGGGAAGAGAGAAAAAGATGAGAGAAATTGGAGAATGAAAGAAATGGATGAAAGAGAGAAATGGAAGAGAGAAATGGATGGAAATAATGTGAGAATTAGAGAAATTGAATAATGAGAGAAATGAAAGACAGAAATAAATGAATGAGAAAAATGGAAGAGAGAATTTGAAGAGAGAAATGGACGAGAAAAATGAGAGAAGGAGATAAATCAAAGAGAGAAATGGAAAAGAAAAATGAGAGAATGAGAGAAGTAGAAGAGAGAAATGGAAGAGACAGTTGGAAGAGAAAAATGAGAGAATTGAAGAAATGGAAGAGAAAAATGAGAGAATGGGATAATGGAAGAGAAAAATTAGAGAAATGAAAAAGAGATATGAAGAAAGAAATGGAAGAGAAAAATGAGAGAATGAGAGAAATAGAAGAGAGAAATGGAAGATTAAAAGAGAGAAATGGAAGAGAGAAATGGAAGATTAAAAGAGAGAAATGGAAGATAGAAAGGGAAGAATGAGAGAAATGGAAGAGAGAAATGGAAGATTAAAAGAGAGAAATGGAAGAGAGAAATGGAAGATTAAAAGAGAGAAATGGAAGAGACAAATGGAAGAAACAAATGGAAGATAGAAAGGGAAGAATGAGAGAAATGGAAGAGAGAAATGGAAGATTAAAAGAGAGAAATATAAGAGAGAAATGGAAGATTAAAAGAGAGAAATGGAAGATAGAAAGGGAAGAATGAGAGAAATGGAAGAGAGAAATGGAAGATTAAAAGAGAGAAATGGAAGAGAGAAATGGAAGATTAAAAGAGAGAAGTGGAAGAGAGAAATGGAAGAAACAAATGGAAGAGAGAAAGTTAAGAATAAGGGAAATGAAACAATGAGCGAACTTAACTTAACTTAACGTCTTTATACTGGTTTAGAAGACCCTGCAGAGTCTGTATACAACCAGTTACATTTACATCACTTTGCTCTCAGCACTCTGCCAACTGTGCCAGCAGTCCGCACCAAAAAGGGTAGTGGTACAGTGGGTCCAATCACACTGCAACATCAAAGGCAACGAGGAGGCAGACAGACTGGCAAAAGAAGGTGCAAGACTACCACAAACAGATACTAGTATGACGTACGAAGAGTCAAAACGGCTTATCAAAGCCAGATACATGACCAAATGGGAAACCGAACATACTGGTTACACCAAAAACGATGCCTATTACCAGTTGAACCGAAGAGAGCAGGTCATTGTCTTCAGACTTCGCACTGGCCACAATAGACTGAGGTACCACCTATTCAACAAATTGAAGATAGGTGGTACCGACGAATGCCCGTGCGGTACTGGTAAAATGACCGCTGAACATCTGCTGCAGAACTGCCCGACATACGAGGATCAGAGAGAGCAGATGTGGCCATCACCAGTGGAACTGCAAGACCAGCTCTATGGCAGTGGCGACAGCCTCAGGATGACCGCCGCTTTTTTCGAAAAAATAATGGTTACTGTCTGACTGCGTACGAAGAAGAAGAAGACATCACCTTGCTCTAAAAGCTATGCGTATCCAGTTTATTCTTAAATGCATTAACTGTCCCTGCCTCCACTACCTCCCCTGGCAATGCATTCCAAGCAGACACCACTCTCTGACTAAAAAAATATTTCCTAATATCTTGAAGAATGAGAAAAATAGAAGAATGGGAAAAATAGGAGAATGAGAAAAATAGAAGAATGGGAAAAATAGGAGATTGAGAGACACTCACACAAATTTGAGAAATAAAAGTCTTCGAACCGTCCAGCTTCAAGTGGAGCACAGCCATTCAACAAATGCACGCAAGTCCTACAGATCTGAGCCACCGGCTCTAACTGTGTCCATTTCCAGCTATTTTTGTCTGGTTGTTTCATCTTTTAAAATGTGATTTGGTCTGCCTGTACTTGTTTATGATGTTCTTCTAGAGTCTTTTTCTTCTTCTTCTTCTTCCTCTTCTTCTTCTTCTTCTTCTTTTTTTTCTTCTTCTTCTTCATCTTTTTCTTCTTCTTCTTCTTCTTCTTCTTCTTCTTCTTCTTCTTCTTCTTCTTCTTCTTCTTCTTTTTCTTCTTCTTCTTCTTCTTCCTCTTCTTCTTCTTCTTCTTCTTCTTCTTCTTTTTCATCTTCTTCTTCTTCCTCTTCTTCTTCTTCTTCTTCTTCTTCTTCCTTTTCTTTTTCTTCTTCTTCTTCTTCTTTTTATCCTTCTTCTACTATTTTTAGTGTTCCTCCTAAATAAAACGTTATGACGTGTCCTAGTTTACAGCGAAGCTGCGATATGATCTCATTGTTGGCCATCATCCAATTTCAGCATCTTGTTCTTGGTAGCAGGTCTGCCTCCCCTGGTGGTTCCCTGTTCTCCAAGCCAAACAACATCAACAACCTCTTCCCAGCCCAGCGTTTGAAGGTTTATAAGATGTTGCTCAGCAGTGCTTCGCTGACCCTGACGCAAACAACCAGCTGTGAGTCGCTGACCCTGACGCAAACAACAAGCTGTGAGTCGCTGGCTGCTGTCAGTTCATTCACTCATCTGTTTCTTGGGTTCCACCATGTTTCAGAGCTGGTCAGTTGAACAGAGTTGGACATGCATCTGCATGATTGATTCGTCTTTTTGCTCAAACTGAAGCATATGGCCACCTCAACAGCTGGTCCCCTATCAGGAAGTCTGTACCCAAGCATTTGCGGTGACGATTTCACTATAAATAGTCTTACGTAATAAAATAAATAGTCCCCATGCACACCCCTCTTTAGTCTCCAAGAATATTGACCGTATTCATTTCAACCTGAACTATACATTGGTAAATCTGCATCTCTCATCAATCAATCAGAGTCCATCTTCCTTTCGAGAGGCAACTAACTAACTAACTGACTAACTAACTAACTAACTAACTGACTGACCGACGGACTAACTGACTAACTAACTAACTAACTAACTGACTGACTGACTAACTGACTAACTGACTAACTAACTAACTAACTAACGGACTAACTAACTAACTAACTAACTAACTGACTAACTAACGAACTAACTTACTGACTGACTAACTAACTAACTAACTGACTAACTATATAACTAACTAACTACTGACTAACTAACTAACTAACTAACTGATTAACTAACTAACTGATTAACTGACTAACTAACTAACTGACTAACTGATTAACTAACAAACTAACTAACTGACTAACTGATTAACTAACTAACTGACTGACTGACTGACTAACTGACTATCTAACTAACTAACTAACTAACTAACTAACTGACTGAGTGACTAACTGACTAACTAACTAACTGACTAACTAACTAACTGACTAACTAACTGACTAACTGACTAACTGAGTAACTAACTAACTAACTAACTAACTGACTAACTAACTGACTGACTAACATACTAACTGACTAACTAACTAACTAACTGACTGACTAACTGACTAACTAACTAACTGACTGACTAACTACGCGTTCCCTAGAAACATTCGGCAGCCTGACTGACGAGATGTGGATAGACCTAATCCCTGTAGTAGTGAGCGTTACGAAGATGAAGCCAAGCATAGCACAGCCGCTTGACAACCCTCCGCCAGCATACTCGGCCCTAGGGAGCTCTTTCTGCCTCTCTTCAATAATTTAATCTCAGTTACTTCTCACATTCACTTCTCCACGCATCTTTGTGTCTGCTTCTCTCTCTCTCTCTCTCTCTCTCTGTCTCTCTCTCTCTTCCCTTGAGGACTCCATGTAAGAGCCTGCCTCGCTATATTGAATGGCGCCTTTCCCCATGGTATGTCCTATCCAGCATCTATTTTCACTTAATTTGTTGTTCCAGTTGATGATCGTTGGTTCCTTTCACATAGGTCTTCGTTCACCAGCGTGTCAACATCCCTTACCAGTTGGAGATGGACGTCCTCATTGATTCTCAACTTCCATTAATGATAATACAGTTGGCTTTGACAGCAACACCACTTTGACCACTGCCATGTCTAAGTTCAGATGCACTTTGCCAAACCTCATCTACAGCTGAGAGGAATAGCCAAGTACCAATGTGCGGTGGTGCCCTCTCCAGCGCTTGCAACTTCCCGGCACGAGGTCACTGACACAGAGGACAGATCTGTGGATAACCTGATTGGTTTGGGCACCATGAGTTAGACGAACAACACCGCCGAAAATGGAGAAGCGACAGCGATCCACGTATTTTTCAGACGAGGAGATTTTTTTCTTTGCTGTGATCTCTGCAATTCGGACAACTTACCTTGAGGGTTTTCAAGTGGTCCTGTGGTCCAATCCCACTCAGCATGAGGATCTGGGATGATCCTATTGATCCTGCAGAGAGAACGATTTCCTTCTTGGCCCTGGCAGTCTCTTTTCTGCCGTTGTAGATCATTTCAACTGAAGCAGCTTTCTGGCCTTCAAACAGAACCTGTGGGATTGATGTATAGTTTTTGTTTCATTCACAGTCATTGATAGGGGAGAGGAGATTAACGTCTGGCCAGGTGGGGAGAGGAGATTAACATCTGGCCAGGTGGGGAGAGGAGAATAACGTCTCAGCAGGTGGGGAGAGGAGATTAACGTCTCGGCAGGTGGGGAGAGGAGATTAACGTCTGGACAGGTGGGGAGAGGTGATTAACGTCTGGGCAGATGTGATTAATGTCTGGGCAGGTGGGGAGAGGAGATTAACGTCTGGCCAGGTAGGGAGAGGTGATTAACATCTGGCCAGGTGGGGAGAGGAGATTAACGTCTGGCCAGGTGGGGAGAGGAGATTAACGTCTCGGCAGGTGGGGAGAGGAGATTAACGTCTCGGCAGGTGGGGAGAGGAGATTAACGTCTCAGCAGGTGGGGAGATTAGATTAACGTTTCGGCAGGTGGGGAGAGGAGATTAACGTCTGGGCAGGTGGGGAGAGGTGATTAACGTCTGGGCAGATGTGATTAATGTCTGGGCAGGTGGGGAGAGGTGATTAACGTCTCGGCAGGTGGGGAGAGGAGATTAACGTCTCGGCAGGTTGGGAGAGGAGATTAACGTCTTGGCAGATGTGATTAATGTCTGGGCAGGTGGGGAGAGGAGATTAACGTCTCGGCAGGTGGGGAGAGGAGATTAACGTCTGGGCAGATGTGATTAATGTCTGGGCAGGTGGGGAGAGGAGATTAACGTCTCGGCAGGTGGGGAGAGGCGATTAATGTCTGGGCAGGTGGGGAGAGGTGATTAATGTCTGGGCAGGTGGGGAGAGGTGATTAACGTCTGGAGACTAGTTTAGGAGACTAGCGTCTGGTTAGGTGGGGAGACTATCGTCTGGTTAGGTGGGAACACTAACGTCTGGTCAGTTGGGGAGACTTACGTCTGGTCAGACTGGGAGAGGAGACTAACGTCTAGTCAGGTGGGGAGATCAAACTAACGCATGGTCAGGAGAAACATACTGATCAGACTAAGTTAGTAAGGGTCAGGTGAAACATACTGATCAGTCTATGTTAGTCAGGGTCAGGTGAAATGAACAAACCGGTCATACGAATACCAAAACCCCCGACGTGCCTGATCTATGAAACTGAGAAGGACAGGATTCGAACCCAGTTTTTGGGATTTGAAACCAAAGTCACATGGTTTGCTATACAGAAACGACTGCGGGGAACGCAAATTTGAGGGTACTTTTAAAGGAGATGATGATGCTGGATTTGAATGTTAGAGGTAACTGACGATGGATGTGAGGGGTTAGTTATTTAGCTATTTAGTTAGTTAGTTAGTTAGTTAGTTAGTTAGTTGCCCATCACAAACGAAGATAGCGACAGCGTCAGACATGTTTATTCAGATGTGACTGCACAGTTCGATTTGAGCGTGACAAACTCTACTGCGCGTAGGGCACACATGAACAGCATTTGTAGTTGGGCAGTCTTGTATTCTTTCCTTTCCTGCAACTCGCTCTCCTGCGCCTCCGTTGTGGTCCTTTGCTCAGCGGTGCAAGCACCACGTGTGATGGCAGTGCGCCCGGCTAAGCGGTTCAGAGCAAGCAGCTCCCAGGCAGCAAAATCAATGGAGAAACTTTTCAAAGAAAGTTTTAGAGTGTCTTTGTATCGTTTCTTTTGTCCCCCCCCCCCCACCCCTGCGAACACTGTCCTGTCATGAGCTCACCGCACAACAGTTGTTTAGGGAGGTGATCATCTGACATGCGAACAACATGCTCTGTCCATCTGATCTGGGCTCTCTGTAGCATCGTATGGATGCCAGAGAGTCTAGCCCTGTCGAGGACTTCAGTTGGGCACTCTATCCTGCCAACCGATCCTGAGCAGTCTATGGAGACAGTTTTCTGACATGCCTGCTATAGACTGTCCATGTTTCGCATGCGTACAGAAGGGTGGTTAGCACAACAGCATGATACACACTTATCTTGGTGACAACACTGATTACTTGTCTTGGAAATCCTGTTGTGGACCTCAATCAATATGTCCTTCTCTGGCGAGGGTACTGCCAAGGTAGGTAAAGCGTTCAACTGCTTTTAGGAGATTTCCCTGTACAGTGAGATCGGACTGCTGTGTTCAGTTTCGAGCATGTTATAAATTCCCTGGCAGCTTAAAATCGAAAAGAGTAGACTTAACGGACGCATTCCGGACAAAATTCAAATTAAAAATCTACCCAAGTTATTTGTGCCTTTCCCCAGGTTGCTTGTAAAGAGCAGCTATAGATGGCGCCTACCTGACTGCGGGTCTACTTAGCTCTAGTGTTTGAGTCTATTAAAATGGATTCGGACATCGGTGAAAGCCACCCTACAAGAAACTGGTTCAATACAGACGCTGTATAGGCTTCTAAACCAGTAAAAAGAAGTTAATTTAAGTGTTTTTCGGTGGAGATACTCTGTGCAGGGAGTTTATAGAACAGGCTGTCCTTCAGCGCCTTCAAACAATGTCATGACATCTACACACGTCAGAGGTCTGTGTGTACACACGTCAGAGGTCTGTGTGTACACACATCAGAGGTCTGTGTGCTGCCCTGGTAGACCCAGTCTTCAGTAGGGTCGACATGGTGGCCGTCTTTTGCGACTCGCGTTGCAGGTAGACCACTACTCAATCCCTCGATTTGTTGTCTTCTTCTTTAATAGGGGAGACGCCGATAAGAATGGGAATTTAAAACCAGACTTTTATCGGTTGTACGGGAACCCATTAATGTAGCTGGCTGACTTATACCAGAGTTTCGAGACTAAATTGAAGGAAAACATGGTTTGTAGTCAATTTTGGAATGTACTGATTGACTGATTGACTGTTTGAATGATTTACTGATTGATTGATTAACTGATTGACTGGTTGACTGATTGATTGATTGACTGATTGATTTATTGACCGATTGACTGATTGATTGACTGATTGGCTCATTGATTGATTGACTGATTGACTGATTGACTGATTGATTCATTGATTGATTGACTGATTGACTGATTGATTAATTGACTGATTGACTGATTGACTGATTTACCAATCATGAGAAGACCGAGGCGACGTTCGCGAGTTCCTACTACAATATTGAAGGCAATGAAGCTGCAGACAAACTAGCAAAGTGTGGAGGAGCATCCCCACAAACAGACCTGAGTATCACATATAATGAGGCCAAGACCATAATTAAAGCCAACTTCAGGGTAAAATGGGCTGATCAACACCCCGACTTCCGAAAAGAAGACAGCTACTATAACTTGACTAGAGAAGAGCAAGTCATCATCTTCAGACTGAGAACTGGGCATAACAGACTCAAGGGTCATCTTTACAACAAAATGAGGATTGGGACAGATGACAGGTGCCCATGTGGGGAGCATACCATGTCCGTGGAACACATCCTACAAAGCTGCACGCTCACGCAGGAAGAGAGAACAATGCTGGCCAAGTGAGACAGATATGAGACAAAAACTGGCTGAAGATAAAACAGCCTTACAAACAACGGTGTCCTTTGTAAGAGAAACCGGGACCTTGATCCGAGGATGTAAGAGAAACCGGGACCTTGATCCGAGGATGTAAGAGAAACCGGGACCTTGATCCGAGGATGTAAGAGAAACCGGGACCTTGATCTGAGGATGTAAGAGAAACCGGGACCTTGATCCGAGGATGTAAGAGAAACCGAGACCTTGATCCGAGGATGTAAGAGAAACCGGGACCTTGATCTGAGGATGTAAGAGAAACCGGGACCTTGATCTGAGGATGGGAGAACATGGAGAAGAAGAAGACGATAATAGATGGACGACGTTCGAATGAGCAGATGTTTGTAAAGCGGGTGTTTGTAAAGCGGGAATTCGTAAAGTGAGGCACTACTGGATATTGTTTTTCTTCTTCTGTGATTGTTCTTGTAGGAACGTTTGTGAGGTAATGTCAAAATGTACAGCGAGGCTGCGAAACATCTGATTATAGACGGTTTGGGACCAGGTTTGCCTTCCCTCTTTGATACCTAATCTCTTATCCAGCCTGCATGATTACAGTTCATTTCTAGGGCCGCCACTTACAGGAAGAATAAGGTCCTGGTTCGTTATAGATCACTGACCCTGGTGCAAGCAGCCAGCTATCAGTCACTGCTTGCTGTCAGCTCATTCAATGTTAAATCCCACCCCACCCTTCCTCCACGGTATTGAATATACGTTTCAGCGCACGTCTGAATGCCTAAAAGAATATTCACATTTATTTTCTATATGTTTATTGTTTATCTCGTTCACTCATTCCCAACCGATAACCCAACCACATACACCTTACCTTAGTGACGTGCGTATTAATGCGCACGTGCAAATTCTCTCGTGACATGATTGGATGTAGAAAGGCACGTGATGTGCTCCAACGAATCCCGTTGAAGACTGTCGCCTGAGCGAGTGATATACCTGTGACCAGATCAGAAATTGTGACCAATCGCAAGCTAGCACCGTTTCAAAACAAACCAATGAACATCCAGACATACGGGTCAGCTTACGGGTAATACATAAACGAGAGTCACACAATCCTGGCATTAATTTAATCCTCGTATCCCCCTTGTCCAACTCTGCACACTTTTGATTGACCACTCCACTTTTCTAGACGTCTCCTCTACGTGGTCTTAATCAAACACACATGCGTCAATGCTATAATTAGTTGCCTATACTTTATACTTTCTTAAGTTCTCAACAATCGGAATTTTTAAAGTCACAATGGTACGAAAGACAGGCATTAAGTAGCAGCGATTGTATTATGTTGTCCGTTCATCGCAATCCAGGAAGACCAGTTGTCAACATTCACTGTTCACATGAATTCACAGATGGCTAAATAAGCGAATAGGAGTCCAGAATTGTAGGAGCCCCCTTTTTGGGATTTTCATCTTAGAAAATTGTGTTCGTAGAATCGGCTGTATTAACAGACTGCAGATCCCTATTAGAGACAATACAAAAAACAAACAGCGAACCACTGTTATCAGAGACCAGAGCAGTATTAGGAAAACTCCAGAGATCCTCAACAATAGCGCTCCAGTGGCCACCCTCCCATTGCGGAATCACGGAAACGAGAGAGCTGATGCTCTGGCAAAAGATGGCAGCAAAAAGGCACAATTTAATCATCGAGTACCATACAGAGAAATCAAGACATCATCAGTATACACACCAATGGAGAGAAGAGAGAAACATAAGCAGTACACCAGACCCAATTCACCAACTCAAAAGGAACCAACAAACGACCTTATTTCGCCTGAGAACTGGACACTGCAGACTACTAGAACATCTATACCGACTGAAGATCTCACACACCGATGAGTGCCCACGTGGAACAGGATGCCAGAACCATGAACATATTCTACAGGAATGCCCAATCTATAGGGAAATGAGATACCAGACCTGGCCAGAGGGTGCGGAGCTGACACAAAAGCTGTGGGGCAGCCGCTCCGACAGCAGATCGACCAGCAAGTCTATGACAACAGGGGAGATAATATTGATGAAAGAGCTGTTGAGTTCAGCATCAGCCATGACGTTGCTCACAAAACTGTCCATGCTGATCTCAGTTAAAGTAAAGTAGGGTAGCAGATGGGTCCAAAGACAGTCATGGTCCAGTGAAACATACTGATCAGACTATGTTATTCAGGGTCAGGTGAAACATACTGATCAGACTATGTTAGTCATGGTTAAGGTGAAACATGCCGGTGTTGTCACTTCCGGCATGTCCGAGCTCATCTCCATTCTCGCTTCGAGGCTCCCACCAGTGGTAGGAATCTCATTCCATTTCCCATCTCCCATTATTATATTTCTAAGACAGGAGAAGCTCCTGATCTATCCTAGTGTTTGCCGCCAATGTAGATCTGTAGAGCAGATATCGAGTCTGCTTGGTTAGTCGTCATGGTCACGGTTTCCTCAGTGATATAGATCAACCCAAAGACCTGAGCTTTGCTCTTGACTTAAATCACCAGTTTCCGTAGTTCTTGTAAATTATAACATCATAACTGTGTTAGCGACATGTCTTAGTTCTTGTAAATTATAACATCATAACTGTGTTAGCGACATGGCTTAGTTCTTGTAAATTGTAACATCATAACTGTGTTAGTGACATGGCTTAGTTCTTGTAAATTGTAACATCATAACTGTGTTAGCGACATGTCTTAGTTTTTGTAAATTTGTAACATCATAACTGTGTTAGTGACATGTCTTAGTTCTTGTAAATTGTAACATCCTAACTGTGTTAGCGACATGTCTTAGTTCTTGTAAATTGAAACACCCTTACTGTGTTAGCGACATGTCTTAGTTTACTTACCGACAGCAACCTGATATTGAAAACAATTTGTATCGAACATTCTTTGGCCTTCTTCATCTTCGTCCGCTCTCTCTCTGTCTGCCTCTCTCTCTCTCTCCCTCTCTCGCTCTCTCTCTCTCTCTCTCTATCTCTCTCTCTCGGTACCAAGCCCTGAATATAGTTTTGCAAGTAGTATGATGTTGTTAAGAGCGTTTACAGCGTGACTGCGATATTTAACTATTCTAACTCAAAACACGAATTACTCTTTGCAGATGATCAGTGCTTGCTGTACGGCGATGAAAACAAACTGCAAAACCACATGAACGCGCTTGCGACTACCTGTGCTAAATACAAAATGCGAATTAGCGAGAACAAAATAGAAACTACGATTATCAGTAGAACCGCTGGGCCACTCAAGATAAGTCTAAATGATATCGCTCTTCAACAGGTCCATGAGTTCAAGTATTTGGGCAGTATTTATTCGGCAGACGGTAGGATCGACAGGGAAATCGAGACAAGGTGCCAGAAAGAGGTGACTTATCAGCTGTCCCAACTGCTTTGACACCCGGGCATTAGTTTGGCAACAAAGCAACAGCTGATAAACAGTATATTTATGCCGACTCTGTGCTACCAGTGCCAAGATGACCAGCCTCTGTCCAGGGCGTGAGTGAGAGCTGAATTTCGACTTGTGGAATGAAGTGTTTGATGAAGGTCATCGGTGTTACCAGGATAGACAGAATGCAGAACGACGACATTCGAAGTGTGGTCGGCACTACGGCTTGTGTCGAATACATTTCCAGGCAGAAAATAAGTTGGTTTGGTCATCTCATGAGAATACACCCTCATCCTCTTCCACTGATGGTTTACAACGCTGGTAGATCTAGCTACAGGGCAAGGGGACGGCCACGAGGCAGGTGGATAGATGATAGAGTGATTGTGCAGTGACAAGTGCTCACATCGTCCGACGCAAAGAACATGGCGTAGGATAGACGACTTAAGCTCCCCACGACGCACAAGTGGAAAGAAAATTAACTAACTCCGATATTTGCACCTTTCGGTCCGACACATCTGATTTCAACATTACCTTATCGGGAACCGGGTTAGCCTTCCCTCTTCGGTCCCTTCCTCTAAGCCAGTCTGTTGTATTGCATACTGGTATTCAGGATCGCCACGGGGAGGTGGAGAAGGATCTGGACAGCTCTTGTTGCTGGCCCTGACGCTAGCAGCCAGCCTTGGGTCGCTGACCACTACAGCTCATGCATTGGCCAGAATCTTGATCCCTGGAGTAGTATCTTGACAGATCGCTGGCCCTGACGCTAGCAGCCAGCCTTGGGTCGCTGACCACTACAGCTCATGCATTGGCCAGAATCTTGATCCCTGGAGTAGTATCTTGACAGATCGCTGGCCCTGACGCTAGCAGCCAGCCTTGGGTTGCTGACCACTACAGCTCATGTATTGGCCAGAATCTTGATCCCTGGAGTAGTGTCTGGACAGCTCTCGATCTCTAGCCCTAACGCTAGCAGCCAGCCTTGGTTCGCTGACCACTACAGCTCATGCATTGGCCAGAATCGTGATCCGTGAAGTAGTATCATGACAGATCGCTGGCCCTGACGCTAGCAGTAAACTTTGGTTCGCTGACTACCATATCTCATGCACTGCTCAGTATCTGTATCTTTTCAAACATAAAAACATACATCAACCTAAACACAAAAAACAATAAAAAAACAACTTAAGTACTTCTAACATTTCCGAGTGGTCCGCCGGGGTCTTTGTGTATGCCAAGAAGAAGAATAGCACCCCTGCCACACAGAGAGCATGTCGTAAGAGGCGACTAACTGTGTGATATGGCATAACACCGGGCATGGTTAGTTAAGAGCAGCATAGATGGCGCCTAACAGGCTCGGGTCTACTTTTCTTTAGTGTTTTGGTCAATTAAGATGGACTCACACATCGGTTGACTACCCTTTGCGGCACTTGTCCCAACGTAGCGGAGTAATAAGCTGCTCGAGCCTAGTCGCTAAGCAGGAAGTCCGCCACCAGAGCTGAGACCTGCACATGGGCAGCTGCCTCTGGAGAAGTACGGGGAGACTAAGAACTAAGGCTAAGCACTTATAACATAAAACTAGGCATTTTCTTACCTTCGGGTGAGGCTCCGTTAGGATCACTGATTGGTAGGCCTATCTCCTGGCCTGCTTCCAGGAGAATGTCTGTCAGAGGGATGTTGTGGGGCACGGATACCTTCAGAGGTCCGCCTTTGCTGTGGTATTCTGAGATCAATAGGGATTATGTGTTGATTGAGGCTCAGGGACAGGGAAACATTCGATTAGGCAATAAACAGAGGCTCAGTGACAGAGGAAACATTCGATTAGGCATTAACAGAGGCTCAGTGACAGGAGAAACATTCGATTAGGCATTAACAGAGGCTCAGTGACAGAGGAAACATTCGATTAGGCATTAACAGAGGCTCAGTGACAGGAGAAACATTCGATTAGGCATTGATTGAGGCTCAGTGACAAGAGAAACATTCGATTAGGCATTAACAGAGGCTCAGTGACAGAGCAAAAATTCGGCTATTTTTTCTTGTTCTTCTTCTTCTTCTTCTTCTTCTTCTTCTTCTTCTTCTTCTTCTTCTTCTTCTTCTTCTTCTTGTATCTATTATTATTATTCTGTTTCTTCTTCTAATTCTCCTTCTTCTTCCTCGTCATCATGTTCTTCATCTTCTTCTATTGCGTCTTCTTCTATTTCTACTTTTTCTTCTTCCATACACTCCTCCTCTTCTTCTTCTTCTTTATATCTATCTTTTCTTTTCCCACCTCCAACTTTTTTTCCTCCATATAAAACATAACGTTTGTCTCAGGCTTCCATTCAGCCTATCCCTAAAAAAGAGTTTAAAATTTGGCAAAATACCGTCGATAAAAAAAATAAATAATTCGTATACTGAGACAACAAGAAGTCGCACACAGAGACGTGAAAGAATTCGTTTATGTAAACATGAAGTAAATGAAGACTAACGTCTGGTCAGACAAAACATACTGGTCAGACATGTTAGTCAGGGTCAGATAAAACATACTGGTCAGACATGTTAGTCAGGGTCAGACAAAACATACTGGTCAGACATGTTAGTCAGGGTCAGACAAAACATACTGGTCAGACATGTTAGTCAGGGTCAGATAAAACATACTGGTCAGACATGTTAGTCAGGGTCAGACAAAACATACTGGTCAGACATGTTAGTCAGGGTCAGACAAAACATACTGGTCAGACATGTTAGTCAGGGTCAGACAAAACATACTGGTCAGACAGACATGTTAGTCAGGGTCAGATAAAACATACTGGTCAGACATGTTAGTCAGGGTCAGACAAAACATACTGGTCAGACATGTTAGTCAGGGTCAGATAAAACCTACTTGTTAGACATGTTAGTCGGGGTCAGACAAAACATACTTGTCAGAAATGTTAGTCAGGGTCAGACAAAACATACTGGTCAGACATGTTAGTCAGGGTCAGACAAAACATACTGGTCAGACATGTTAGTCAGGGTCAGACAAAACATACTGGTCAGACATGTTAGTCAGGGTCAGACAAAACATACTGGTCAGACATGTTAGTCAGGGTCAGACAAACATACTGGTCAGACATGTTAGTCAGGGTCAGACAAAACATACTGGTCAGACATGTTAGTCAGGGTCAGACAAAACATACTGATCAGACATGTTAGTCAGGTTCAGACAAAACATACTTGTCAGACATGTTAGTCAGGGTCAGACAAAATATACTGATCAGACATGTTCGTCAAGGTCAGACAAAACATACTGGTCAGACATGTTAGTCAGGGTCAGACAAAACATACTGGTCAGACATGTTAGTCAGGGTCAGACAAAACATACTGATCAGACATGTTAATCAGGGTCAGACAAAACATACTGATCAGACATGTTAGTCAGGTTCAGACAAAACATACTTGTCAGACATGTTAGTCAGGGTCAGACAAAATATACTGATCAGACATGTTCGTCAGGGTCAGACAAAACATACTGGTCAGACATGTTAGTCAGGGTCAGGCAAAACATACTGGTCAGACATGTTAGTCAGGGTCAGACAAAACATACTGGTCAGACATGTTAGTCAGGGTCAGATAAAACATACTTGTCAGACATGTTAGTCAGGGTCAGACAAAACATACTTGTCAGACATGTTAGTCAGGGTCAGATAAAACATACTGATCAGACATGTTAGTCAGGGTCGGCACAACATACGAACCAAAACCCTAACATCGGCTTCCGCGTAGCCCCACCCCTCTCCCCCTGGAAACGGACTATTTTCATGACTGCCTGGCAAACGAGGTGAGGGATCTACTTGATCCCCACAGTAGTAAGTGACACGGAGATAAAGCCAATCATAGCACAACCATATGGAGAACCCCAGTCCACCTTCATCAGCATGCTCGGGATGTGAGGACCTGCTGCAACAAGTCACTTAACGTCCTTTTCAAGGCGTACGAAAGAGAAGACGTACTCATTATGGTAATTCGCAACAACAACAATCTAGACATGATAGATTTCATATAACGAGGAATGACATAATTCGTTTACCGAGAAATGAAAGAATATGTATACCGAGATATAAAAGAATTCTTATTCTAAGACAAAAAAGAATTCGTTTACCTAGAAATGAAAGAATTCGTATACTGAAACATGACATAAGTTGTAAGCCGAGACATAAAAGAATTCGTATACCGAGACGTGTACAAATGCGTATACCGAGACATGAAAAAATTCGTAAACCGAGACATGAAAGAATTCATAAACCGAGACATGAAAGAATTCGTAAACCGAGACATGAAATAATTCGTATACCGAGACATGAAAGAATTCGTATACATAAGACGAGTAAAAATGCGTATACCGAGACGTGCACAAATGCGTATACCCAGACATGAAAAAATTCGTAAACCGAGACATGAAAGAATTCGTAAACCGAGACATGAAAGAATTCGTATACCGAGACATGAAAGAATTCGTATACATAAGACGAGTAAAAATGCGTATACCGAGACGTGTAAGAATTCATAAACCGAGACATGTAAGAATCCGTATACCGAAATGGAAAAAGGAAGCAGACAAAACAGACATTCAAATATACCCGATTTGGCAAGGGTAGAATCATGAATATCTTCCGATTTGAGAAAGAAAGGCAGAACATCCTTGAAGCTCCACCCCTCTGCTCCTGCCGCTGCCCATTTATCGAAATCCAATTTATGGCCTCGTGTATAGAGCATGCTGTTGAGGTTTGAGGTTCCACCGAGAGCTCTACCTCTCGGCCAAAATGCTCTCTGAAAAAAACATAAAATCAAAGGAGGTCTGTTTCTGCATGTTCAGACGTAAGCTAATGAGACACTTGAGAGGAAGTAATCTTCAGTCTATTGAAGGTTATGAGAAGTTATTGCCTTTGCATTCAGTTACGTATTCTCGTTTTACGCCACCACATGAGCTGCCTCCAGGAGATGACACGTCAGTCGGAGGTCCTCAATGGTTCCCCATTGTTTGTCTTGCACGCTTCTTTCTGGTAATTTCTTCTTGTAGAAGCTTTGATGTAGTGGACGTGTATGTGAGACGTCTTCTGAAATATGTGGTCCTCTCTGAAAGGTGTATTGTGCAAACTGTGCTGCATTCAGTTTATGTATGTGTGGGTTTATCCTGCCATGACAAGTTCTTTGGCGGGAGACTGCAATGTGTGTTAGCTGTTGTCTGTTGATGGGGTTCTTGTGTGTGTTACCTGTTGTCTGTTGATGGGGGTCTTGTGTGTGTTACCTGTTGTCTGGTTATGGGGGTCTTGTGTGTGTTACCTGTTATCTGTTGATGGGGGTCTTGTGTGTGTTACCTGTTGTCTGGTTATGGGGGTCTTGTGTGTGTTACCTGTTGTCTGTTGATAGGGGTCTTGTGTGTGTTACCTGTTGTCTGGTTATGGGGGTCTTGTGTGTGTTACCTGTTGTCTGTTGATAGGTCTTTTTGTGTGTTACCTAGAGTCTGGTGATGGGGGTCTTGTGTGTATTACCTGTTGTCTGTTGATGGACTCATGTGTGTGGTATCTGTTGATGAGGATCTTGTGTGTGTTACCTGTTGTCTGTTGATGGGGGTTTTGTGTGTGTTACCTGTTGTTTGTTGATGGGGGTCTTGTGCGTGTTTCCTGTTGTCTGTTGATGGTGATCTTGTGTATGTTACCTGGTGTCTGTTGATTGTGATCTTGTGTATGTTATTTGTTATCTGTTAATGGTGATCTTGTGTATGTTACCTGTTGTCTGTTGATGGTGATCTTGTATGTGTTACCTGTTGTATGTTCATGGGGTCTTTTATGTTTTACCTGTTGTCTGTTGATGGTGATCTTGTGTATGTTACCTGGTGTCTGTTGATTGTGATCTTGTGTATGTTATTTGTTATCTGTTAATGGTGATCTTGTGTATGTTACCTGTTGTCTGTTGATGGTGATCTTGTATGTGTTACCTGTTGTATGTTCATGGGGTCTTTTATGTTTTACCTGTTGTCTGTTGATCGGGTCTTGTATGTGTTACATGTTGTCTGTTGATGGGGTCTTGTGTGTGTGTTACTTGTCTGTTGATGTGTATAGGGGGAGTGTTTCCTATTTGTTATCTTTCCCCATCACTGTTTTTTCGATGGCAGTTCAAAAAGAAACCGAACTCTGTGCACAATATATTTTGTCCTAACTAACAATTTATTCAAACTTATCTCTCGCGATATAATGCGGTCCACTGCTGATCCGCCCCTACTAACGAATTTTGAAATAGCAAAATGAATTCAGGGCCTTGTTGCCTTGGATAGCGTGCATGTCTTTCAGCGAATCATCTTTGGTCTCTTCTATGGTCTGAAATCGGTGACCTTTTAGGGTGTATTTCAACTTTGTCACGTGATGCCGGTCCAACCCACTGTGCTGGATACCTTTTCGTTTCAACATCTGCTCATAAACCCTTCTTTCACCTCCTGTAACGGTATTTTTCAGAAAGTCTTCGTCAGCATTTAGTAAACGATTCACTTAATTTGAAACAGAGCTTTTTGCAAACACGTTGCTCTTCAAGATCCTTGTATTGCTCAATTTGCACCCCAAACAAAAAAACAAACCCAAAGTGCACTACACGAGTATTCTCTTAACCGACTGCACATCGAAGACTTATGGTCGTGGTATGATGCGGCTATTATTAAATTGAAGGTCAATGTCCCTGGCACCCATACAAATAGTAACTAGGTCGCTGCCTGACTTAGTTGGTGGGCCGTTTAAAAGTGGCAGAGAGGATGAGAGGGATAGAGAGGATGAGAGGGACAGAGAGGATGAGGAGGACAGAGAGGATGAGAGGGACAGAGAGGATGAGGAGGACAGAGAGGATGAGAGGGACAGAGAGGATGAGGAGGACAGAGAGGATGAGAGGGACAGAGAGGATGAGGAGGACAGAGAGGATGAAGGGACAGAGAGGATGAGGAGGACGGAGAGGATGAGAGGGACAGAGAGGATGAGAGGGACAGAGAGGATGAGAGGGACAGAGAGGATGAGAGGGACAGAGAGGATGAGAGGGACAGAGAGGATGAGGAGGACAGAGAGGATGAGAGGGACAGAGAGGATGAGGAGGACAGAGAGGATGAGAGGGACAGAGAGGATGAGAGGGACAGAGAGGATGAGAGGGACAGAGAGGATGAGAGGGACAGAGAGGGACAGAGAGGATGAAGTGGACAGAGAGAATGAGAGGGACAGAGAGGGTGAGAGGGATAGAGAGGGACAGAGAGGATGAGGAGGACAGAGAGGATGAGAGGGACAGAGAGGATGAGAGGGACAGAGAGGATGAGAGGGACAGAGAGGATGAGGAGGACAGAGAGGATGAGAGGGACAGAGAGGATGAGGAGGACAGAGAGGATGAGAGGGACAGAGAGGATGAGAGGGACAGAGAGAATGAGAGGGACAGAGAGGATGAGAGGGACAGAGAGAATGAGAGGGACAGAGAGGATGAGAGGGACAGAGAGGGACAGAGAGGATGAAGAGGACAGAGAGGATGAGAGGGACAGAGAGGATGAGGAGGACAGAGAGGATGAGAGGGACAGAGAGAATGAGAGGGACAGAGAGGATGAGGAGGACAGAGAGGATGAGAGGGACATAGAGGATGAGGAGGACAGAGAGGATGAGAGGGACAGAGAGGATGAGAGGGACAGAGAGGATGAGAGGGACACAGAGGATGAGAGGGACAGAGAGAATGAGAGGGACAGAGAGAATGAGAGGGACAGAGAGGATGAGGAGGACAGAGAGGATGAGAGGGACATAGAGGATGAGGAGGACAGAGAGGATGAGAGGGACAGAGAGGATGAGAGGGACAGAGAGGATGAGAGGGACAGAGAGGGACAGAGAGGATGAGAGGGACAGAGAGGATGAGGAGGACAGAGAGGATGAGAGGGACAGAGAGGATGATGAGGACAGAGAGAAAGTGGCGTGGGTTAACATGGCAAACTGGCTGGGAAATCCAAATATTTTAGCTGTGACGGGAGAAACTGTGGGAGAAATGGGTCGGCAATGTTACTGAGCACTTGATGATGATTAAAAGTTTTCTTGTTCTCCGTGTTCATCTTCTTCAACGAAAGGACAAGCCGTTTAAAAGTGTGCTGTACTTGTTTTGGATGTCTGCCCTAACTTCTGGCAGTGAAATTGGGTCAGTGAATTGTTCTCTTTGCCTACGATCCCTGAACAGGCTCTGCCCTCTCATTTTCTCATATTCTGAGATTCACTGGAGAACGCATTTTGATGTGGTCTGTGAGTGTATGAAGCCGGTAAATGAGTTCTCTTTCCATGTTCTCTTGTGGTCCCCTGTTCGTTAGCTGAAGGATTTGCTTTCTTAATTGTGAGGCCCACCAGTTCGACTGGGTTTCCCTGCTTCTCCAAGAAAACTATGACTGAATACATCCCCGTGTTAACCGGTCGACCAGGTGTTGGGTCGGCCATCTCCTGAGACGAGAACTGGACACCAGCACTAGAACCGTTTGGGATAGACCCCCCACAGGGAAGGCGAACGACTTTTGATAACTTGGACATACTTTAGATGGAAGACACATAATTGAAGGAAGATAGTGATGAAGACAAAGAATAATATAGCTAATAAGAAGAGGAAAGGAAAAAGAAATGAAGGCAACAAACAGAAGGAATCACAGAGGAGAAGGAGAATATGAAGACAGAAGACGAAGAAACGAACAGGAAGAAGAAAAGTATATGATGAAGGGGGGAAGGAATAAAATGAAGAAGGGAAGAGCAGAAGGCAGAAGAAGAAGAGGTGGAGGATGAAGAAGAAGAAGATAAAGAAAATAAAGTGGAAAAAAGAAGAAGACGAAGAAGAAGAAAAAGAAGTAGAAGGAGAAGATAAAGCGGAAAAAGAAGAAGAAGAAGAAGAAGAAAAAGAAGTAGAAGGAGAAGATAAAGCGGAAAAAGAAGAAGAAGAAGAAGAAAAACAAGAAAAAGAAGTACATTAAGAAGAAGAAGAAGAAGAAGAAGAAGAAGAAGAAAAACAAGAAAAATAAGTACAATAAGAAGAAGAAGAAGAAGAAGAAGAAGAAGAAGAAGAAGAAGAAGAAGAAGAAGAAGAAGAAGAAGAAGAAAAACAAGAAAAATAAGTACAATAAGAAGAAGAAGAAGAAGAAGAAGAAGAAGAAGAAGAAGAAGAAGAAGAAGAAGAAGAAGAAGAAGAAAAACAAGAAAAATAAGTACAATAAGAAGAAGAAGAAGAAGAAGAAGAAGAAGAAGATGAAAAAAAAAGAAGTAATATGCCTTACCCGCCCCTCAAAGCCAGAGAGAGCATATTTCTGAGGTTCGGTATAATACTCCCAGTCAAACTTGGAATGGCGGAGTTTGTAGGCGTATCCTGGGGTCATGATGTTGGGGTCGGCCCGGTCGTCCGTTCCAGCCTCCAGTAGCAGAACTGTGACTCCTTTGTCCTCAGACAGCCGACTGGCCAACACACTACCAGCCGACCCGGCACCAACTGCGCCACATTGTGTGAGAAAAGACATATGAAATTAGTTATAAATTTCTGGTGTTGTTGTTGCTGGTGTTGTTGTTGCTGGTGTTGTTGTTGCTGGTGTTGTTGTTGCTGGTGTTGTTGTTGCTGGTGTTGTTGCTGATGCTGCTGTTGTAATTGCTTTTGTTGTTGTTGTTGACGATGTCACAGCAAATCTACTAGGCGTGTTCAAACGAAACCGGACCACACTACAACAAGTGAACATACCTGCGATGCGCATGATGATGTCACTTCTGGCATAAATAGCACATACCAACCGTCAAATTTGCAAAATTTAATTATCCTCCGACTCATAGTTTCCTCACCAGATCATTGAAAACGTGGCGGGTATGATACAGAATTCGTCCAGAGTTGATCAGCGAGAGGTGATTCGGTTTCTAACTGCTGAAGGATATCGACCAGTTGACATTCATCGCAGAATGCAGGCAGTGTATGGTGACAAAAGTGTGTCGAAGACAACAATGAAGAACTGGACAACGATGTTTAAAGAAGGACGTCAGTTAACGAGCTCTGGAAATATGACCTGGAAAACGATCTGACAAAAGAAAATGCTGAGGTCTAGAGAGGCTGAGGTCTAGAGAGGCTGAGGTCTAGAGAGGCTGAGGTCTAGAGAGGCTGAGGTCTAGAGAAGCTGAGGTCTAGAGAGGCTGTCAAGAGAGGCTGAGGTCTAGAGAGGCTAAGGTCTAGAGAGGCTGAGAAAGACAGAGAGGCTGAGGTCCAGAGAGGCTGAGGTATAGAGAGGCTGAGGTATAGAGAGGCTGAAGTCTAGAGAGGCTGAGGTCTAGAGAGGCTGAGGTCTAGAGAGGCCGAGAAAGACAGAGAGGCTGAGGTCCAGAAATGCTGAGGTCCAGAGAGGCTGAGGTCTAGAGAGGCTGAGGTCTAGAGGCTGAGGTCTAGAGGCTGAGAAAGACAGAGAGGGTGAGAAGGACAGAGAGGCCGAGAAGGACAGAGAGGCCGAGAAGGACAGAGAGGCCGAGGAGGACAGAGAGGCCGAGAAGGACAGAGAGGCCGAGAAGGACAGAGAGAAAGTGGCGTGGGTTAACAGGCAAACTGACTGGGAAACCAGAACGTTTGAGCTGTGAAGGGCAATTGGCTGTGAGAGGAATGGGTCGGCAATGTTACTGAGCAAGACACTTGATGATGATCACACGTTTTCTTGTTTCTTCTTCTTCTTCATCTTCTTCTTCTTCTTCTTCTTCTTCTTCTTCTTCTTCTTCTTCTTCTTCTTCTTCTTCTTCTTCATCTTCTTCTTCATCTTCTTCTTCTTCTTCTTCTTCTTCTTCTTCTTCTTCTTCATCTTCTTCTTCATCTTCTTCTTCTTCTTCTTCTTCTTCTTCTTCTTCCTCTTGTTCTTCTTCCTCTTGTTCTTCTTCTTCTTCTTCTTCTTCTTCTTCTTCTTCTTCTTCTTCTTCTTCTTCTTCTTCTTCTTCTTCTTATTCTTCTTCTTCTTCTTCTCTTTCCTCGAAATGACATTTTGTTACGGTGCGTCGTAGTTTACACTGACGCTCTGTTGCCTGCACCTTTTGGCCCGACACTGCTGATTTCAGCTCAGCATACTTTGACATTGGGTTTGCCTTCCCTCTTCGATACCGATTCTCTCCGCCAGACTGCATGGGTGCAGCCTGTATCAAGGGTTATCACTTGCAATCAGAATAGGCTTTGACAGATCTGGTTAGCTGACCCCGACGCAATCAGTCGGCTATGAGTCACTGACCCTGACGCAGCCAGTCGGCTTTGAGTCGCTGTCAAAGCAATTAAGCTACGAGTCACTGACGCAAACAGCCTGCTATGAGTCACATACACGACACATCAGCTATGAGTCGATGACACATCTCACCAGGTTTCCTGCGCTTCGTTCCCTGATCATAAAAGTAACCATCTTGCTTATTAACTGGTTGTCCATGATATACTTCCTCATGACAAGACTTTTCAATAATTTGTTATGTAAACATCATATTTATGTCACCTCATGAGAACTGAGATGCTAGTTAAGTCACAACATACTGACCAGGACATCGCGTTAGGGTCAGACACAACATACTGACCAGGACATCGCGTTAGGGTCAGACACAACATACTGACCAGGACGTCGCGTCAGAGTCAGACACAACATACTGACCAGGACGTCGCGTCAGAGTCAGACACAACATACTGACCAGGACGTCGCGTCAGAGTCAGACACAACATACTGACCAGGACGTCGCGTCAGAGTCAGACACAACATACTGACCAGGACGTCGCGTCAGAGTCAGACACAACATACTGACCAGGACGTCGCGTCAGAGTCAGACACAACATACTGACCCATACCACAGTCTCTCTTCCATGTAGCCTTCCCTGGAGAAAGGTTGTTTTCAAGGCAGTGTGGCTGACGAGACGTGGATCTATGTAATCCCCGTAGTACCGATCACAACGCAGATGAACCAAGCATAGCACAACCGCCTGAGGATGTGAAGAAAGCTACTACAACCCGCAACTTAACGCCTTTTTCAGTGCGAATAAGAGTAAACTTACTCATTATGTGCATTCAACAACAACAACAACAACAACATGTCACCTCTATTTACCCTCTTCACGCAATGACTGTCCATAATCTACTACACTTTGACACCACTGGATCTCCTGTTTACAATAAATGTATCCACTATTCCAATATGTATGAGCGAACAGTTTCTACACACTAAAACTCTCTCGTCCATCACTTACCGATAACATAATCATAACTATCGTTAATCCTGGTAGTCAAATGCTCCCCAGGTTGCGAGTAGACATCTCTGTACGGTTCCCAGTACTCCTTGTAAGCCACAACCACGAATATAAAAGCAGCCAAGAAACTTGGAAAGGACATATTGACCAGTTACACAAAACACACTCAGTATACGACAGGACTAACCCCTCGTTAAAGATGATGACACAGCGAAAGATTGAGTTACCATCGAGGAGATAAGGTCTTCGTACTACAGACCTGGAAAATACATGCAGTCAACGGATCTCGTATTGTTCTAGGAAAAGTCTTCTTAATCTTCTGTGATAATTTCTCTAAAATTGCCATCTAAAACTGGGTCAGTTAACTAACGTATTGAGCGTCCACAGCCATCTAAAACTGGCTCAGTTAACTAACGTATTGAGCAACTACAGCCATCTAAAACTGGGTCAGTTAACTAACGTGTTGAGCGTCCACAGCCATCTAAAACTTGCACAGTTAACTAACGTGTTGAGCGTCCACAGCCATCTAAAACTGGGTCAGTTAACTAACGTATTGAGCGTCCACAGCCATCTAAAACTGGGTCAGCTGAAATGGACGTGACATGTTCTCATGCCAGATAAGCTCATCCACAAAGCAGTTTTTATAAGGGGAGCTCAAACAGATATACGCTCACTGGGTGGGCAGAAGAAACGCTGCATAGACTCTTTGAAAATGTCTCTGAAAAGCTTAAAAAATTGATGTCACCTCCTTGAAGATGTCCCCTACTTGGCGATGCTTGCTGGCAAGCTAGTATCACCCAAGGTGCTCACATTGCAGCGAGCCATGTCATCCAGGAGATTCATCAGCAAGAGCGTGCTGCCAGAAAAAACCAAACGCAGGTCGATTTAACAGCCCGCTCTCCATTTGTGTGCCCTGAATATGACAGGGTATGCTGTTCCAAGATTGATCTTTACAGTGACACGAGAACACATGTTACAGCAGCATCCTGACGCTATCGCCATCTTCGCTTGTGATGGTCAACTATTATTACTATTATTATTATACGAGGTAGCTTCAAAGACGTCCTGGAATTAGTGGATTATATAGAAATAGGTTACAAAAGAATTATCTACACTTCATTTCCTTAAAAGTTGTTCCCTTCGGCAACTACACACTTTAACCAACGTGCATGCATCTGCTGGAGATATTCGTAAAACTTATTCTTTGATACTTCTCTCAGCTGCAGGAAACATTCCTGGAACCCATTCTTTGACACCTTTCTCACCTGCAGGAAACGTTCGTAGAACCCATTCTTTGATACCTCTTTCACCTGCTGGATACATTCGCGGAACCCATTCTTTGACACACCTCTCACCTGCTGGAAACATTCCTAGAACCCATTCTTTGATACCTCTCTCACCTGCAGGAAACATTCCTAGAACCCAATCTTTGACACCTCTCTCAGCTGTCTTGTTTCATTGGTGATAACGTTGTCAGTATTGTTGTATCACTGTCCTTTCAGGGCCGACTTCAGTCGAGGGAACAAGAAAAAATCAGCCGGTACCCGGTCGGGAGAATATGGAGAATGTTCCAATGTAATCACATTGTGCTTTGCGAGGTACTGCTTCACCAGTAAGGATAGATGTGCTGGTCCATTGTCATGCAGCACAATCCAACTGTTTGTTCTCCATTTTTCTGGTCGTTTTCTTCTGATTGCATCTCTTAGACGACAGAGGATATCAACATACATTTCCTTGTTAACCGTTCGGCCTTAAGGAATGAGATCATGGCAGACAATACCCAGGGAATAAAATAAACATTTTGCAACATAACTTTTCTTTTGCTTTTGTCCAAACAAAATTTTGGTGTCCGGGGAGTTGTGAGAGATTTCTATTTCGATGACCGCCGTTTTGTCTGAGGATCCTAAAAAAACAACAACAGGACTCATCTCCTGTGATTATGTTGTTGAGAAAGTTGCTATCTTCATCAGCCATTGTGATTAGGCTTCCTGCCAGTGTCAATCTTGTTTCTTTCTGTTCAGGAAATACCATTTTGGGAACCATGTGTTGACGAACACGGTGCATGGGCAGTTCATTGTGGAGAACACTGTGACAACTTCCAACTGATATTCCAACTTCTGAGGCTATTTTCTCGACACTAAGTATTCTGTCAGTCCACACAACGTTTCGAACACCCTCAATGTTTTCATTGTGGATTGACGGTCGTCCACTACGTGCATCATCATCGACCCTAACACGACCTTCCGGGAAACGCTTGTGCAACTCAAATACTTGCGATTTCTTCATTGCGGTAACACCATATGCTTTATTAAGCAATATTTATGCCTCTCAGTGTAACTTCTTCAGTGAAACACAGATTTGGACTTTTGTACATTGTTCTTAAAACGATGAAAGTAAAAGTCTTGAGAGCCTGTGTTTTTCCTGTGGCAGCTTATGGCTGTGAAGCATGGACGATTACCAAAGCTTCTAGACAAAGAATCAAATCCTTTGAGTCAAAATGTTACAGAAAGATCCTCAGAATACCCTGGACAGAGAAAAGAACAAATGTAGCAAGAGTTGAGCATAGAGGAGAACTGGTTTATCAGTTCCATTTTGGCTAGAAAATGCAAATACTTTGGTCACATCAAGAGACACAACGGTCTTGAGAGAACGGTGATGGAAGGTATGGTGCCAGGCAAAAGAGGAGGGGGTAGACCAAGAAGACGATGGCACCAAGATATCCAGGAGTGCCTGAGTATGACTGTGCCGGAGGCTAGAGTTTTGGCAAGGGAACGAGTTTCTTTCAGACAGACTGTGATGCGAGCGACGTTCTACAAAGGACATGATACATGAGAGACATTGTTCTTAACTTAAGTTAAGTTAACGTCTTTATACTGGTTTATAAGACTCTGTAGTCTGTATACAACCATTTTCATTTACATTACCTTGCTCTAAAAGCTATGCGCATCCAATTTATTCTTAAATGCATTAACTGTCCCTGACATAACTGCCTCCCGTGGGATTCAAAGCATTCACCACTTTCTGACTAAAAAAATATTTCCTAATATCTAATCTGGACCTCTCCTTAGTTTATCTTTTGTTCAATCCAGGAAATTTTCAACTCCGACGATGCAACGAGCAGAACACTCAGACACCATTCTGGAACTTCTGTTCGAGAGTTCACGAACGTCATGTCTGCCATGTCCTTTCGTCAAGGTCACTACCAACTTATAAATATATATTCAACATAATATAATCTTTCTTTCAAACACGAGACGACTATTCTGGGAACTTTTTTAAGATTCCTCGTATAGTGTCTCCTCGAGGGGAGGCAGCGAGTGCTATATCCTTTTTCTCAGATCTGTGTGCTGAGGCCCGATTTGGAGCACATGTTCTTCTGTCATGTCTGCCAGGGAGATGTCTTCCTCTACTTCTTCGGCCTTCGGTCTGCAAAGCACGGTGTACTGTAGTTAAAGCGATTCTGTGATTTTTTAGCCTTTCGCCCGACACATCCGCCGATTTCAGCCATCTTTTTTTTAAGCACCTGCTTTGCCTTTCCTATTCTCATATCCAGACTACACTATCGCAGCCTGTTTCCAGGGCCGCCGCTTGGAGGCGGAATAGCGACTTGGTCTGCTACGGTTCACTAACCCTGATGCAAGCAGCCAGCTATGAATCGAAGGCTCATGTCCCATCTTTCACTGTCGCATCGTTGGCCACTAATGGAGCTTCAAACACTTCCTCCTCTGCGGCAGTGCAAGCACAGCTACATTTTAATAGACAATTACAAATATTATTCAAATAACGCGATAAACATGAACATGCGTGTTCTTGAATTGCATAATAGTTAAATATTACAAGGTTATATATTTGCACTTTTTTTGTCTATCCCCAATGGTTCTAAAACTGTCACAATATGAGGGTGTCTTAACTTAACTTAACGTCTTTATACTGGTTTAGAAGACCCTGCAGAGTCTGTATACAACCAGTTTCATTTACATCACCCTGCTCTAAAAACTATGGGCATCGAATTTATTCTTAAATGCATTAACTGTCCCTGCCTCCACTACTTCCCCTGGCAATGCATTCCAAGCATTCACATTCATTCTTCTTCGTTGTTGTCGTTATATTTCATCTCAGATGACCACATCTATCAGATTACCACATTTATTCCTTTCATATAACGCAGCCTGGCCTAGGAGATAAATATCTGTTTCCCATTCCCAGAGCACCCAGTTCGAATCTCGCCGTTTAGTTTGAAATACACTTGGGTTTTTTTCTTTTCACTGTACGATCGCTCCCCCATGTACCGAAAGTAATAGCAGATTGTCAAGAAACTTATAACAGTCAAATAGGTTGGCCTTTGTAAGAAGTGACATGCTACTTACCAAACAGTTGGTCTCCCATTTAACCCAACTATTGTCCCTCTCAGATTTATCTCACAAACAGCCCCCCCCCCCCACCCACCACAACCCTAACAATTGTCCCTCTCAGATTTCCCTCACGAGCAGTTTGCCCCCTAACACCCCCCACAACCCCAGCTATTGTCGCTCTCAGATTTCCCTGACGAACAGATTGTCCCCTGAATAACCGCAACTATTGTCCCTCTCAGATTTCTCTCAGGAGAAGTTTCTCCCCCCCCCCGACCATAACCCCATCTATTGTCCCTCTCAAATTTCCCTCACAACCAAACAGTTTGTCCCCACCATAACCCCACCTATTGTCCCTCTCAAATTTCCCTCACAACCAAACAGTTTGTCCCCACCATAACCCCACCTATTGTCCCTCTCAAATTTCCCTCACAACCAAACAGTTTGTCCCCACCATAACCCCACCTATTGTCCCTCTCAGATTTCTCTGACGAACAGAATAATCGCAACTATTGTCCCTCTCAGATTATCTCACGAGCAGTTTGTCCCCCCCCCCCCAACCATAACCCTACCTATTGTCCCTCTCAGATTATCTCACGAGCAGTTTGTCCCCCCCCCCCAACCATAACCCTACCTATTGTCCCTCTCGGATTTCTCTCACGAGCAGTTTGTCCCCCCCCCCACCCCCAATAACCCCAACTATTGTCCCTCTCAGATTTCCCTCACGAGCAGTTTGTCACCTCCCCCCCCCCCACCATAACCTCACCTATTGTCCCTCTCAGATTTCCCTCCCAACTAAACAGTTTCTCCCCTAAATAACCCCCAACTATTGTCCCTCTCAGATTTCCCTCCCAACTAAACAGTTTCTCCCCTAAATAACCCCCAACTATTGTCCCTCTCAGATTTCCCTCCCAACTAAACAGTTTCTCCCCTAAATAACCCCCAACTATTGTCCCTCTCAGATTTCCCTCCCAACTAAACAGTTTCTCCCCTAAATAACCCCCAACTATTGTCACTCTCAGATTTCCTTCACGACCAAACAGTTTGTCCATCTCAAGTTTCTCTGATGGCCATGGGCGGATTAACCATTAGGCAAAATAAGCAAGCGCTGAAAGAACCAATTGAAAAAAAACAAACTCACATCAAGCAACAACAAAAACTGATAATCCAAGGCCTTAGGGTGTTTTTGCTGCACAATCCTTCTTGGACCTCCAAGATATTGTCAGGTAATGAGGGAGCTGTTCCTCAGCAATGTGGTTAATATTGTGCGGGTTCAAACCCTGCCTCAAGTCGTGTAGCCATATCTTAAAGTGACTAGTGGACGATTGGATTGTTCCTGTCCCCTGAAGTCACCCCCGTGCAGCCATGTTGGAAGACTGCATTGTTCCCGTCCCCTGAAGTCACCCCCGTGCAGTCATGTTGGACGACTGGAATGTTCCTGTCCCCCTGAAGTCATCCCCGTGCAGTCATGTTGGACGACTGGATTGTTCCTGTCCCCCTGAAGTCATCCCCGTGCAGTCATGTTGGACGACTGGATTGTTCCTGTCCCCCTGAAGTCATTCCCGTGCAGTCATACTGGAAGACTGGAATGTTCCTGTCCCCCTGAAGTCATCCCCGTGCGGTCATGTTGGACGACTGGATTGTTCCTGTCCCCCTGAAGTCATCCCCGTGCGGTCATGTTGGACGACTGGATTTTCCTGTCCCCCTGAAGTCATCCTCGTGCAGTCATGATGGAAGACTGGATAGTTCCTGTCCCCCTGAAGCCATCCCCGTGCGGTCATGTTGGACGACTGGATTGTTCCTGTCCCCCTGAAGCCATCCCCGTGCGGTCATGTTGGACGACTGGATTGTTCCTGTCCCCCTGAAGTCATCCCCGTGCGGTCATGTTGGACGACTGGATTGCTCCCGTCCCTTGGTTGTCTCTTTCCTGATCAGCGAGTCACGCTTGAGCAGGGTTGTTGGTTGTACTACTTCTGTCCGGCTACGTTACACCCCCCTCCCTCTGCCTCCGGTAATTTCTAGTTGACTTGTTATTTGCTGTCCATCCGGGTAAGTTTAGGAAAGGTACTATTGACAGCAGCATAGATGGCGCCTAACAAGCTACGAGTCTACTTTGCCCTAGTGTTTGGGTCTATTAATATGGACACACACATCGGTTAACCACAATCTGCGGCACTTATTCCAACGCAGCCGAGTAATAAGCTGCTCGAACCTAGTCTGATAAACAGGAAATCCTCATCCATGTTATATCCACCTTTGGATCAAGATTCTGAGCAGCGCATGAGCTGCAGTGGTCAGCGACCCATAGCTGACTGCTAGCGTCAGGGCCAGCGACCCATAGCTGACTGCTAGCGTCAGGGCCAGCGAACCATAGCTGCCAAGACCCTTCTACACCTCCTCGCGGTGATCCTGGAAAACAGGCTGGAGCAGGGCAGACTGGCTAAGGAGAGGGGATCGAAGAGGGAATGCTAACCCGGTACTCAAAAAATGCTTGCTTAAGTCGGATGTGTTTGACCGAAAGGTGCAAATATCGCAGTCAAGCTGTAAACTACGACCAAACGAAGTCCATTATCTGGACTACATTCTGCTACTTAAGCCCGTTCAGGGTTTGGTAGCGGGAGATTGAGAACGAACGAAACCAAGCCAAGCCAAACCAAACCAAACCAAACCAAACCAAACCAAGCCAAGCCAAACCAAGCCAAGCCAAGCCAAACCAAGGCAAACCAAACCAAGCCAAGCCATATCCACCTCAATCCAGATCGGCCCGTGTAGAAGTACACTGGGGCCTTATCTGGGCTGTTTACTACTATACTAGCATCTGAGAGCCTTGTACAGAACCTACAGTTTGAACCTCTGCAACAAGCTCTGAAGTACGTACATTCATCTATGAAGGATCTGATCTGAAGAGACGTGGGGAGACGACGTTTCTTGCTTTTGAGATACAATGTTGTGAGTTTCTGTTCAGAGCAACAGCCGTTTGTTTGGCTGTCCACTGTGTCTGGCTACTTGCCTGAGGTTGGGCGAGGGAGCAATATTGGTAGCAGACAACGCTGAGTTGTGAAAATGCACAGTATCTTGGTGCTGTCATATGTAGGGGTGGTTCTGTGCTTACATATATTAGTGGGTCTGTGATGTCATGTACATTGCTGGTGGATCTGTCCGGTTATGCATATTGATGGATCTGCCCGGTCATGTATATTGCTGGTGGATCTGTCCGGTCATGTATATTGATGGTGGATCTGTCCGGTCATGTATATTGATGGATCTGTCTGGTCATGTATATTGATGGTGGATCTGTCCGGTCATGTATATTGATGGATCTGTCCGGGCATGTATATTGATGGATCTGTCTGGGCATGTATATATATGGATCTGTCCGGTCATGCATATTGATGGTGGATCTGTAATGTCCTTATATTGATGGATCTGTCTTGTCACATATACCGATAGACCTGTGATGTACTCTCCGTCTCCTTCCCTCTCTCACAACCTCTCTATCCCCCTCTTTCCATACCCCCCTCTCCCACCCCTTCACTTTAATTACCCCTGGACGTACAAAAGATGTACACAAATTAATTAACAACTCACAAATTATTAATCTCTTCTCTGGACAAACTGAACAAAACAAAATGGAAAGAGGACAGCTCAAGAACTTTGTAAATTTTTGTTTATTTCTAAATATCCCGAATAATACAATACACAAATAAATAACATACATTCTTTCCCATACACATAAATCAGAGTGGGCTATCCTCTTAATGCCCACATGAGACAACAATGACTTGTTCGTGGGCCAGTTATGATCAAATCTAATGTACGGGATCAAGATGCTGAGCAGCGCATGAGCTGCAGTGGTCAGCGACTCATAGCTGACTGCTAGCGTCAGGGGCAGCGAACCAGAGCTGCCAAGACCCTTCTACACCTCCACGCGGTGATCCTGGATAACAGGCTGCAACAGAGCAGACTGGCTAATGAGATGGGATCGAAGAGGGAATGCTATCCCGGTACTAAAAAAATGCTTGCAGAAGTCGAATGTGCTGGACCGAAAGATGCAAATATCGCAGTCAATCTGTAAACTATGACACAACGCATTCCGTTCTCTGGACTACATTCTGCTACTTAGGCCCGTGTCAGGGTTTGGTAGCGGGAGATTGAGAACGAACGAAGCCAAGCCAAGCCAAGCCAAATTTGATATATAAACTTTGTGGTGTGACATTGAAAATCTAGAATAATCCCGCAAGTATTCATCCGGCCAAACCTACTGTTTATCTCCATCCCAAGCGAGAGAGTGTTGCAGATGGCAGACCCCAAATAATTGAAGCCGTTGACGATCCCCAGAGTGACGCAATCAATCTTTATGCAGGGAGGGGGCGGGGGGAAGTGGCAATACCCTGTGGGCAGACATTTTTCTTTTCTAGACTTCTGGGAAGCCCATACAGCTTGCACCTTTCGGCGAATCTGCTTCCGTCTCTGTAGGACATCCTCACTGTTGGTCATCAGAAGCAAGAATGTTGACAATAAACACCCAAAGCCCTTGTAGAATATTACCCAGGTATGTGCCTACCACCTCAGAAATAGAGAGGCGAAAAGAAAACTTCAGATTAGGTGGCAAAGGCGGGAGCTTGAACACTGCACTCTCCCAAATATCTGGTCGTGAAGTTAGGCCGCACATTGGCCTACATGACGCACTGCGCTCTCCGAAATATCTAGGCTTGAAGTTAGGCCGTACATTGGCCTACATGACGCACTGTGCTCTCCGAAATATCTAGTCTTGAAGTTAGGCCGCACATTGGCCTACATGACGCACTGTGCTCTCCGAAATATCTAGGCTTGAAGTTAGGCCGCACATTGGCCTACATGATGCACTGTGCTCTCCGAAATATCTAGGCTTGAAGTTAGGCCGCACATTGGCCTACATGACGCACTGTGCTCTCCGAAATATCTAGGCTTGAAGTTAGGCCGCAAATTGTCTTACATGACACACTGCCAGGAAACAGAGAGTGAGATACACCCAAGAAATAATATCTTTCAAAAACTGGCCGGCACAACATGGAGGCACAGCCATGTCTCCTTCGGACATCTGCACTTGTCTTGTGTTTTTCCGTACCTGAATACGCTGCGCCAGTCTGGAAAAACTCTGCCCATACGAAACTAGCTGATACAGCAATAAATGAGGCGGGTCGGATAGTATCAGGATGCCTAAAACACACCCCCACTGATAAAATATATCCCATAATTTGCATATTGCATTCGCGATTCGAAGAAGGAGCGCAGCAGAAATCAAAAGAGAAAAACAGGGGCACAACCCAAGGCCCCCAATGTTTGGACATCAGGTACAGAGCACAAGACTCAAATCCGGACATGGCTTTCTAAAATCAACACAGCCCATACATGCAAACCCTGAAAGTCGCAGTATCGAGCGGTGGCACGAATTGATGCAGACCCCAGAGATGGCACGAATTGATGCAGGCCCCAGAGATGGCACGAATTGATGCAGGCCCCAGAGATGGCACGAATTGATGCAGGCCCCAGAGATGGCACGAATTGATGCAGGCCCCAGAGATGGCACGAATTGATGCAGGCCCCAGAGATGGCACGAATTGATGCAGGCCCCAGAGATGGCACGAATTGATGCAGGCCCCAGAGATGGCACGAATTGATGCAGGCCCCAGAGATGGCACGAATTGATGCAGGCCCCAGAGATGGCACGAATTGATGCAGGCCCCAGAGATGGCACGAATTGATGCAGGCCCCAGAGATGGCACGAATTGATGCAGGCTCCAGAGATGGCACGAATTGATGCAGGCCCCAGAGATGGCACGAATTGATGCAGGCCCCAGAGATGGCATGAATTGATGCAGGCCCCAGAGATGGCACGAATTGATGCAGGCCCCAGAGATGGCACGAATTGATGCAGGCCCCAGAGATGGCACGAATTGATGCAGGCCCCAGAGATGGCACGAATTGATGCAGGCCCCAGAGATGGCACGAATTGATGCAGGCCCCAGAGATGGCATGAATTGATGCAGGCCCAGAGATGGCACGAATTGATGCAGGCCCCAGAGATGGCACGAATTGATGCAGGCCCCAGAAATGGCACGAATTGATGCAGGCCCCAGAGGTGAAACTTCCGGAGGAACCTGTCCCCTGGACATCATCTACCATACACAACATGGAAGTCGCTGAACAGACTCCGAACTGGTGTATCACGGTGCAAGAGGGAATATGGAACGATGTGGACACACAGATCATGACACACGTGACTATGGCACAAAACAGGACCCAGACCACCTGATGTCCTGCCCCAACCTCCAGAAAACCTGCAATAGGTGCTACATGCTGGAGGCAAATGACAAGGCAATCCATGTCGCTGGATACTGGATGCATGCTGTATGACGTCCTGCTTGGACAGGGGAAGTAAGTCAGTACCATTACCGTATCATCCACAAATAGCGTCCCCCTAACTAGCATCACCCTCCCATTAGTCCTCGCAGGCAGTCGGAACAGCCGCCCACCTGGTGCAAAGAGAAGAAGACCCCAAGAGGATCGGTGCAAGCACACATCCCTGCTTCACCCCACTCTTGATGGGAAAGAAGTAATAATAGCACTATCTTCCCCGACCTTTTAAAACAATGTTTTTATAATCACAGATCCACAATCCCTTACAACATTCGCTTCATGATATTGACGTCTGAACTTCATGGTTCCTTCACTTTAACCCATTGTGTGTGTTCATCGAATCGTCTTTTCTGTAAGCATTTCTATCTTTACCATTGACATGTATTTGCTACGTCGCTGGTTTAATATACTCAATCCACACCAACAAAAAAACTCTGATTGTAAGGTCAGGCATCCCGTAACCAGTGAGGTCGTTGGGACCTACACGAAGACATCCTCACAACACCACGCCACCCCTCTCTGTCAGCGGCCGCTGCCTGTGCCTCTTCTGGTCGGAGATTGGTCCATTCTTTTATGTTGTCCTCCCATCTCTTTTTAGGACGGCTTCTGCGTCGTCTGCCTTGCACCTTTCCGCGGAGGATTGTATTTTCAAGACCGTTTGATCTCGTTATGTGACCGTACCAAGCGAGTTTCCTTCTTTTGACAGTTGCCAAGGGATCTTTAAAATGCCCTATTGCTGTTATAATTCTATCTCGTATTTCCTCATTTGTAATTCGATCTTTGTACGTGACGTTTAAAAGTCTTCGGAAACATCTCATCTCCAAGGCCTGTATCCTTCGCTGAAGGTCAGCTGTAACTGTCCATGTCTCACAAGCATAGAGGAATATTGACAGGACCAGTGAACGCATTAATCTGATTTTCGTGCATAGTGCTAACCGTTTATCTTGCCAGATTCTGTTAAGCCATGCAAGCGCCGCTATTGTCTGTGCTATTCTGGCCAATACTTCACATTTTGATCCTTCATCACTGACAATCGACCTTAGATATTTAAAACGGTCAACCACTTCGAGTTCCTGACCGTTAGCTTTTATCCTGCTGTTGACGCCCTCGGCGTTGTTGGTCATAATTTTTTTCTTTCCAGCGTTTATCTCCATACCATAGTAAAGAGCTGTTTCATCGAGCCTTCTGACCCATTCTTGGAGTTCTGCTTCTGAACCCGGCAACCCGTCAATAACATCTGCAAAACGAAGGTTGGTAATCGTTCGGCCCCCTATCTTGACAGTACCAACGTGACCTCCAAGTGCCTAACTCATAATTCCCTCACGGAATATATTGAAAAGAGTTTTTTGGGATTGTAATGTGGGCTTCTTATTTGTTATTGTTGTTAAACGCATATGTGTAAGTAGAACCACAATAATAACAATAATGCTCGCCTAGACGTCCGGGTTCCGTTGCGTCTGTCGGTCACATCCATGACCCCTGTTGCGGCCTGGTTCCAGGCCGGATGTGGAGGTCCATATTTATTGGAGCCACACTGTACGGGGACAGCTTCTTCTGTGCCTTCATCCGATCGGGGGAAGATTTTTGGCGCCGAGAAACGACTTGTGAAGTATCTTGTGGGCCGGGGTTTCCTGGTCCAGTCGTACAACATGACCGAACAATGAAACTCGGCGACGGTCCAGTATTTCTGAAATTGGGAGAAGGCCTTTTTAAGCGGAAACATCCACGTTGTGGATAGAACTGGCTCATACACTTTTCTTTGAATTCACATTTGCTTTTCTGTCGTTGTTCCTTACTTACATTTGTACGTTCTGAAACATCTTTTTGTCATCCTATTTCTTTGTTTCCCTTGCCAATGTTCTTATTGTCACAAACAAGCACGTACTAGGCCAATTGATGCTTATATAAAATATACACGATAGATCACATTCATTACTATCACATGTTATGTCACATTCATCAATGTTGCACGTGGCAAGTGGTTCTCAGACTTTCAGAGACGGTAGACCCCTTTAAAAGTGATTCTGCTTAGACGGACGCTTCCAGACATATGCAACACAGGCACGCCAGCGCAGAAAAAATGCTTTATAGAGACGTTCTATAGAAGTCACGCTTTCTGGTCCGGTCTTTATAGAAATGATGGTATATAAATATACATCCAAAGAAGTGATGCTTTATAGACGGGCCTCTATATAATGAATGCTTTATAGATATTCTTAGGATTCTTAGTTGACCTGTACTTCTACAGTGGTATACGCCCCTGTGCTGGTCCCACTTAGTTGACCTGTACTTCTACAGGGGTATACGCCCCTGTGCAGGTCCCACTTAGTTGACCTGTACTTCTACAGGGGTATACGCCCCTGTGCAGGTCCCATCTCTGATGTGAGCTGGGTGTAGCCAGGAGAAGGATTTCCTGCTTAGCGGGTTAGGCTCGAGCAGTTTATTACTCCACTGTGGAGGGTGGTTAGCTAATGTGCAATTTCAGCTTAATAGACTTAAACACTATAACAAAGTAGATCCGCGGCCTGTTAGGCGCCATCTATGCTATTCTTAACAAACCAATTAAACTGGCCGGTGTTATTCCCTATGCCATGTCACACAGTTAGCTGCCTCTTACGACATACTCTCTGTGGGGCAGTGGTGCTATTCCTGTCCTTTTCATACACACAGATCCAGGCGGACCACTCGGGATTTATAGACATCTTCTATATAATGGATGCGTTATAGACAGACATCTACAGGTGGTGATTTATATACATCACAATTACACCTCAAAATGAAAAAAGTCTAAGTAGAAGAAGATTAGAGTACCAACTCTTGTGCACCGCTTAAAAACATTTCATCGTGAAAATGGTTCTAGTCTACGTCAGCGATCGAACTTAAAAGCGGGACCATGCCCTAAAAAAGGCTGAGAACCCTTGCGTTGTCATATACTGGTTACGTTTTTTAATTGCAAAAAACTCGTCTTGCAGTTTGTCAATGTCGCTTGTACTAGTTCTCACACGTCACGTCGACGGCCCTGGATTTTATCTTCCGCGTAATATGTGGGCCGCCTTTTCTCCAATCATGACCACAGGTGTGTGCGTGTTGCCCGACACGATGTCCGGCATGATAGAAGTGTCGGCCACACGAAGACCTTGAACCCCGATGACCCTGTGGAAAAGACGAAAGTGATTGGTTGAAAACGGGTTCAAATTTGAAGGCATCATTCATTAACCAATCAAAACCGTTCAGTCCCCTATGAAGCAGAGGTCTCTAACATCTAAACGTTATGCGCTTCTACTCTGTGTCTTCAGTTTCAGGTCCGAACTAGAGCTGCCAAGACCCTTCTACACCTCCACGCGGTGATCGTGGATAACATACTAAAACAGAGCAGACTAGCTAAGGAGAAGGGATCGAAGAAGGAATGCTAAGCTGGTACTCAAAAAATGCCTGCTGAGGTCGGATGTGTTTGACCGAAAAGTGCAAATATTGCAGTCAAGCTGTAAACTATGACACAACGCATTCTGTTCTCTGGACTACAGTCTGCTACTTAGGCCCGTGTCATGGTTTGGTAGCGAGAGATTGAGAACGAACTAAGCCAAGCCAAGCCAAGCCAAGCCAAGCCAGATCTGTCCATGTTTTCCCTAGCTCCTTAATTGTTCTCTCCGTCTTCCTTCTCCGTGTGTGTTTTGATCTGCCTCTACTCCTCTTACCCTGGGGATTCCAGAACAGAGACTGTCTTGTAGGATGTATACTGGGTTTTCTTAATATTTCGCCTATACATAATAATCGTGTTCTTCTCACCTTATTTCCCACTGATATCTGTCTGGTGCGCTCCAACAGCGTCCCATAAGTGATCTTAGCATACCATTTGGGGAAGAGGAGACTAACGTCTGATCAGGTAAAACATACTGATCAAGACCCCCATCTCGATTTAATTTTCCCTGAAAACAGTCTGGCTAAAGAGGGGTCGGGGAGCGGGAGTCAGCGTGATCTCCGTAGTAGTGAGCGTCACACAGGTTAAGTCAAGCATAGCACAACAGTCTGGAGGACTACGGCACACACAAACACACACACATCCACACACACACACATCCACACACACACCAAACGCACACATCGACACACACACACCAAACACACACACACACTAAACACACACACACCAAACACACACACACCAAACACACACACCAAACACACATACATCCACACACACACAGACAAAACACACAGACATCCACACACACACATCCACACGCACACATTCACACACACCAAACACACACATCAAACACACACACACATCCATACAAACACTAAACACACACACCAAACACACCCATCCACACACACACACCAAACACACACACCAAACACATCCATTAACACACACACACACCAAACACACACACATCCACACACACACATCCACACATACACAGACACACACACATCCACACTAACACACATCAACACACAAATTTGAGTCCAACAGTATAAGGGATATTCAGAAATCATTTTGTTAGAGCCGCAGACCCATGTATCTTCATTTATAATTTTAATTGCGTTTAACTATTTTAAAATCCTTACCTCAGCTGTGGGTCCACGACAGCCGTTGGGTCCCCGACCTTACCCATCTTACAAGTCCCTGATGGGTGGTAGATTGTGTGAATCTTCTGGCGAACCATGCATCCCCAGTACTCATCTGAATCATATTTGTACTCAGCGCAGAATCTGTTTGGTCTATCGACCGGTTTCGCTGCCAGTTTCTTCAGATACGAAGTGTTCATGAAACTCTTGCAGAGATTAATTCCTGGTGAAAGTTTGAATATGAAAATGATCAATTTCCTACCTAAAAATTTTTTTAAAAAATGAAAGGTTTGGCTTTCTGGTTTCATGAGCCTCGGTAGAGCAGCGGTTAGTACACTGTCTTCCAAGACAAGCGATCAGGGATTAATCCCCATTTGATGATTGATTTTTATTCCGATCGAATACCGGGTTCTGTAGTCGACTCAGGAACAGAGATTGGGTACCAGAAGAAATCTGGAAAGTAATGGCGGTTAGAGGAAGTACAGATTGTGGCCACTCTCAGATATGGGGGTGGCTTGAAGTTGTAGGGGTGTCTTCATGGGTGCCCCAACAAACTCACAGGTTACCAGAAGCCTTAGTCGCTTGCTCAAGGCTTAAGTGATTTCCTGTTCAAGTGCTTGAACTAAATTGTGTCTGGCAATCAAAATCATCATCAAGTGCCCCATCGGTTGGCGATCATGGACGTCCACTTCCTTTTATCACATGCGTCGTTTATCAGTCCAGCCGTTGATCATCTCCCGGGGTATTCCTTCAAATTGTCCAGCATTCTCTCTATTTGCCTCCCTCTGCCTCTCTTCCCTGCGAGTCTGCCCGTTATCATACCCCATCTTCTCCGGACATGCCCGAAAATGGATGATAAATATGTCCACATTCTTACCATAAGCTGGATTTGTGTCGGTGCCTCCTCAGGAACAATGCTATTACATATCCTTTCAGGCCATGCAACTATCAACATTCTGACAATACGCAAGATTAAAATACATCTGCTTTGTTTTGATTTGTGTTCTTCCATCTGACTTGTTGATGTTCGACGTCGGAGAACGTGCTGCTAGCGATGTATGACTGTATATATCAATATCACCATAAGCTCTTTTCGTCTTGTCAAATTATACTTCAGCTCGGGCATAAATATTGAGACCATGTGTTGTCCATGCAGTACGGTCCCTCTCGGCCTGTCTTGTTTGCTCCAAGGGAAAGGTGATACCAATACATAGCTGCAGAAGCTGCGGGATCAGAAGAGCAATGCTACATCTGTTCGCCTGTCGGGGCCTTAACTCCTAGACCAGCCGCAGGCTGAGGGCCTGGTCTGGTCTGCTCTGTCACAACACTCAGCTGAGTTTGTCTTTCCTCGCTCTAGGATAAGACATTGTAACCTCTTGCGTGTACTCCTTCGCACATCGTCAGTTGTCAGGTTTGGTAGACGCTGACCAACTATCAGAGTTATATATAGACACATACGAGATTTAGATTTTTACTTTTATTTTACATGTTTTTGCTTCACTAGTTTCTACTGGCGGAGGCACGGCTATTCCACCCCAGACCGTAGTCAATTGAGCGATATTAAGACGCATAAACCAGTGCTTGAATGCATGTGTGTATCTGTTTCTACCTAACCTGGTGTTTCCGTGATGTTCCTCCCGTTGTTCCTCGCTTTTTGATGACCCTCTCGTTGTTCTCCGTAGATAGTTGGCAGTTATTTTCATGTATTCTTCTTTTCCTTGGTTTACCCTGTCGGGTTTCTGAGGCAAAATATGCACAATTGTTTTCGTGGGACCATTTTGGGAATGAGTTTATTTATTTTTCCTTCATAATTTATCTGGACCCCTTTTATTTATTTATTATTTTATCTCCTGATTTATATATATATATTTATACTGTTTTATTATTTAAAAAATATGTTTTAAAATATTAATATTGTTTTCTTTTAAATATCAAATCATTTATCTACAAAACATTGTGAAGATGCAATGTAGTGAAGTGTACAATTAGGATGAATGAAATTGAATGATAATGAAAGATAACAAAATATATACTAAATACATAAGAATTAAAAGTACAATATTGAATAGATAAATGGGGACGGCGTGGCCTAGTGGTTAAGTGGCACGGCTCACAACCAGAAGGTGCTGGGTTCGTTCCCCATCACAGCACCGGCCGTTACCCCGAGGAAGCAAACCCTTAGAAAATGCAGGAGGAAGCAGACCCTTACATAAAATGCATGCTGAAGTCGGATGCACTGGGCCAACAGGCGCAAAATAAAAACCACAGTGCAACGCACACCCGCCTTGGGGAATAGAGAAATAAGGCGAACGCAAAAAATAAATAAATAAATAAATAAATAAATTGATAAATTAAATGATTTGGGTATTCCGTCTCTTGTGAGGCCCATCTGTGTTGACTTCCTTCTGTTGTGAGGCCCATCTGTGTTGACTTCCTTCTGTTGTGAGGCCCATCTGTGTTGACTTCCTTCTGTTGTGAGGCCCATCTGTGTTGACTTCCTTCTGTTGTGAGGCCCATCTGTGTTGACTTCCTTCTGTTGTGAGGCCCATCTGTGTTGACTTCCTTCTGTTGTGAGGCCCATCTGTGTTGACTTCCTTCTGTTGTGAGGCCCATCTGTGTTGACTTCCTTCTGTTGTGAGGCCCATCTGTGTTGACTTCCTTCTGTTGTGAGGCCCATCTGTGTTGACTTCCTTCTGTTGTGAGGCCCATCTGTGTTGACTTCCTTCTGTTGTGAGGCCCATCTGTGTTGACTTCCTTCTGTTGCGAGGCCCATCTGTGTTGACTTCCTTCTGTTGTGAGGCCCATCTGTGTTGACTTCCTTCTGTTGTGAGGCCCATCTGTGTTGACTTCCTTCTGTTGTGAGGCCCATCTGTGTTGACTTCCTTCTGTTGTGAGGCCCATCTGTGTTGACTTCCTTCTGTTGTGAGGCCCATCTGTGTTGACTTCCTTCTGTTGCGAGGCCCATCTGTGTTGACTTCCTTCTGTTGTGAGGCCCATCTGTGTTGACTTCCTTCTGTTGTGAGGCCCATCTGTGTTGACTTCCTTCTGTTGGGAGGCCCATCTGTGTTGACTTCCTTCTGTTGTGAGGCCCATCTGTGTTGACTTCCTTCTGTTGTGAGGCCCATCTGTGTTGATTTCCTTCTGTTGTGAGGCCCATCTGTGTTGACTTCCTTCTGTTGTGAGGCCCATCTGTGTTGACTTCCTTCTGTTGTGAGGCCCATCTGTGTTGATTTCCTTCTGTTGTGAGGCCCATCTGTGTTGACTTCCTTCTGTTGTGAGGCCCATCTGTGTTGACTTCCTTCTGTTGTGAGGCCCATCTGTGTTGATTTCCTTCTGTTGTGAGGCCCATCTGTGTTGACTTCCTTCTGTTGTGAGGCCCATCTGTGTTGACTTCCTTCTGTTGTGAGGCCCATCTGTGTTGACTTCCTTCTGTTGTGAGGCCCATCTGTGTTGACTTCCTTCTGTTGTGAGGCCCATCTGTGTTGACTTCCTTCTGTTGTGAGGCCCATCTGTGTTGACTTCCTTCTGTTGTGAGGCCCATCTGTGTTGACTTCCTTCTGTTGTGAGGCCCATCTGTGTTGATTTCCTTCTGTTGTGAGGCCCATCTGTGTTGACTTCCTTCTGTTGTGAGGCCCATCTGTGTTGACTTCCTTCTGTTGTGAGGCCCATCTGTGTTGACTTCCTTCTGTTGTGAGGCCCATCTGTGTTGACTTCCTTCTGTTGTGAGGCCCATCTGTGTTGACTTCCTTCTGTTGTGAGGCCCATCTGTGTTGACTTCCTTCTGTTGTGAGGCCCATCTGTGTTGACTTCCTTCTGTTGTGAGGCCCATCTGTGTTGACTTCCTTCTGTTGTGAGGCCCATCTGTGTTGACTTTCTTCTGTTGTGAGGCCCATCTGTGTTGACTTCCTTCTGTTGTGAGGCCCATCTGTGTTGATTTCCTTCTGTCTGGTCTTGGTGATTCAGGTTTTCACTGCTATCACAAATTTTTCCATCGCAGCCAGGTATTGCAGCTTGTAAGCGATTTTCTAACTTTCGTGGGCCACTAGTAGATACTCAGTTGCACTTGTGCCCTCCAGCTGTCGCAGATAATTAGGTGGTGAATGTGTGGTAGGCTCAGGAATAGAATATCAAATATAAAATAACCATCTCAATATATAGTCTTAGCCATAATGCAGATTAACAAAGGTTGTTGCCCTTGTGCATGTCTCAATTCTTGTGCGAGATGTTCGTAGCTGGGTGGTGTATTCCTCTACTTAACTGGCTGGGCTCGAGCAGACTGCATTTTGGGGGGATTTGCTTGTCCCAGCTAACTTTCCAGTCGGTTCTGTCTCGGGTACGGGTTGTCCAGTGGAAAGCTAACTTGTTTGTGCTAGGATCGAGAGGGTTGTTTGTCATCTAGGAGGTTTTTTCTGGCCGGGTGGGTACAGCCGAGTGGTTGGTGTGTTCTAGCATTCGTCTTTCCTTTGGACTACATGACCAGCCCAGCGGTGCTTGGAGTTGTTGACATGCTGGATGACATCCTTGATGTGTGGCAATGCCCGGATGTCATTTTTGTGTAAGCCAGCTGGCACTGTTGCCTAAGTGATAGGCCCATGAGACGTCGCTCAAGCAAGGCATGCGTTGTCCTTAGATGGTTCTTCATGGATTTTGCCAGAGACCCGGTTTCATTTTCATAGCACAGCGCTGGTAGGACCACCGAGTCGAATATGTCTACTATACTTATATTTGTCTATCTACATATCTATTTTTACTTACTAAGGCGCTCCTCTTCTACCGTGAGGTGTAGAGGTTTGCCAGAGAGAACGTCACGCTGCTCTATCCTCCGTCTTTTTCCTAACCCCTTTCCAATCCAGCCCTCGATCACTTAGGTACTTTCGTATGTTGTCTTCCCAACGTACGTTGGGATGTCCTGGGGGTCTGCGTCCTTGACTTTTGATCTCCCATGATCACTTTGGTATCCGATCTTCTTCGATTCTACAGACATGGCCAAACCATTGTAGCTGGGACTGCTCCACTCGTGTCTTCAGGGGTTGAACTTCGAGATTGCTACGTATTGTCTGGTTATGTATTGTCTACATATCTATACGTTTATAAATATCTGATCATCATCATGTGTCAATGGATCTCCAGCTGTCTCACGCCAAGCTGGTACACTCAGTTAAACTGTGTCCCAACCATATCCTGATGTTGTCTGCCCATATGTACCCCTGTCGCCCTCTGACTGTCGTATCCTCCCCTCTCCCCTCCAATATGATCTTCATCATTTTGTTTTTATTTTTCTGCTTTTTATGTTCTTCAGAAGTATCTTCTCCACCCCACATTTCAATGGCTTCAGTCCTCTTATCCATTTTCTTTTCAGAGTCCAGGTTTCTACTCCATACAATGAAACTAAATACACATAGCATTTTATGATTCTCATTTTCAGTTTCTGGGATATTTTCTTGACAGAAGTGTATGTCTCATGCTGTAAAATGTTTTCTTTAGCTAGTTGGTTAGTTTCTTTTCCACTTCTGCCGTTGAAAGTTGTGGGTAGATTAATTTGTCTGTTCTGCGCCGTGTGTTGTGTCGGTCAATGTGAATTTGCGTCGCTGTACAATCACTCTAATGTAATCTATCCACCTGCCTAGCAGCCACCCCCTTGCGCTGTAGCCGGATCTACCAGCGTTGTAAGACATCAGTGGAAGATGATGATGGTGCATTTTCAGGAAATGACCAAACCAACGTATTTTCTGCCTGGAAATGTATTTTACCCAAGCCGCAGTGCCCGCAATACTTCGAATGTCGTCGTTCCCCATTCTGTCTCTCTCTCTCCTGGTAACACCGATGACCTTCCTTAAACACTTCATTTCACAAGTTAAAATTCTGCTTTCTCGCGCCACTGGACATGTTTGGCACTGTTTGGCCATGTTTGGCACTGGTAGCACAGAGTCGGCATAAATACACTGTTTATCAGCTGTGGCTTTGTTGCCAAACTAATGCTCGGGTGTCTAAGCAGTGGGGACAGCTGATAAGTCACCTCTTTCTGCCACCTTGTCTCGATTTCCCTGCCGACCTTGCCGCCTGCAAAAAAAAAAAATACTTCCAAATACTTGAACTCATGGACCTGTTGAAGAGCGATATGATTGACACTTTAAAGAGCGATATGATTGACACTTTAAAGAGCGATATGATTGACACTTTAAAGAGCGATATGATTGACACTTTAAAGAGCGATATGATTGACACTTTGCCATTGCGATTCTCTTAATGATTTCTCCCTTTCGCATTTGTCATCCACTGATATCAGCTGACCAAGGTATAAATAACTGCATGACGTCAGCTAATAGATTTACAATCTTGTAACTATCTACATACCTCTAACCAATAAATCTACATCTTCTTGTCTGTGGAGGTAATTTGGATCAATGATGGGGTGGTCGAAGGGGTCCCTGGATCGCAGCTTGATGGTTCCAATGCTAGCGGGTCTCAGCAAGGACGACTCACAATTAAACATATCTACGTGTGTCTCCCTGAGGCTGGATTCTTTCAGTGTCTGTGAGTACGTTAACATATGTGCATGTTATTGAGCGTTGGACATTGTTGTTTCAAAACACTTACTGGCAAGTCTAAGTCGTTTCAAGTCATCTTTAATGCTACTCGAGTCAAGTCTCGGATCATATTTAGCAAATCAGGTCAGGAGTCTTCAGATGCTATGTCGTTTAAGTCAAATTTCGAGTTATCTTTAACAAAACTCGAGTCAAGTCTGAGGTCATGTTTAGCAAGTCAGGCCAGGAGTCTTCAGATATCATGTCAGATCTAAATTCAAGTCTCGAATCGTCTCAATTCTTCTTCTTCTTCTTCTTCTTCTTCTTCTTCTTCTTCGTACGCAGTCAGACAGTAACCATTATTTTTTCGAAAAAAGCGGCGGTCATCCTGAGGCTGTCGCCACTGCCATAGAGCTTGTCTTGCAGTTCCACTGGTGATGGCCCCATCTGCTCTCTCTGATCCTCGTATGTCGGGCAGTTCTGCAGCAGATGTTCAGCGGTCATTTTACCAGTACCGCACGGGCATTCGTCGGTACACCCCATCTTCAATTTGTTGAATAGGTGGTACCTCAGTCTATTGTGGCCAGTGCGAAGTCTGAAGACAACGACCTGCTCTCTTCGGTTCAACTGGTAATAGGCATCGTTTTTGGTGTAACCAGTATGTTCGGTTTCCCATTTGGTCATGTATCTGGCTTTGATAAGCCGTTTTGACTCTTCGTACGTCATACTGGTATCTGTTTGTGGTAGTCTTGCACCTTCTTTTGCCAGTCTGTCTGCCTCCTCGTTGCCTTTGATGTTGCAGTGTGATGGGACCCACTGTACCACTACCCTTTTTGGTGCGGACTGCTGGCACAGTTTGCAGAGTGCTGCTCTTAAGTCATTAAGCTCAGTGTTTTTCTGGCTTTTTAGCGCTGTGACTACGGCGAGAGCATCTGTAAGCAGGACTATATGGCTTTCATTTTCACTGTGTGTCACCATTTCTTCCACTGCCGCCCTCAGTGCCTCTGCCTCCGCTCTGAAATTGCTTGTATACTTACCAGTAGCGAATGACAGTGTTATTTTTCTGCCATTTGGTAGGTTCAGGAATGCTCCTGCCCCTCCGTTCTGTGTTGTGTTTGTTACAGAACCGTCGGTGTATGCATGGGTCCAGTCCATGCTTGGGTAGCTTTTCGTTATGAAGCTTAGGGTAGTATATCTCCTTTCTTTTTCAGTCTGGCAGTTTTTGTTTGTAATACCTGGTATATTTTCTACCACCTCTGGAAATATATCCTGCCTCCAGGTAGGTTTTCGTACAGTAGTGATGGGTTTTGGTGTTGTTAGTGCGTTTATGGGATCTTCGTGCATCTTTGCTTTGGCTATTTCTGCAAAGTTTCTCCGCTTTAGTTTCCCATTTCCCAAATTGTTTAGTCTCTGGTGCATTGGATGGTCGGTCAGTCTTCGGAGCTTCTCTGACTGCAGCTGGGCTCTGCAGTCTCTTCTATCGGTCATGGATTGCAGTTTTGTAATCTTTTCAAGTTCTACAATTGGCGTTGACTTCATGCCACCTGTTATAATTCTCATGGCTTGGTTTTGAAGTTTGCTAACTTTATCGAAGTTCGCCTTCGCTGCTGTTGTCCATGCCGCAATGCCATACTCGAGAACTGGTCTCACTCTTCCAGTGTACAGTTTCTTTAGTATGCCTTCGTCTGCTCCCCAGCTTGTGCCAGCAAGTTTCCTCATGATTGCCATTCTTTCTCTGGCTTTCATTCGGTTTCTCTCAATCTGACTTTTCCATGTCATGCGCCGATCACATGTGACTCCCAGATAGGTTGGGTTGTCGTTTGGCTGCAGGAATTTGCCATTTAGACTTAATTTGGTACTTTGGGGTTTTAATGAAAGCGAGAATATTGTGCATGTGGTTTTCTCCTCGTTTATTTTGACCAGCCATGAGTTCGCCCACTCTTCCAGCGATGTTAGGGCCTGCTGCATCCGATTTCTTGCTATGGTGAGATTCTTTTCAGAGGTCCACATAGCCAGACCACATAGCTTCTTCCATTTCGCGCATTGTTAATTTGGCCATCATGTGCTCTTCAGGTGCCATATTCATGTTTTCGTGCCCCTTTAGCTCTTCGCTAATGTCTGTATGCTTATCTGCAGGGACCTCTATGTGGTTTGCTCTGGCATAGTGATCGACAAAGGCGTTTGCGGCATTCTTACCTGTGATCAAGTTCTCGCCCTGCTTGATAGTAATTTGTTTATTTGACGGGGTTTCGTCGTTCATGGCTCTGACTAGCTTCCATAGCTTGTTCCCGTCTTTGTCCAGGTTTAGACTTTCCGTTTTATTTTTGCAGCTTTCTCTTGCTGTTTGCTTGAGAGTTGTTTGTACTTCGCCGTGGCGGCTTTGAGGGCGATGTTTGTTTGTTTTTTTTTTTTTTTTTTTTTTTTTTTGCGTTCGCCTTATTTCTCTAATCCCCAAGGCGGTGTGCGTTGCATTGTGGTTTTTATTTTGCGCCTGTCGGCCCAATCCATCCGACTTCAGCATGCATTTTATGTAAGGGTCTGCTTCCTCCTGCATTTTCTAAGGGTTTGCTTCCCCGGGGTAACGGCCGGTGCTGTGATGGGGATCGAACCCAGCATCTTCGGATTGTGAGCCGTGCCACTTATCCACTAGGCCACGCCGTCCCCTGAGGGCGATGTTTGCCTCCATGGATTTTTCTCGCTCTGCCATGTTCCTAGCATTTGTTACTGCATCTTCCACTTTCTGCAACTCATCATTCCAGTAGGGCTTATAGTTTTTCCTTGCCCCTCTTGGGATGGTTTCAGTGGCGGCTTGCATTATTGCCTTGCTTAGGCTCTCTACCATGGGCTTCATTTTGTTGTTTCGTGTGTTGATGGTTTCACACAGCCCATCTGTCAGGATTGCAAATCTGTCCCAGTCGGCTCGTTTGTAATTCCAACGTGGGAGCGGTTTTGTTTCCTGTGGGCCTACTTCCATGTCAATGGTTAGCCTGATCGGCCTGTGGTCGCTACCTGCCAGTTGGTTTAGCACCTGACGGTCTATTTTATGGTGTATGTCCTGTGTGGAGAAGGCCAAATCTGGAGTCGAGGTGATATGCCATGTTCTTGAATAGAAGCTAGGGCTATCCTCCGGCCTATTGATTAGGGAGAGATTAGGGACTTCGTCACCTCTGCTGTCTGTGTCAGAGTATCCCCATCTCTCCGAGTGGCTGTTGAAATCTCCAACTACTATGCAGTTGGAGTCTCTGACCTCCATACTCGAGAGCGATAGGTCTCTGTTTGGTGGTCCGTACAGATTGAAAATGCGGAGCTTCGTCTCTTGAGCCATTATGTCAACTCCTACAATTTCTGCTTGTCCGGTGTGATTGACAGATACCGCGCTACTCGGTATGCAGTTTCTGGTCAGTATCAGGACCCCTCCTTTGTGGCCTTCTCTATCTAGACGGAAGGTCTGGTATCCTCTGATTGAGAATTTATGATTATTGTTGAGGTGGAATCGTCTCAATTCAATTTCCTCTAAATCATAAGTCAACTTCTTCGTCTGAAGTCAAGAACCTCTAAATCTCAAGTCAAGACTCAGGTCAAGTTCCTCTATAAAAGTATCTTGAAGTCTAACGTCATATCAATCTAAATAAAATCTCTTCCGACCACTCAAGTCAAATGTCAAGTCATCACTTCAAGTCCATAATAAAGTACTAACTCGCCATTTGAGTCTCAAGTCAATTCCTTTAATTCTTAAACCAACAGCCTCTTAGTTTTCTTCTTCTTCTTCTTCTTCTTCTTCTTCTTCTTCTTCTTCTTCTTCTTCTTCTTCTTCTTCTTCTTCTTCTTCTTCTTCTTCTTCTTCTTCTTCTTCTTCTTCGTACGCTGTCAGAAGTGGACCTGTATTTTTTCGAAAAAAGCAGCGGTCATCCTGAGGCACCCGACACTGTCGTAGAGCTTGTCTAGTGTTGCCACTGGTGATGGCCACATCTGCTTTCTCTGGTCCTCGTATGTCGGGCAGTTTTGCAGCAAATGTTCAGCGGTCATTTTCCCGGTACCACACGAGCATTCGTCAGTGCCACCTATCTTCAATTTGTTGAATAGGTGGTACCTCAATCTATTGTGGCCAGTGTGAAGTCTGAAGACCACGACCTGCTCTCTTCTGTTCAACTGGTAATATACATTGTTTTTTGTGTAGCCAGTATGTTCTTTTTCCCATTTGGTCATGTATCTAGCTCTAATAAGCCTTTTTGACTCTTCGTATGTCACACTACTATCTTGTTGTGGTAGTCTTAGTTTTAAGCCAAGCCTCAAATCCAATGCATCCAAGTATTGCACAGGTAAAGTCAAAACTCTTTAAAGATAACATGAAGACCCAATTCCAGACCTGCTTAGTCTGAGGTCAACTGTCAAATATTTAGTTAACCCGTGGAGCCAAGTTCATCTGTTTAAAGTTGTTCAAAGTCAGATTTGACTGTCTTACGTCGAATCGCAAAGTCATCTCTTCGTCTGAAATCAAGTCCTAAATCTTCGGCCATCATCATATAGAATGTCATTTGCTAAAGGTCGCTCTCACAACAGCCGATTTATCGCTCTCACAACAGCCGATTTGTCGCTCTGACAACAGCCGATTTGTCGCTCTCACAACAGCCGATTGTAAGTCTCTCTAGCCAAAACGTCGCTCTCAACAACAGCCGATCTGTAAGTCTCTCTAGCCAAAACGTCGCTCTCACAACAGCCGATCTGTAAGTCTCTCTATCTCTAGCCAAAACGTCGCTCTCACAACAGCCGATTTGTAAGTCTCTCTATCTCTAGCCAGAACGTCGCTCTCACAACAGCCGATCTGTAAGTCTCTCTAGCCAAAACGTCGCTCTCACAAATGCCGATCTGTAAGTCTCTCTAGCCAGAACGTCGCTCTCACAACAGCCGATCTGTAAGTCTCTCTAGCCAGAACGTCGCTCTCACAACAGCCGATCTGTAAGACTCTCGATCTCTGGCCAGAACTCCCACCTCTGTGGCTGCCATCTTCAGGGCACAAGTCGTGATGCCTTGTGTCCATCTTCTACTTGGTCTGCCTCTGCTCCACTTTCCCAGCTATACCCTCCAGTGTCGTTTTCTCCAGGCTCTTTTATACGGCCGAACTATTTTTGCTTTCTGGACAAGATATTATTTACTAACCAAATTACCTCGATATACAGTTCTTTTGGATATCTGCATTTAGCGTTTCCCAATCCATAGTATTTTGAGCACTTTCCTGTAGCACTTTGGTAATCAGGGTAAGTCAATTCCCTGTAAGTACCAAGTTGTCTCAATCAAGTCCTTCTGTTTCATTTCAGGTCTCATGTTGTCAGCTACCATGTCAAGCCAAGTCCTTCTAAGGTCAAGCTTCAAGTCAAGTATATGCCCTCATTTCAAGTCTAAAGTAAAGTCATCCAAGTCTCTAGTCCAGTACCTCTAAGTATAAAGTCAAGTCTTTCTGTAACCTGTCAAATCTTAATTCTTCTTCTTCTTCTTCTTCTTCTTCTTCTTCTTCTTCTTCTTCGTACCCTGTCAGACATCAACCTTTATTTTTTTCGAAAAAAAGCAGCCGTCATCCTGAGGCTGTCGACACTGCCATAGAGCTTGTCTAGTGTTGCCACTGGTGATGGCCACATCTGCTCTCTCTGATCCTCGTATGTCGGGCAGTTTTGCAGCAAATGTTCAGCGGTCATTTTGCCGGTACCACACGGGCATTCGTCGGTGCCACCTATCTTCAATTTGTTGACTAGGTGGTACCTCAGTCTATTGTGGCCAGTGCGAAGTCTGAAGACCACGACCTGCTCTCTTCTGTTCAACTGGTAATAGGTATCGTTTTTTGTGTAGCCATTATGTTCGGTTTCCCATTTGGTCATGTAAATCTTAATTCAAGCCAAATAGTCAAGTCCCTTCAAGTCTTGAGTATCATTAAATCTTGTCACGTTTCAACTCGTATCCCTGAACTTCAAATCAGATCTCAAGTCAAGTCTATGCCTTCATTTCAAGTCTCAAGAAAAGTCATCCAAGTCTCTAGTCCAGTACCTCTAAGTATAAAGTCAAGTCTCTCTGTAACCTGTCAAATCTTAATTCAAGCCAAATAGTCAAGTCCCTTCAAATTTGAGTATCATTAAATCTTGTCACGTTTCAACTCGTATCCCTGAACTTCAAATCAGATCTCAAGTCAAGTCCCTCTAAGTCCCAAGTCGTCATCAGTGCCTCATATTTGCACAGCAGAGAAATCGTTGACTACAGAATAACATCAATTAAATGACCAACAATTTAATGCATCTTTGTTGTCAATATTTGACAATCAGTCAATCTTTAACATAAAGTTATTGCCCATCACAAGCATTGATGCCACAACATCAGACGGTTTTGTCTGAATAATGTGAAGTGCGCTGCATTTGCATTATAGTGAGGGAGTAAATGCGCTGGTCATCAATTTTACTCTTATCACGAGTTACCTTGGATCAGTGGCAAGACGATTGGTCGAGACGACTGGAGGTATTCTGTAGGCACTCTGGTCTTACCTCACTTGAGATCAGTCGTCGTCTGAAACTTGCGGGAATCGATGGCCTACCATTTTCGTTCATCACTGTGAGAGCCGAGTACCTTAACCTCTTGACTACAGCGAACCAGCAACACATAAATACGAGTATATAACACATGCGCCAGTAAATAGCTGCGCTTCGATCATCTCAAGAAATATGGTAAAAGCCTATATATTATCTGTGCGACACTTTGACAAATGTCACAAGCCGAAGCATTAGCTTAACGGACTGAATAAACATTTAAGTAAGCAAACAATGATCACCTCTTCACTGTAACCAAAGTGCCTCAGGGCATCGACTCTCCACGGAGTTTGGTGGAACATAATTTGAAGGTCTGGATAATTCCTTTTCTTGCTGTCTTCGCCCGTGCAGTCAAATACTTGAACTTCCACGTAATGGCTGGAGCTTAGCACACCTGTGGAATATGCAAAGATCTAATGTTATCAGGTAGATTCCGGCGTGGTGAGACTAGTGAGAGACATTCTCTTTCGCTTTCGCCTTCTATCACCCAGGTCTGCATAGGCCATCAACCAAGCCTCGTTCGCCTTCTATCACCCAGGAGTGCATAGGCCATCAACCAAGCCTCGTTCGCCTTCTATCACCCAGGTCTGCATAGGCCATCAACCAACCCTCTTTCGCCTTCTATCACCCTTCGGTGCATAGACCATCAACCAACCCTCTTTCGCCTTCTGTCACCCTACGGTGCATAGACCATCAACCAACCCTCTTTCGCCTTCTGTCACCCTACGGTGCATAGACCATCAACCAACCCTCTTTCGCCTTCTGTCACCTTACGGTGCAGACCATCAGCCAACCTTCCTTCGCCTTCTATCACCCTACGGTGCATAGACCATCAACCAACCCTCTTTCGCCTTCTATCACCCAGGGGTGCATAGACCATCAACCAACCCTCTTTCGCCTTCTATCACCCAGGGGTGCATAGACCATCAACCAACCCTCTTTCGCCTTCTATCACCCAGGGCTGCATAGGCACATCAGCAATCTCTCTAGCTGAGTACGCTGCGCCAGTCTGCTGAAAGAACTCTGCATATGTCAAACTGATCGATACATAATAAATTAGACTGGTCAGATAGTTACAGAGTGCCCAAAACTTACTCTAACTAAAAGAAAATATACTCCAAAATCGGTGTAGCTCCACCTGTGACGGTACTACTTCTTCTTCTTCTTCGTTCATCTTCAGACCTCAACTTCAATGACTCTAACGAAGCCAGCGGTCGACTAAGGCTTTGTATGCTTCCGTACAGCTTCTCGTGACTGGTATACGACCCAAGACACTCTACGCATGGACACCAGGTGCAGTACACAAGTCAACCCAATCCCTACAGACTTGTACCGAAAAATGGCGCATGGTAAAATGGAATGAACTGACGCAGGTTCCCTGGATTGGGCTGCGGGAAGAGCATACGTCTGGACACCACTTGCCTTATGGAAGATGGAAGTCATTAAATAGACTCTGAACTGGTGTATTACGATATGGGAAGAACTGAAAGAGATGGAGGGGGGAGGGGGGGGGGGGGGGGGGGTGGGGGGAGGGGGGGATACAGGGATGAGGAGACATGCGGCTGGAGAGCAACACAAGACCAAGACATCCCGATGATCTGTCCAAACCTTCTGGAACCATATGGATGACATGTTGAGGGGGAATGAAAAGACAATCCAGGTGGATGAGCATTGGATACATGATGTCTGATGTGGTGTCCAGGACAGAGGGAGTAAGTCGTGGTGTCCAGGACAGGGGGAGTAAGTCGTGTTTAGGACAGGGGGAGTAAGTCGTGGTGTCCAGGACAGGGGAAGTTAGTCGTGGTGTCCAGGACAGAGGGAGTAAGTCGTGGTGTCCAGGACAGGGGAAGTAAGTCGTGGTGTCCAGGACAGGGGGAGTAAGTCGTGGTGTCCAGGACAGGGGGAGTAAGTCGTGGTGTCCAGGACAGGGGGAGTAAGTCGTGGTGTCCAGGACAGGGGGAGTAAGTCGTGTCTAGGACAGGGGGAGTAAGTCGTGGTGTCCTGGACAGATGGAGTAAGTCGTGGTGTCCAGGACAGGGGGAGTAAGTCGTGGAGTCCAGGACAGGGGCAGCAAGTCGTGGTGTCCAGGACAGGGGCAGCAAGTCGTGGTGTCCAAGACAGGGGGAGTAAGTCATAGTGTCCTGGACAGGGGGAGTAAGTCGTGGTGTCCAAGACAGGGGGAGTAAGTCGTGGTGTCTAGGACAGGGGCAGTAAGTCGTGGTGTTTAGGACAGGGGGAGTAAGTTGTGGTGTCCAGGACAGGGGAGTAAGTCGTGGTGTCTAGGACAGGGGGAGTAAGTCGTGGTGTCTAGGACAGGGGGAGTAAGTCGTGGTGTCCAGAACATGGGGAGTAAGTCGTGGTGCCAAGCACAGGGGAAGTAAGTCATTGTGCCCAGCACAGGGGAAGTAAGTCATGTTGCCCAGGACAGGGGAAGTAAGTCAGTACTGGGAATTTCCAACAATAAATTCTAGGGATCATATGAGCATCGCTCTTCCTACCTGTTCCAAAGAGTTTTAGCTTGAGCCATGTCCACCAGGACTCTTGAACTTCTTTGGGGGCACTAACAACCTCATCAAGCGCTATGGAGTATTCAAAGAACAGGTGGTCTTGAAGGTTCTGCCCAACAGGCAGGTCGGCAACCACTGGGATCTGAAACGTGCAACATGCCGTCAGTCAAATATGTATTGACACAGATTGAAACTCTCAGGCTAGTGTCAAGTCAACAAACGCATACCTAATAACGTATATTTCAAGATGCCACTGATTGGATGATTCACTTCTTATTTTAGCAACAAAAACACAAACTGAAAGCCCTCCCTTCTTCTTCTTCTTCTTCTTCTTCTTCTTGTTCGTTTTCTTCTTCTTCTTCTTCTTCTTCTTCTTGTGCTTCTAGTCCGGTGAGGTTCGCCAAGGAGACTGTGCGTTTCAGGTCTTCGCCGGTCCTCCACATCTTTTCGAGCATGGTCGCTTTCCCAGGCAGGCCAGACAGCCTCTCTTTGGTCTGTTTAAGTGTGGCGGTCCTGCAGGATACGTTCTGGTGTTTGCTTGGGTGCTCCACAATCGCACGTGGTGGTGTCTATAAGATCCATTCTGTGGAGGTGGACCTTGAGACCTTGTCCCGTTCTGAGTCTGAAGATCTTTGTCTGTCCATCTCTGCTAAGTGTCTTTATGCTGTCTTTTTCTGGCGTGTATTCTTTGTGATGGTCTCTCCATTCTGTCCGCATGGATCATTTGATGAGTGTCATTGTTTCATTATAGCTAATGGATAATATATAGAGATCCAGGGAAATAAGGACTAATACCAAGTTAGTATTGCTTTACTTCAATGTTAAGACAGTTCTCCTGTATGGAGCAGACATTTGGAGAAAGACAATGGACATACAGAGGCAATTCCAGCCGTTCGTTAATAAATGTCAAAGGGAGGTTATTGTGTGTGGGCTGGCTGGACATGGTAAGCGATGAAGACCTGGGGGCAAGGAGCCGAGGCTGTGAGGCTGGTCTTCTGGTCGCTTAACCCTAACGTAAGATAGGACCTTGACCAGTCCATTTCAGCTGACCCTAACATAAAATGGGATCTTGACCAGTTCATTTCAGCTGACCCTAACGTAAGATGGGACCTTGACCAGTCCATTTCAGCTGACCCTAACATAAGATGGGACCTTGACCAGCCCATTTCAGCTGACCTTAATGTGAGATTGGACCTTGACTAGTCCTTTTCAGCAGACCCTAACGTGAGATTGGACCTTGACTAGTCCATTTCAGCAGACCCTAACGTGAGATTTGACCTTGACCAGTCCATTTCTACTGACCATAATGTGAGATTGGACCTTGACCAGTCAATTTCAGCTGACCCTAATGTGAGATTGGACATTGACCAGTCCATTTCAGCTGACCCTAATGTGAGATTGGACCTTGACCAGTCCATTTCAGCTGACCCTAATGTGAGATTCATCTTATTTTTCTATTCCTCAATGTGGTGTGTGGTACACTATATTTTTCCATTTCGCCTGTTGGCCCAGTGAAGCCGACTTCGGCATATATTTTATGTAAAGGTCTGCTTCCTCCTGCATTTTCTAAGGGTCTTCTTCCCCGAGGGAAAGACTGGTGCTGTGATGGGGATCGAACCCAACACCTTCGAGTTGTGAGCCGTGTCTCTGTACCACTAACCCACACCGTCCCCATCTCGGTCAGTACAGCTCGCCTGACCAGACGTAACATTCAAGACAACCACTCTTACCTGATTCTATCCCAGTTAAACACCCTCTCACACCCATCACTATGGACTCACCCCCAACTCCTCTAAGTGTTTCTTCTGGCCTATCCCACTCAACATCAGGATCTGGGGAGAACCAATCGCCCCTGCTGACAAAATTATCTCCTTGTTAGCCTCAACCGTCTCCTTCCTTCCGTTATAGATCATTTCAACAGCCACAGCTCTCTTCCCTTCAAACAGAATCTGTGAAGATCAATCAATCAATCCATCAATCCACAACCCATCCATATATAATTAATCCCATCAAAGATCTACAAAATTCGAGCCGTCATTCAATTTATCAGTTGTGATTAACCAATTTTTTTAATTAATTAATATATCAATCACTTTCATCGAGTGCCGTCTCCGCAATGGAGGTTGCCGGTAATGGATCTCCGTCTGTCTCACTTTCATCGAGTGCCGTCTCCGCAATGGAGGTTGCCGGTAATGGATCTCCGTCTGTCTCTGACCCGCGCAAGGCTGGTACACGCAGTGTCCCTACCACATCCAGAAGTTGTCTATCCATCTGTACCTCTGCCACCCTCTGGCCCTCTAGCGCTCTACTCTATCCCTCCACTCTTGCTCTCCACTCTATCCCTCCACTCTTGCCCTCCACTCTTGCCCTCCACTCTTCCATCCACTCTATCCCTCCACTCTATTCCTCCACTCTTGCCCTCCACTCTTCCCTCCACTCTTGCCCTCCACTCTCCCCTTCATTCTTCCCTCTACTCTCCCCTCCACTCTTGCCCTCCACTCTCCCCTTCATTCTTCACTCTACTCTTCCATCCACTCTTCCCTCCACTCTTCCATCCACTCTATCCCTCCACTCTATTCCTCCACTCTTGCCCTCCACTCTTCCCTCCACTCTTGCCCTCCACTCTCCCCTTCATTCTTCACTCTACTCTTCCATCCACTCTTCCCTCCACTCTTGCCCTCCACTCTTTCCTTCACTCTTTCCTTCACTCTTGCCCTCCACTCTCCCCTCCACTCTTTCCTTCACTCTTGCCCTCCACTCTTACCTCCACTCTTACCTTCATTCTTCCCTTCATTCTTCCCTCCACTCTTGCCCTCCACTCTTGCCCTCCACTCTTCCCTCCACTCTTCCCTCCACTCTCCCCTCCACTCTCCCCTCCACTCTTACCTTCATTCTTCCCTCCACTCTTGCGCTCCACTCTTCCCTCCACTCTCCCCTCCACTCTCCCCTCCACTCTTACCTTCATTCTTCCCTCCACTCTTGCCCTCCACTCTTCCCTCCACTCTTGCCCTCCACTCTTACCTCCACTCTTACCTTCATTCTTCCCTCCACTCTTGCCCTCCACTCTTCCCTCCACTCTTGCCCTCCACTCTTACCTCCACTCTTACCTTCATTCTTCCCTCCACTCTTCCCTTCACTCTCCCTTCACTCTTGCCCTCCATTCTTCCATCCACTCTTGCCTTCCTCTCTTCCCCTCCAAAATAACCTTTAGCAGACTGTCATGGCGCTGGACATGACCAACTTATTGTATTTTTCTTCTCTGTACTTCCCTCAGAATTGTCTGTCCCACCTGGAGTTGTTCCAAAACCTCATTATTGGTTTTCCTATCTTTCCAAGAAAAAGAATTATTTTCAAACAAATATATATATCCCAATCAGACAATCAATTAATCAATCGCATCCATGTATCCAACCATTAGGTAATCAATCCATAATAATAATAAATTTATTTATTAATCCATTCTCAAACCAGCCAATGAGCAAATCAATCGATATTCCTTTTAATCAATAGATTAATCAATAAATTAATTACTAATTATTCAATTAACCTTAATTTATCTATCCGTTTATCTATCGATATATTTAATTGAAATGTCCACGTTGCAGGGCACTAAACAATAGCTAACACGTGCAAATACTATTACAGGGCATTGGGTCGAAGGGCGAGAGCCTGGATGCTGCTAAATTCTTAACAACAACTGAAATAGCACTAAAAGCTATGCGCATCAAATCTTTTCTTAAATGCATTAATTGTACGTGCCTGCACTACTTCGTTTGACAATGCATTCCAAACATTCACCAACCACTGGCAAAACAAATAGTTAATTAATTAACTAACTAATTTTCTTACTAACGGCAAAGGCCACCGTTCATCATAGACGATGATGGCATAATTTTTTTGGCTAGCACTATTTTTAGTGATGATTAACTGCGCTACTTTTTATCCTCAGTCTCTCGTCTCGAGCCGCCCGACCCAAATGGCAAGACAAAGACAAGACGACATGGGGGCGACTACGAGAAACAGGTGACTCCGCATCAAACACCCGTGAAAAAGACGGTGGAGTCCGGAGTCGAATCCACACCACCGATCACGAGGCCGACGGCTTAATTACTTCGCCAGGGAATCCTCATTCTTACTAAAGAATTAAGTAATAAATGGTTAACAAATAAGTCGATTTACAAACTAACTTATTATTAATTAAATGACTGACTAATTAACTGAATTACCAACTTATTTACTAACTAATTTACTAACTAACTAATTTACAAACGAGTTAACTGGCTAAGTAACTAATTAACTAATATGTTAACTAACTTTCTGACTAATTTACAAACTAACTAACAAGTTAAGTTTAATTAGAAAAAAACATTTAAAGCGGGAAACATATCCCAAATTGGTTGAAGGTAATCCACAATATATGGACATGCGTAAGTAACAAACTTTACCTTTGCAGACACAGACACGCATCCTGACGTATGTTATAAATAATGACAGCGATCAACAACATAAACAACTGAACACAATAGTTTTGGGGTCAAGTTCTGTCACTTGCACTTGCCGTATTGGGGTCAGGGGTCATACCTTAGTCACGTGAGTGTTGATTCTGACATCGAGGTTGGGACGTGACATGACAGGGTGCAGGAAGGCACGTGACGAGCTCCAGCGGACTCCTTTAAATGTGTTTGCTTGGGTGTGAGAAATACCTGGTCGAAGTTCATACAAAAAGGGGTTAGATGGTAGCCATTAACCCTTTACTGTCTGGTTTAATTGATAAGATTCGTGTCTTAACTCTCTACAGTTCAGCTCAATTCAGTTCGCTATCTCTGCATCGAAGATAGGCTCAAGGTGGGATCAAGATGCTGAGCAGCGCATGAGCTGCAGTGGTTAGCGATTCATAGCTGACTGCTAGCGTCAGGGCCAGCGAAACATAGCTGTCAAGACGCTTCTACACCTCCACGCGGTGATCCTGGATAACAGGCTGCAGCAGGGCAGACTGGCTAAAGGGAAGGGATCTAAGAGTGAATACTAACCCGGTACTCAAAAAAAGTTTGCTGAAGTCGGATGTGTTGGACCGAAAGGTGCAAATATCGCAGCCAAGCTGTAAACTACGACACAACACATCCGTTCACTGGACTACATTCTGCTACTTACCCTTTCAGGTTTAGTAGTGGGAGATTGAGAACGAACGAAGAAGAAGAAGAAGAAGGTCGGCTGCAGTGGATCTCCATTGTACTCTATCTCTTGCCGTAATGGTGCGATCTGACAGGCTTTTTCCAGTCCATCTCCTGATGTTATCCACCCACTTAAAACGTTGTCTGCCTCTTGAACGACTCCCTTCCACCCTACCCTCCAGTATGGTCTTCAACAAGGAGGTATGTCTTGTTATATGACCAAAATAACGTAACTGTCTAACCCTGATTTCGGTCAGTAATTCCCTTTTCACCCCCAACTTTTCCAATACCTCCACATTGTTTTCTTCTCTTTCCAAGAAATGCGACCCAATCTTCTATAAACCCACATTTCTAGGGCTTCAAGACTCTTTTCCAACTTGTTATTGAGTGTCCATGTTTCTGTGCCATAAAGTAGTGACGAGTATACATAACACCTGACAATTCTCATTTTCAAATCCTGATTTATCTGCTTGGATGTCAGTATGTGTAGCATGTTGCTGAATACCATCTTGGTCATACCTATTCTCTTTCTGATTTCTTGTTCACAGCTGCCATCTTCCGTTATTATATGACCTAGATAGGAGAAACTCTGTACCTGTTCCAGTAGTTGATCTTTTATTGTTATCTGCATACATGGTTTCTTGTCACTTTCCCTAATTATCTTAATCTTTGTTTCTTTTATATATATATGTCTAATCCAAACTCTTGACTTATTGTGTATATTGTAGTCACACGCTCCCGTAATTCTTGCTCACTCGTTGCCATCAAAACTGTATCATCTGTAATTCTTGCTCACTTGTTTCCATCAAAACTGTATCATCTATAATTCTTGCTCACTCGTTACCATCAAAACTGTTTCATCTGTAATTCTTGCTCACTTGTTACATTCAAAACTGCATCATCTGTAATTCTTGCTCACTTGTTACCATCAAAACTGTATCATCCGCATGTATAAAATTATTCATTTCCACTTTTCCAATGAGGAATAATGAACTTAGCCTAGCTGGCTAAGCAGGAAACCCTTCTCTTGGCTACATCCAGCTCATACCAGAGCTGAGACCTGCACAGTGGCATCTGCCACTGTAGAACTACAAGTCGACTAAGAACTAATTCTACATTTAGTTTCATAATTGCATCTTCCCTCTAGTGTTATGTATGTGCCCAAGTATATAAACGTGTTTACTTGTCTCAAATAACAATAATAATAAGACGAAGAAGAAGAGGAAGAAGAAGAAGAAGATGAAGAGGAAGATGTTGAAGAGGAAGATGAAGAAGAAGGTGATGGAGTAGGGGAAGAAAAAGAATAAGAAAACGATGACGACAAAGAAGCAGAAGATATTAGAGGACATAACAAGCTGTGAGATCGGACTAACCTTGCATCGTCTCTCCATTGGGATCTCCAAGTTTAAGGCCCAGCTCTTTTCCGGCGTTGATGAGGATGTTGGTGAGTGGCATGGTGTTGGGCACGGTGACCTTCAAGGGCCCACCTGTAGCGTGGTACTCTGTGGTGTGGATGTAAGGATACAGGTCAGATTCTTAACTTAACATCTTTATACTGGTTTAGAAGACTCTGCAGAGTCTGTATACAACCAGTTCCATTTACATCACCTTGGTCTAAAAGCTATACGCATCCAAGTTGGTTGTCTTCAATTTAAAATACGAGGCGTGTTCAAATGAAACCGGACCAAACTGCACCAAGTGAACCCACGTACGATGCGCAATGTGACGTCACTTCTGATGTAAGCAGCACATACTAGCCGTCAAGTTTGAAAAATTTCATTATCCCTCCGACTCATAGTCTAATCAGCAGACTGTTGAAAACATGGCGGGTTTGATATGGAATTCGTCCAGAGTTGATCAGCGAGCGGTGATTCGGTTACTAACGGTTGAAAGATGTCGACCAGTTGACACTAACAGCAGAATGCGGGCAGTGTATGGTGATAAAAGTGTGTTGAAAACAACAGTCAATAACTGGACAACGATGTTTAAAGACATACGTGGGATCAAGATGCTGAGCAGCGCATGAGCTGCAGTGGTCAGCGACCCATAGCTGGCTGCTAGCGACAGGGCCAGCGAACCAGGGATGCCAAGACCCTTCTACACCTCCACGCGGTAATCCTGGATAACAGGCTGCAGCAGGTCAGACTGGCTAAGGAGAAGGGATCGAAGAGGGAATGCTAACCCAGCACTCAAATAATGCTTGCTGAAGTCGGATGTGTTAGACCGAAATATGCAAATATCGCAGCCAAGCTGTAAACTACGACACAACGCATTCCGTTCTTTAGACTACATTCTGCTACTTAAGCTCTTTCAGGGTTTGGTAGTGGGAGATTGAGAACGAACGAAGAAGAAGAAGAAAGAAGGACGTGACTTAACGAAAGATCTTCCGAGACCAGGTCAGGCGCATATTGTTGCGTTAACTCACGTCCTTCGTTGAATTTACTCGAATATATTCGATTTTACTGTCTCCAAATCATCGATAATAATGCAGCTTAGACGCCACTCAGATGAGAGAGCGAGATAGAGAGAGGGGGGGGGGATCCATAGACGAGACGGCTCTCCATTTCTATACTCTTACCTCATTGTACACGGCGATGAGATCAGATAGGGTTGTTGTTGTTGTTGTTGTTGTTGTTGTTGTTGTTGTTGTTGTTGTTGAATGTCCACAATGAGTAGGTTGCTCTTTTGTATGCCCTTAAAAGGATGTAAATTTTCGGGTTGCAGTAGCTTTCCTCACATCCCGAGAGTGTTGACAAAGGTGGACTGGGGTCCTCCAGGCAGTTGTGCTATGCTTGGCTTCATCTGTGTGTCACTCACTACTACGGGGATCACGTCGATCGCTCACTTCGTTAGCCAGGCTGTTATAAACACATCCATTTTCCAGGAAGGGCTACGAGGAAGTCGAGGGGAAAGTCTTGGCCAGTATATTTTCCCTGACCCTGAATAACATGTCTGATCAGTATATCTTGCCTGACCAGACGTTAGTCTTCCTCCCCAGGAGACGGGGATACAGCGACAACGATAGGATGCTGTCCAGAACCAAGAAGGCTTAATGACTTGCTCGAACCTCCCACACACATGTCCTAGGGAAGACCTCCTCAAGGGAAATAACTCGGCAGTCGGAGTGGGTGAACACTGGGCCTGCGTCGTTTGGTTAAGGACAGTCAGTAATTATCGCACCAGGCGACTGAGAGTTTTTCAGTACGAGGAACACAGCACAGTGTGTATCAAACAGTCTCGATTACATGCTGGAAGGCTCGGTGTGTGATAAGTCCCCGCATACACACACCGATACGCGAGAAATAGAACAGTTACCACTGGAAACGTGCCAAGCGATTTTAAAGTGTAGTGCTTCTGGTACCCATTATCGAGGCGGGTGTCCCAGATGAAATACAGATAAAGAAGAGGAAATAGTTATACTAACAAGTAAACTAGGTGAAATATTTCACGCACCTGGGTAACTTAGTCTTAGCAGACAATAAAGACAATACCTAAATCCAAAACAAATGAAATAAACATGGGGAAATGGGCTGATCAACACCCCGACTTCCGAAAAGAAGACATCTGCTTTAACTTAAATGAAGAAGACCAAGTAATCATCTTCAGAATGAGAACTGGGCATAACAGACTCCAGGGTCATCTTTACAACAAAATGAGGATTGGGACAGATGACAGGTGCCCATGTGGGGAGCATACCATGACCGTGGAACACATCCTGCAAAGCTGCATGCTCACGCAGAAAAAGAGAGAACAATACTGGCCTCACGAGAAAGATATGAGACAAAAACTGTATGGAGATAAACAGCCTTACAAACATCGATGTATATTGTAGGAGAAACCAGGACCTTGATCTAAGGATGAACGAAGAAGAAGAAATAACTTGGCAAATGTCCCCGATATTACAATGTAAACACGTGACAATGGATACAAAAGAACAATATACAACACGATATCCATACCCATATTGTGTTATCAGTGCCAGAAGTGGACATTGACAAACAAAGATAAAAGAAACATTGTAACAACAGAGATGAAATGCCTGCACAGAATGTTTGGAGTAACAAGAATGGATAGAACCAGAAACGAAGATATTAGGAGACAAGTAGGTACAACACCAGTGCTAGGCCTCATCAAGAGACAGCAAACCAAATGGTTGGGTCACGTGACACGTCAAACACCAGATAGTATCCCTCAGAAAGCAATTCTTTACATATACAATGGATACATAGCCAAGGACCAACCACACAAAAGATAGATTGAGGAAATAACAGAAGCAGTGAAACTTCCAGTGTTCGAAGCACATACTAGGGCCTGGTCAAGAAACCTCTTCATAACCTGACACTGAAAGACACAAGCATATACTAGGGTCCTGTCAAGAAACCTCTTCATAACCTGACGCTGAAAGGCACAAGCACATACCAGGGTCTAGTAAAGAAACCTCTTCATAACCTGACGCTAAAAGAGACAAACAGGACAACAAGCGAAAAGAAAAGAAACAAGAATATTGATATTAGTATAGAGTGGTCATATTCGTTATTCTTAAGAGGGCGCACTCCCAAACACACAAAACAACAACAACACTGAACTATTTACTTGACTTGGCAAGCTCTGCATCCTGCATGTCCTCTGACTTGAGAAAGAACGGTAAGACTTCTTCGTAGCTCCAGCCCTCTGCTCCACCCGCTGCCCACCTGTCGTAGTCCAGCTTATGACCACGGATGGCAACCATACTGTAGAGATTAGAGGTCCCACCTAGGCCACGCCCTCGAGGCCAGAACGCTCTCTGAAGAGGTCAAATGGGAAAATGATGATATACAGATGGCATGAATTGGATAATACCTCCAAACAAACTGGAAATGAAATAAGATTACGAGATTAAGAAACACATTAACTCTTTTTGTTTTTACGTTCGCCTTATTTCTCTATTCCCCAAGGCGGTGTGCGTTGCACTAGGATTTTTATGTTGCGTCTGTCGACTCTGTGCATCCGACTTCTGCATCCATTTTATGTAAGGTCTGCTTCCTCCTGCATTTTCTAAGGGTTTGCTTCCCCGGAATAACGGCCGGTGCTGTGGTGGAGAGCAAACCCAGCGCTTTCAGATTGTGAGCCGTGCCACTGAACCACTAGCCCAGTCCTTCCCCGAGGAAGAGAATTTGATGATTAGAAAAGACAGCAGGGTAATAGGAAGGTTACCAGGAAGTGAGGGGTTTACTTGAAATATCGTGTTAAACAGAACATCTCACGAGACTGGAGAGCAGCGTGGAAGCAGATGTGCAGGGAAGTTGGTTCTAAAATTGTAATCTTTACATAATAATCCCGGGCAACGCAGAATAAAACAGGTTGTAGAATATACAGGTCGTTTCAAAACTATTTGAACTATTTCAGCTTGTTATATGCGAACCAGAGCTGCCAAGACCCTTCTACACCTCCACGCGGTGATCCTGGATAACAGGCTGCAGCAGGGCAGACTGGATAAGGAGAAGGGATCGAAGAGGGAATGCTAACCCAATACTCAAAAAATGCTTGCTGAAGTTGGATGTGTTAGACAGAAAGGTGCAAATATCGCAGTCAAGCAGCTGTAAACTACGACACAACGCATTCCGTCCTCTGGACTACATTCTGGTACTTAAGCCCGTGTCAGGGTTTGGTAGCGGGAGATTGAGAACGAACGAAGCCAAGAAAAGCCAAATTCAAGCTCGTTATTTCATACATATATAATTCGCTTCCACCGTCAAGTTTGGCTGTTGGTCTGTATTTTAATGCACACATTCATAAATTGAAAGCAGCACAGACTGCACAATGAACATGTCAGAGAGGACCCCAGACTCGAGAACACATCCTGCAAACATGTCCACTGCACCAAGACGCCCGTGAGAAGACCTGGCCCGAGGAGAGAACCATACAAGACAAACTGTGGGGAACCATTGAGAACATGCGACTGACGTGTCCCTCCATGTAGGCAGCCCATCTCGTGGCATAAAACTAGCATACGAAATCGAATGCAAAGAAGAAGAAGACTACATACATAACGTATCAGCCCAAGTTCAATTTCCGATGGTTATCTTGAAGCTACCCCACACATGTTCAATGTGATCACTTTTTGTTTCTCTACAAACGTCAGTGATCCACAAACGTCAGTGATCTACAAACGTCAGTGATCTACAAACGTCAATGATCTACAAACGTCAGTGATCTACAAACGTTAGTGATCTAAGCTAACCCATCCCAGACGTCACACAGCATGATTTCATCAATGGTTTGGGCTGTAGCGGTAATGCGGTCTTGTAGTTGACGCATATCTTGTGGGGAGTGGAGGTTTGTAGACAATGTCTTTAACATATCCCCCCAAAAACGTATTAACATAAGTCAAGAGGACTGGACGTAGCTCAGGATGTAGGAACTCTAGCCCCATCGAGTTCAGGAGTCGCTTGAAACTTGTGGGATTTGATCGCCAACCGTTTCCGTTCATCACTTGGAAAGTCGAGTGAGCAATGTGTCATGGACATGTTGCTAACCGGACAGCGGCTAATCTCTCTAAGACGATGTGTTTGTCCATTATTGTACATTTTCCAGCCCCACTAAAACCGGCATTATCAGCAAACAGGGGGGCGCTATTCTCGTGAACTTCAGCCGGCTGCACTGGGCCGTGGAAATAGGCCACAGAATATTGCTACGGCACAAGTGGATGGCAGCCGTAGAGGCCCTAAACCTTCATGGGCTTGAGTGGATCTCCTGTCCTATTCACAACGGGGTTCAGGGCAACGAAAGAGCTGTTATCCTGGCTTAATAACCGGCCATTATTGGCACTCAAGATATGAATAACACGGTCATGTTGTGTCATCGATGGTCGGGGGATGACATCTACCTCAGTGGACGAATTAGCGAATCACAGACTGCAAAGATTTGAAATCTAACAAGGTTCTGGCGAAGTGTGGCGAATTAGAGGACGGAGCAGAAGTTTGTACAATCAGCGAGCTACAAGAACCATCATTACCCACACCGTTCGCCATTTACTCCAAGAGACTGAGTACCTTTGGAAATACCCGGAGTGCAGTGAAGTCGATTCTTGGAACAGAACATAGCAAAAGAGAAGATATTAGAACAGAACAGAAAAATGCAAAACAGAGCGGAACATAACAAATAGAGAAGAACAGAACAAAACACAGCAAAACAGGACAGAACAAAACACAGCAAAACAGGACAGAACAAAACACAGCAAAACAGGACAGAACAAAACACAGCAAAACAGGACAGAACAAAACAATGGAGTTTATCAAATCGAATGCACCAGAAGCTATCTCACCTGTTGGTTGTATCCCCTGAGTCCATGTTTCTGCGGCTCTGTATAATATTCCCAGTCAAACTCTGAGCGCATTAGCAGGTGTGATTTTCCAGGCGTCATAATGGTCGTGTTCCCACGGTCATCCCCGCCGGCCTCCAGTAACAGGACGCTGGCATCTTTATCTTCCGACAACCTGTTGGCAAGTACACATCCGGTTGATCCTGCGCCGACTGTGAACAGAAACAAACAGGTTAGTCAAGTTTGACTGTAGTAATGCTGATAATAGTTGTTCACGGGATCTCCGTGTTTTTCGTCAATCTACAATATGACTAAACGTTGGTCTTACCTCCATTGGGAACTCTGAATGCTTACACAATTGTGGGATTCAATCCCCAATATTTCAGGCTTTCGTTGCTTGAGAGACAAACGCCTCTACCCTCTCGGCTTTATCAACCCTCGACACATTTTCTGTATGTTTTTGTTGTCTAAGAGATGGCTGAGCCAACCGTCTCTGATGCTCCAACCCCTACATCAGAGACTACTATAGCTGAGCCAACCGTCTCCGAGGCCCCACCGCCTACATCAGAGACTACTATAGCTGAGCCAACCGTCTCCGAGGACCCACCGCCTACATCAGAGATTACTATGAGACTTGCTCCAATTAGCTACATTCCATTGGCTCTCTTCATCTTGTCTGACGACAGTAATTGTGTTTTGAGAAAAAAGGAATGTGGCTACAGTCCATGATGATAACGAATGTGACTCGTAAGACCAATCCGGGCAGAGAAGCGTCTTCCAGTGTGTGCAAGGAAAGTCAGGACCGTTTGGGGCATCGCATGGTGTGGCGTGTCTTCTCAAAGGACGAGTCTTTAGCCTATCAGCAATCAGTATCTCTTTTGTCTGTATTCCATGCATAATCCTGCCCCTCCATGTAACACGATCCATGGCGTCCTGTTCCCATGATTCCAAATCGATGCCTGCATCATTCATATCCCGCTTGCAAACATCCTTGTACCGAAGTAGTGGCCGGCCCCGAGACCTTTTCCCCAACTGTTTATTCCCCATAGAGAAGATATTTTGGTATTCTGCCATCATCCATCCCCCGAGTGTGTCCCAGCCAGCGGAGCCTTCGAAGACTAAGCATGGACAAGATTGTGACAGTGCCTAATCTCTTCAACACCTCCAGGCTGGTGATCTCGTCTTGGCACCAAATCCCCAGGATTCTGAGCAGAAACCTCATGATTTCAAACCATCTGAAATCTTGCAGATGAGATACTGGCTTATCTTGTCAGGTTTTTATCAAATATCGCTGTCCAACCAGTGTAGCCTGTGTTCTGGTAACTCTGTAACTTGTTCAGCGTTTACCACATCCGAGTTGTCCTGCTCCTAGATGAGCTGCTTTTCTAGGCTTTCGAGCCTCATCTGCCTGAATTTCACTAGCTAGGCACAAGGTATATCTCGAAATATTTCTCATGTCATCACTTCTTATGCTACATCGCAGGATAACTTTTCTTTAGCATTTTATTTCGGACGATATAATTTTCTTCTCTCGTAAACTGGATCTTCCCCGAGATCGGTAACGGATTCTTGCAATGCCAAATCAATGCACAGATAACCCGGTTTCGTCGTGACAAAGCAAACACATATATCAATAACGACTGTGTACCATTAGACCACAGTACAGACCACACGTGCGTTATTTCACCATCCGCTATTCAAGATAAAGTACTGATAACACCTGTGTAGCTACTTGAAAGTGCACTCCTGATATCAAACATCTTTCATTTATCATCATGTTTTGGCCTTGAAGCATAGGGCCCCGATAGATACTCTGTATATGTTTATATTCTGTGCCGTCTTCTCGAATTCCACAAATGAGACCCGGGTGGAAAAGTCCACTTTTCTTCGCTGGATTTTTCTTGACGTCCCCGCCCGTTTCTTTCCCTGGGGGAACCACTCCAACGCATGTTTAATTATGCTGTCAGGCTTTATTTCAGAGTCTCTCCTATCCAACTTCACTTTCATTCCCCCATTTCCAGCTCAATTGGTTGTTGTCGTATTCTGTCCATGTTTGCCGTTTCCTCTGGCTATCTAACGAAAGAAGCGAAGACACTTGGTGAACGTCTGCAGTCTGAATGTGAAACTCTTCGCTACATGACATTCTCCTGGGACATACACCCGGTCCTTTACATTCATTTTCAAAATTACCATTATCATCATCAAAATCGTTTAGCTCCCTGCCAAGCACATGTTGTCAACAATCACACGTCAAGTTCTCCTATCTTAGACTATCCACCTAAACTCTCTCCAGGTCTTCCTATACTATTTTCTGTTTGTCTCGAGCTCTCTTCTTCGCCTGTGGTTTGGCATCCCCGTTTTCCTATTACAATGCGGATTCCAGAACAGAGACTATCTTGTAATATTATCGGCTCTCAATTTCTGTTGGCGTTGATCATCTAGCAGATAACGAGGAACAAAGAAAAGGCCCACTAGAACGTCATATGCATGTTGCTACCGTTGACTATAGTTAGGTATCGGCACACCTGTACTGTGAATTCCGTGGCGAAGTGGTTAAACCGTCGGCCTCGTGATCAGGTGGTGTGGGTTCGACTCCGGACTCCGCCGTCTCTTACACGCGTGCTTGATGAGGAGTCTCCTGCATCTCGTAGTCGCCCCGTAGTCCTCTTGTCCTAGACTTGCAACTGGGCTCGAGACGAGAGAGTGAGGATAAAAAGTAGCGCAGTTAATCCTTCCTAAAAATAGCGCAAGCAAATAAATTATGCCATCATCGTCTACGATGGACAGCGGCCGTTGCCTTTTTGTTCTCTGGATAGCAAGGGCCAACATAGCCTTTGGTAGAATGCGCTCGATGGTCTGGGCACGTCGTGGCATCATCGTTTAGACCAAACTCAAAGTCTACCGTGCAACCATCATTCCAACCCTACTATACGCTTGCGAAAGCTGGACTGTATACTCTGGACATGCAAGGAGGTTAAACCACTTCCACACAGGTTGCCTGAGGCGAATATTCCACATCCGATGGAAGATCGTGTCACTGACATCGAGGTTCTCTCGAGAGCTAATATGCCCAGCATACATGCACTGCTAGAAAAAGCACGACTAGGATGGGCCGGACACCTCCGTCCGTATGTCAGACGAGCGGCTCCCAAAGAAGCTTCTCTACGGCGAGCTGAGAGAGGGATGGCGCGAGAGAGGGCCGTTTTAAAGAAACGTTTTAAAGACGCTCTGAGGGACTCACAGAAAAGTTACCAGATAGATATCACCACCTGGGAATGTCTAGCGCAAAACAGATCTGACTGGAGAAGCGCAGTCAAATCGGGTGTAGCTACCGGCGAAGACGATCGTGTTGTGAAAGCCCAGAGCAGACGCGAGACGCGGAAATCCCGAACAGCGGGAACACCATCCCCTTCTACAAACCTCGTGTGCCCGATATGTAGCAGATGTTTTCGCGCCCGCATTGGCCTGTTCAGCCACATGCGCACCCACACCCAACAGGGGAATCTGTGACAAGGACGATGTCGGCGCTCCTCGTCGACAACGATAGACAGCTATTATTATTGCACTCTGATGGGCGGCCGCGGGGAGCCCCAGTCGCGGGGAGCCCCAGTCGCGGGGAGCCCCAGTCGCCTCTGCGGGTTCAAATGCGTTGCATCTGACGTCAACAACCGGGATTAATAGAAAATAGTCTTTCTATCTTCTATCCACCTTACCCCGGCCGGCCTCTTAGCATGTCCGCTCGCATGGTAAGCTTACCTACTTACTTCCTTTGTCCAAGCAAGCGGTCATACAGCGTTCAGCCAGTGTCCAGCTACTTGAATTACCCTGTTCTTCGCCCTCAGCTTGTTGCTCTCGTCACACGTATCCCGACGGAAAGCTGATCAGGGGACTATCTCATGAGGTGACCTACCCATCGCATTGTCTGTCTGGGCATGTATTCGGCACATGGGATGGTGCCAACCCTTTCACGAATGTCCTCGTTCCTCACATCTGTCCTGGAGAGACGGATGGTCGTTATCACAGACACCTTATTTCAAAGTTGAAGGTCATTTCAGTCAATCGTGATCAAGATGCTGAGCAGCGCATGAGCTGCAGTGGTCAGCAACCCATAGCTGACTGCTAGCGTCGGGGCAAGCGAACCAGAGCTGCCAAGACCCTTCTACACCTCCACGCGGTGATCCTGGATAACAGGCTGTAGCAGGACAGACTGGCTAAGGAGAAGGGATCGAAGATGGAATGCTAACCAGGTACTCAAAAAATGTTTGCTGAAGTCGGATGTGTTGGACCGAAAGGTGCAAATATCGCAGTCAAGCTGTAAATTACAACACAACGCATTCCGTTCTCTGGACTACATTCTGCTACTTAAGCCCTTTCAGGGGTTGGTAGCGGGAGATTGAGAACGAACGAAGCCAAGCCAGTCTATCGTGCCTTGGACATTGCCAACTTTTGGATCTAGTAGCACATGGTTGGTTGGAAGACGATGGGGATCAGTTGCTGTTTTGTTGCCAGTACTAATGTGAGGATGTGTCAGCAGGGACGGCAGGGGATAAAACTGTCATCGTCATCATCAGGTGCACTGTCGGCTAGCGATCACGGATCTCGATTCGCTTCAATCACGATTGTCGATGACAAACTCTATTGTTGATTGTCGCCCATGCCATTCTCTCAGGCTGTCCAACATCTTCTCTCTCCATGCCTTGCTCTGTCTCTTAGGCTGTCCAACATCTTCTATCTCTGCCTTCCTCTGTCTCTCAGGCTGTCCAACATCTTCTCTCTCGCTGCCTTCCTCTGTCTCTCAGGCTGTCCAACATCTTCTCTCTCTCGCTGCCTTCCTCTGTCTCTCAGGCTGTCCAACATCTTCTCTCCCGCTGCCTTCCTCTGTCTCTCAGGCTGTCCAACATCTTCTCTCCCGCTGCCTTCCTCTGTCTCTCAGGCTGTCCAACATCTTCTCTCTCGCTGCCATCCTCTGTCTCTCAGGCTGTCCAACATCTTCTCTCTCGGCCTTCCTCTGTCTCTCATGCTGTCCAACATCTTCTCTCTCGCTGCCTTCCTCTGTCTCTCAGGCTGTCCAACATCTTCTCTCTCGTCCTTCCTCTGTCTCTCAGGCTGTCCAGCATTTTCTCTCTTCGCCTTCCTCGGTCTCTTTATCCGGCTATCTTTCTCGTTGTCACGACGTGATCCAAGCCGCCTCTTCTCTAAACATGCCCCAAAAGAAGGATGCCTGCCTTGTTCTGATCCAGTAAGTTGTCTCTTCGTGTTTGTGCCTCATCGACTACTGTAACATTAGTCTTCTTTGTAGTCCATGAGATCCGCAGCATTCTTCTGTAAAGTCACATCTCCGTTGCTTCCAATGAACTAAACGCTTCCTTGCTGATTTTCCATGATTCACTGCCATATGTCAGTACTGGTTCCACTATAGATATGACAAATATGAGACCACAAGAATCACCTTGTATGAGAAATAGCTACATTAACTGCCCGGCAGTCGACAGTTTCCCTTACCTGGCCAATGCCCTCGCCAGAGAAGCAAACATCGACCCTGGAAGCAACAGCAAGACTACCAAGTTCTGTGTTTGGGAGACTACAAGAAAATGGATGGAGTCGACGCGGCATCAGTAGCAGCACTAACGTAAAAATGAATTGTGCTGCAGCGCTAACCACTCTGCTTCATGGCTGCGCAACATGGACAGTGTATAGCAGATATGTGCTGGGAAAGTAGTAGGTGTGATGGAACACCATCTACCAGAAGAACTGATCGAGGGTGAACTCCAAAATGGCAAGAGAGCAAGCGGTGGGCAGTGGAAAAGGTACTAGGACACGCGGAAGAATCGCCACCAATCGATTAGACTGACGCTGCACTACTGCAGAGGGTGCTCAGAGACGTGAGACAGCACTACTGCAGAGGGTGTTCAGAGACATGAGACAGCACTACTGCAGAGGGTGTTCAGAGACATGAGACAGCACTACTGCAGAGGGTGTTCAGAGACATGAGACAGCACTACTGCAGAGGGTGTTCAGAGACATGAGACAGCACTACTGCAGAGGGTGTTCAGAGACATGAGACAGCACTACTGCAGAGGGTGTTCAGAGACATGAGACAGCACTACTGCAGAGGGTCTTCAGAGACATGAGACAGCACTACTGCAGAGGGTGTTCAGAGACATGAGACAGCACTACTGCAGAGGATGTTCAGAGACATGAGAGAGCACTATGCTTAGGATGTTCAGAGACATGAGGCATCCAAAATAGATGAGGCTACCCAGAGACGATCGCTCCGCAAGTCAGCTCACATCAACCCTTTTTCAACACCGGCGTTAGTGGCTGTCCTTGTTCCTTGTACTAAATGTGGCAGACAAGTCCGGGTCAGAATTGGCTTATCTATCCATCTTCGAAGACATGCGGACGGTGAATATTGACAAAGTGGTCCTCATCGATTACAGTGGGCGTACAGCAGCAGCAGACATACCAAATAGGTAAATCGTCTTCACGTGACCTGGCTCTTGACTCCTCAGGATTAAGCTGCTGGACAAGGTATCTAACTCTATCTAGCACGTAGATCATCCATACGCTTCTGCAGAAAGCCCAGATAAAATGGACCGGGCATGTTGTTCGCATGCTCGATAGACCACATCTCCAAGCAACTGTTCTACGGTGAGTTCAGAACAGGAGACGGCGTTTCATGGAAACAGAAGTGTCCTGACAGGAAGACCAGAACACACGATCACCCTAGATTAGGTCACCTTCTTAAGTACAAAAGAGTCGGCCGTGCCGAGATTGAACATTACAGTCATGTGACATCACATCTTGCAGCACAAGTCTTCTTCTTCTTCTTCGTACGCTGTCAGACGTAAAATTGAATTTTTTTTCGAAGAAAGCAGCAGTCATCCTGAGGCTGTCGACACTGCCATAGAGCTTGTCTAGTGTTGCCACTGGTGATGGCCACATGTGCTTTCTCTGGTCCTCGTATGTCGGGCAGTTTTGCAGCAGATGTTCAGCGGTCATTTTCCCGGTACGACAGGTGCATTCGTCAGTGCCACCTATCTTCAGCTGTACAAGTTTGATGTTGTCGCCCCTCTTCGCTTGCGATGGCCAACAATTACTATTTCAATTATAGCCGTAGAGACAAAGAAGGCTATTTGGCTTGGCTTTGTTTGGCTTGGCTTGGCTTGGTTTAGCTTGGCTTGGTTTGGCTTGGCTTTGTTTGGCTTTGCTTGGCTTGGTTTAGCTTGGCTTGGTTTGGCTTGGCTTTGTTTGGCTTTGCTTGGCTTGGTTTGGCTTGGCTTTGTTTGGCTTTGCTTGGCTTGGTTTGGCTTGGCTTTGTTTGGCTTTGCTTGGCTTTGTTTGGCTTGGCTTTGTTTGGCTTGGCTTGGCTTTGTTTGGCTTGGCTTGGCTTTGTTTGGCTTGGCTTGGCTTTGTTTGGCTTGGCTGGGCTTTGTTTGGCTTGGCTTGGCTTTGTTTGGCTTGACTTGGCTTTGTTTGGCTTGGCTTGGCTTGGTTTAGCTTGGCTTGGTTTGGCTTGGCTTTGTTTGGCTTGGCTTGGCTTTGTTTGGCTTGGCTTTTTTTGGCTTGGCTTGGCTTTGTTTTGCTTGCCTTGGCTTTGTTTGGCTTGGCTTGGCTTTGTTTGGCTTGGCTTGGCTTGGCTTTGTTTGGCATGGCTTGTCTAGGTTTGGCTTGGTTTGGCTTAGTTTGGCTCGGCTTGGCTTGGCTTCGTTCATTCTCAATCTCCCGCTACCAAACCCTGAAAGGGCTTAAGTAACAGAATAAAGTCAAGAGAACGGAATGCGTTGTGTCGTAGTTTGACTGCGATATTTGCACCTTTCGGTCCAACACATCCGACTTCAGCAAGCATTTTTGAGTACCTAGTTCGAATTCCCTCTTCGATTACTTCTCCTTAGCAAGACTGCCCTGTTGCAGTCTGTTATCCGGGATCACCTCGTGGAGCTGTAGAAGGGTCTTGGCAGCTCTGTTTCGCTGGCCCTGACACTAGCAGGCAGCTATGGGTCGCTGACCACTGCAGCTCATGCGCTGCCAGAAGGCGATTTGACGTTGGTTTTCGTAAGTAATCCTGGTGGAGATCATTTGACTCTATCGGGCCTTAGACATGACCCACTTTTGTTTCTGGTACCCCAAGATTGGTTGGAAGATGATGTTAGTCAGTTTCTGCTTTGATGCCAGACCAATGTGAGGACGGAGGGGTTCCGAGGTAAGATGTCGGAGGTCGCGGGTTCAAATAACGGGGGAGATCGATTTTTTTTCACGTGGACTTTCTGGTATTTGCCCGGATCTCTGGATAGTAGAGATCAGACACCCGTGATCGGGGTTGCGCATGTTTAAAATCCCCCAGTTGGAAATCGGAAAGAGTAGGCTTAACGGACACTGCCTGAGCAAAATTCAAATTGTGTAAAAAATCTACCCAATCTATTACAGGATCCTCGCCGGTGCTACGGAGTTCCGTCCATTGTGCTGAGATTCTCCCAAAATACAGAGAAGAACAGAGGACTTATGGGTTAAACCGTGTGCAATGACGTTGATTCTTCGGCTAAACTAAACTAAACTAAACTAAACTAGACTAAACTAACTCCGATAAACTAAAGTAAGGAAGCCAAATGCAGTATACAAAACCACGATGTAGGACTGCACACGAGGTAGAACAAAAGTTAACTAAGAAAGATTGACAGCGTGATAACACCAGAAGTGGTTTTATTAAGTGAACAAAAAAAAGAGGTTTGTCTGTCAGTATGTCCTCTATTCAGGACACTCTGATAACAGTCATTTGTTGGTGTAATTCTCTGGCACAAGTGCTAGGTAGATGCTCGGCTGAATGGAATGCTAAAATCGTGTCTTAAGTGAAGTTATAGGAGCCGTTACGGGTCGATGGAGTCGAGAGGTACTGCTCTCGGGTATCAAAGTGACGAGCAGAAACGGTGGACGATCGAATCCCGGGAGTGTCAAGCGACCCTTGGTCTCAACTTAACTTCTTAACTTCTTTATACTGGTTTAGAAGGCTCCTTAGTCGGTATACAACCACTTTATTCGACTCCACCGATATTAAAAATTAACGTGATCCTCCAATCTATTTTTGAATGCATTAACTGACCCTGCCTCCACCACATCCCGTGGCAATGCATTCCAAGCATTATCATTAACTTCGGACCCTTCGAAGACAAACATTGACAAGACCGTGACAGTCCCTGTTCTATCCACCACCTCGGTGATGTGATCTTGACCTACCACCCAACTCCCAGGATTCTGCACAGGCACTTCATGCGGAATCCTGGTGAATGTAAAACGACCATATTTCACCGCCATAAAAAAGGGAACTCAGAATACATGTCTGGCAAAGAAGGTTGTCTGCTTGAACAAGTTAATCAAAGCTTTCAGACAAGAAGTGTACAAATGGTATTTTCCGCACAAACTGTTTTAGATAGATTCATATTATTGAATATTATTGAATATTATTGAATAGAAAAAGCACGACTAGGATGGGCCGGACACCTCGTCCGTATGTCAGACGAGCGGATCCCAAAGAAGCTTCTCTACGGCGAGCTGAGAGAGGGATGGCGCGAGAGAGGGCGCCCAAAGAAACGTTTTAAAGACGGTCTGAAGGACTCACTAAAAAGTTGCCAGATAGACTTCGACACCTGGAAATGTCTTGCGAAAAACAGATCTGACTGGAGAAGCGCAGTCAAATCGGGTGTAGCTGTCGTGTTGTGAAAGCCCAGAACAGACGCGTGAAGCGGAAATCCCGAGCAGCGGGAACACCATCCCCTTCTACAAACCTCGTGTGCCCGATATGTACCAGATGTTTTCGTGCTCGCATTGGCCTGTTCAGCCACCTGCGCACCCACACCCAACAGGGAAATCTGTGACAAGGATGATGTCGGCGGTCCTCATCGACAACGATGGACAGCTATTATTATTTTATCACAAACGGGGAACTATTTACTCAAATAGACAAACAAGAATATTCATATCAAGTCTGTGTTATCAGTGTCAGACATGGACACTGACCAAGGATTGAGAAATGGAACGGTGTGACGCGACATGCTTGCGAAAAGCGGTCAGGGTTACTGGAAGAGGCAGAGAGAATGTCGGTCAGGGTTACTGGAAGAGGCAGAGAGAATGTCGGCCAGGGTTACTGGAAGAGGCAGAGAGAGGGGTGTCAGGGTTACTGGAAGAGGCAGAGAGAATGTCGGTCAGAGTTACTGGAAGAGGCAGAGAGAATGTCGGTCAGGGTTACTGGAAGAGGCAGAGAGAATGTCGGTCAGGGTTACTGGAAGAGGCAGAGAGAATGTCGGGCAGGGTTACTGGAAGAGGCAGAGAGAATGTCGGTCAGGGTTACTGGAAGAGGCAGATATAGGGGCGGTCAGGGTTACTGGGAGAGGCAGAGAGAGGGCGGTCAGGGTTACTGGAAGAGGCAGAGAGAGGGGTGGTCAGGGTTACTGGGAGAGGCAGAGAGAGGGCGGTCAGGGTTACTGGGAGAGGCAGAGAGAGAGGCGGTGAGAGTTACTGGGAGAGGCAGAGAGAGGGGTGGTCAGGGTTACTGGGAGAGGCAGAGAGAGAGGCGGTGAGGGTTACTGGAAGAGGCAGTGGGAGAGAGAAGCGGTCAGGGTTGCTGGAAGAGGCAAAGAGAGAGAGAGAGAAAGAGAGAGAGGCGGTCAGGGTTACTGGAAGAGGCAGAGGGAGAGACCACCACACAAACACTAAGGTGCCAGAAAATGGTGCTCAGAATACCATGGATTGCGACCAGGAAAATGCAGATATCCTACAAGAACTGGATATCGAGATAAAGTGTTTAGTAAACAATATCTTGTTCAGAAACCTAAAATATTTTGGCCACATGAAATGCTATAATGGCCTGGAGAGAACGATACTGGAGGGTACGGTGTCTGGAAAGCGGGGCAGAGGCGAACCGAGGAGAAGATGGACACAAGACATCACGGAGGTCTTGAAGATGGGGGCGACAGAGGTGGGAGTTCTGGACAGAGATCGAGTCTTACAGATCAGCTGTTGTGAGAGCGACGATCTCCAATGAACATGCTACATGATGATGATGATGATGGCTCTACTAAACGTCACAATGTGTGACTATGTCATGCGACTGGGCAAAGGAAATACAATGAAACTACGTTTTTTGAGACAAACATTTGAATGACCTGTCTAAAAGCGATCCAAATGTGAAAGTTCAAAAGGTCAGATGAGATCGACGGCCTACTAATAATTGCACATCGCAAGGAAAGATGGCGACAGTATCAGATTTGGGTTGCAAGTTGTGTTCTCAAATGACTGTCAAGACGAATCCTGGCACGGCAGACTGTCATATACGCGGGACACTGACGTGAGGAATGGTGGTGAATTCCATTCTTTCCGGCGTCTCATTTCCCCGAGTCTTGCTCTGGGATCTGATCACATTGTGCGATGCTAAAAGACATGTGGAGCGGTTCTGTGCAAGCATTTCTAGGAGGTGAAATAACTGTTGAAGGTTCTCAGCGAGACTTCCAACCATGCTCTGTAGCGTTTCTTCTGTCCATCCTGAGGAACGTCTTCCTGTTCTGATCTCACCTTAGAGCATCTGCCTGGGAATGTGCTCCTCTGTTATGTTAACAAAATGTCCCGTCCATCATATCTGGGCTTTCTGCAGAAGTGTATGGATGCTCAATATGTTTACCTTGCGTGTTTGAATGTCAGTTAGGCATTCTGTCCTGCCACCCGATCCTGCGCAGCCTAGACAGGCAGCTCATCTGAGAATAACTTAACTGCCAAACACTGTCCATGTGAAATCAACACCTACAGCTGAGCTGGAGACAATGGGGAGACAGAAAGGTATTAACACAGGCAGGCAAGTTCCTCTGCATGCCGAGCCATCCAATGAAAGACAGATTCCAAAATTTAGCAGTGGGAAAACTGAAAGGAAGTAGTATTAGGCGAAACGACATCGCAGGCAAATTATGGATCTACCTGAAGTTGACATCCCCCTAAAGTATGTGCCAGAACAAACCCCTTGGAAGGGTCAAGATGATGAGCAGCGCATGGGCTGAGGCGGTCAGCGACCCATAGCTGACTGCTAGCGTCAGGGCCAGCGAACCAGAGCTGATCAGTGCATGAGCTGAGGCGGTCAGCGACCCATAGCTGACTGCTAGCGTCAGGGCCAGCGACCCATAGCTGACTGCTAGCGTCAGGGCCAGCGAACCAGAGCTGATCAGTGCATGAGCTGAGGCGGTCAGCGACCCATAGCTGACTGCTAGCGTCAGGGCCAGCGACCCATAGCTTACTGCTAGCGTCAGGGCCAGCGAACCAGAGCTGATCAGTGCATGAGCTGAGGCGGTCAGCGACCCATAGCTGACTGCTAGCGTCAGGGCCAGCGACCCATAGCTGACTGCTAGCGTCAAGGCCAGCGACCCATAGCTGACTGCAAGCGTCAGGGCCAGCGAACCAGAGCTGACTGCTAGCGTCAGGGCCAGCGAACCAGAGCTGCCAAGACCCTTCTACACCTCCACGTGGTGATCCTGGATTACAGGCTGCTCCCGGGTCGATCCAGCCTCAAACGGGTACCGTTTCAGTCCGGGAAGTAAAAGCGGCGAGGGGGAGGAGACTACCACCCTCATATAGCCGAGTCTTTGAAATGTGAGATCGCTAACACCTCACACCCCTACGGCAGTTAACCTTCATCAGCACGCTCGGGATGTCAGGAAAGCTATGACAACCCATCTTTTTTAAAGCGCACGAAAGAGTAATTTTACTCATTGTGGGCATTCAACAACGACAACAACAATAACAACAACATCAATATCAGCAACAACAACAACAGCAACAACAACAATACTAACAACAAAATCAACAACAACAACATCAGCAACAACAATAGCAGCAACAACAACATCAACAACAATATCAACAACAACAACATCAACAACAATATCAGCAACAACAATATCAGCAACAACAACAACATCAACAACAATATCAGCAACAACAATATCAGCAACAACAATATCAGCAACAACAATATCAGCAACAACAATATCAGCAACAACAACAACATCAACAACAATATCAGCAACAACAATATCAGCAACAACAATATCAGCAACAACAATATCAGCAACAACAACAACATCAACAACAATATCAGCAACAACAATATCAGCAACAACAATATCAGCAACAACAATATCAGCAACAACAACAACATCAACAACAATATCAGCAACAACAATATCAGCAACAACAATATCAGCAACAACAATATCAGCAACAACAATATCAACAACAACAACAACAACAACAATATCAGCAACAACAATATCAACAACAACAACAACAACAACAATATCAGCAACAACCTCCTACCTGTGGCGCTGCAAGGCAAGAATACAACAACAACAACAACAACAACAACAACAAGTGTCACACTATGTCAAATCTAGCAGACGTCGCTGTCAACTATTTACCAATGTCCGAACTTTGCACTTAAACATCTTCGCTGCTTAATCGATCTACACGCCCCTGAACCAGGAAGTAGTGCCGACTTTTACATCTGATATAAACAAGTTCTCATTCTCAACACATGTCTGCTTCATCTGGACTGCCGAAGATTATGAATTATTTTCACAATAGTCTTTCAGAATCAAGATCCCATTCGGTACTCTGCTGGCATAGGCAAAGGTGAAGAAATATTAGAAGAGGAAGAAGAAGATGAAGAAAAAGAATAAGAAGAAAAGGAAGAAAAAGGAGAAGAAGAAGAAGAAGTGGGAAAAGAAGAAGAAGAAGAAGTGGGAAAAGAAGAAGAAGAAGAAGTGGGAAAAGAAGAAGAAGAAGAAGAAGAAGAAGAAGAAGAAGTGGGAAAAGAAGAAGAAGAAGAAGAAGTGGGAAAAGAAGAAGAAGAAGAAGAAAAAGAAGAGGAAAAAGAAGAATTAAGAAGAAAAGGAAGAAGAAGAAGAAGAAAAAGAAGAAGAAGGAGAAGAAGAAGACGAAGAAAAAAATAAGAAGAAAACGAAGAAGAAGAAGAAGAAAAAAATAAGAAGAAAACGAAGAAGAAGAAGAAGAATCTCAGCTGACGATAAACAATCAGTACTCACTGATAACATAGTCATAGCTGGAGTTAATCTTGTATGCCAAGTGCTCCCCAGGGGTCTCTCCGCTGCAGTTGATGAACTTGTAACCAATGTACGCCAACACAACCCCCACCACCAAACTACCGACTCGAGACATGGCTAACCTGGCTTGGTATTAACAAAATACTTCTCTTAAGACAAGGCTGTTAATGTGGTACACAGCCAAAGTCGCAGTTGAAGGACTGGTGAATTCTACCGTGAAATAGCTGCTTTTATGTAGCCATGGAGTGGTAGTGAGACCTGATCATAGTTCGTTCCATGGCCTACTTCTAATTCATCTAGGTTCAGATGTACGGTCCTCAAACTTACAAACGAGTCGGTGTGACCTTGACAATACAAAAGTTCAAGATCGGTAATGCATTGAAAAATGCTGTGTTACTGTACCACTTGTGAGTTAGCCCATCTTAAAGCTGAGCCGTAGTGCAAAACTTAACTTAACTTAACTTAACGTCTTTATACTGGTTTAGAAGACCCTGCAGAGTCTGTATAGAACCAGTTACATTTACATCACCTTGCTCTAAAAGCTATGCGCATCCAGTTTATTCTTAAATGCATTAACTGTCCCTGCCTCCACTACCTCCCCTGGCAATGCATTCCAAGCAGACACCACTCTCTGACTAAAAAAATATTTCCTAATATCTAACCTGGACCTCTCTTTAGTCAGCTTGTATCTATGCCCTCTTGTTATTGTGGGTGGCTGTATTTTAAAAAAACTTGTTATAGTCTAATTTATCGATTCCGCTGATCATCTTATAAACCTGTATTAAGTCACCACGAATTCTTCTCTCTTCGAGACACTGTAGGCCGGTTTTTCTGAGTCGTTCCTCATAAATGTAATTCTGGAATCCCACTATCATCTTTGTCGCTCTTTTTTGAATTCTTTCTAGCATGTTTATGTCCCCTCTATGATAAGGACTCCACACCTGTACACAGTACTCCAATCTAGGTCTAACTAAAGCTTTATACAGTTTGACGATCACTTCCTTGCTCCTATGTTTAATATTTCTTTTTATCATACCTAACATTGCATTTGCCTTTTTCACTGCTACCTTAACTTGCTCACTCACCTTTCCTGTATGATCTATTATAACCACTAGGTCCCTTTCGTTATCTATCTTTCTAATATTGTTTTCTCCCATTCTGTAATTATGTTCCATATTGAATCCACCCATGTGGATGACTGTACATTTAATTACATTAAACTCCATTTGCCAGCTTACAGACCATTCTCGAATTTTATCTAAATCCGACATCAATATATCCACTTCCGCTTTAGATGAGACACTAATGCATAGTTGAAAAGTATGTAGTTCTATCCAAAGGCACAGAGCAAGTGCTTTCTGCAATGCATATGTCAAGCGTCGACGAAGGAGGTGTGCGCATGGGGCTGGCAACCTGACCTTGTTAAAGCCAATTTCAAACAAACGAGTTGCAAATGATTAGAATTAGGATCTCCTGGCATCTGTTATGAGAGCCAAATACAGCGGTGGACCAATACTTCAACCAATGACTGAAGTCGGGCATACCTAAGAGCTGGATAGAGACGTCAAATTCAGTGTATGACATATCAATAATAATGATAATAATAATAATAACAGTTGCTCATCGCAAACGAAGATGACTGCGCATCAGACATGTGTTGGGAAATGTGTTCTCATGTGACATAGAGGCCAGTCAGGGGACACGAATGGAGTCTCCACGAAGATTGCAACCAATAAAACAGGCGGTCGTCCCCTGAAAACAATTTTCAATCGGCCAATCCTTTTGACACCTAGGCCATAATCACACCATGGAATGAGATCAAGATGCCGAGCAGCGCGTGAGCTACAGCGGTGAGCGACCCATAGCTGACTGCTAGCGTCAGGACCAGCGAACCAAAGCTGCCAAGACCCTTCTACACCTCCACGCTGTGATCCTAGATAACAGGCTGCAGCAGGGCGGACTGGCTAAGGAAAAGGGATCAAAGAAGGAATGCTAACCCGGTCCTCAAAAATGCTTGCTGAAGTCCGATGTGTTGGAACGAAAGGTGCAAATATCGCAGTTAAGCTGTAAACTACAACACAACACATTCCATTCTCTGGACTTCATTCCGCTACTTAGGGCCGTGTCATGGTTTGGTAGCGGGAGATTGAGAACGAACGAAGCCAAGCGAAGCCATGTAACCTGCGCCTGGACATCTCCTGCCCTGCTCAACATGGACGTCACTAAATAGACTTCGAACTGGTGTATCACGATTCAGGGAAAACCTGAAAAGATGGGGATACAGGGATGATGAAACATGCAAATGGGGAGTAACACAAGACCAGGACCATCTGATGATCTGCCCAAACCTCTCGAAGACTTGTAGCATGGATGACCTGCTGAGTGCCAGTGACAGGGCAATCCACGAGGCTGAATACTGGACGAATGAAGTGTGACGTAGTGCCTAGGACACGGAAAGTAAGTAAGTTTAGACCAATTCTGGCACGGCAGGCTTTTGCTGCATCCAACGCTCTCATATGAGGAGTCGGCGGTAGAGTAGACTGTTTAGTCATCGTATGTTCTGCTCTTTCGAACCGCAAGCCTACTTTAAGATTTCAGGATGGGGTTTCCCTCTGCGATCTGAGCACCTTTAGTGATGCTAGCGTTTGCAGATGTAACAGTTCTGTGCAAGCAGCTACCATGAATTGACATCAATGTTGAAGCTTTTCAGAGACACCTTTAATAAATCTTTGTAGCTTTTCTTCTGTCCTCCTAATGAGAGTCTGCCTGCTCTGATCTCACCATATGACAGATGCTGCCTGGAGGTGCGCTTATCGGACATGCAAACTACATGTCCCAGGCCTATTTATGTGGAAGGATTTGCTTGAAACTTGCTTGAATCGATCGCCCACCGTTTCCGTTCATAGCTTCGAGAGGCTCACCGTGTGAGCGATGTGTCATGGACGGGCTGCTAACCAGACAGAACCCAATCTCTCTAAGGCGATGTGTTAGTCCATTATTGGCCCGTGTGTACATTACCAAGCCACACCAAAACTAACACTGTCAGCAGACAGGGAGAAGGACGACAATCGCGTGAAGTTTAGCCGCGTGAGCTGGACCAAGGAAATACGACACAGGGCAACCGAAAGACTATTGCATATAGCCGAAGTCCATGCCAGCACAATCGAAGGGGAAGACACGCCAAAATGAACGAACTACCTAATCCAAATTGAAAACCACAACACATTTCTGTGGACACGAGTGTAAGCCGTCGACTTGTGGGAATCCAAGTCAAGTCCGTGTTCTGGTGTCATGAAAATGAACTAAAATACAAGAACAAGACTAGCCCACGGCCGGTTAGGCGCCATTTTGATGTAGTTCCAGGTTTCCATGTACCCTTCAAAGAAGTCACGTGGGGTGGGGGGGGGGGGGGAGAGGGTTGGAGGGGGGGTGGGATTCATGAAAAAAATATTTCACATGTAACTAAAACGCACATTACCTCTACATGAATGAATGAATCAATCAATCAATTAATCAATCAATCAATCAACTCGTTCCTCTCGGTACATAGACAGCACCCTGCCAGCATACATGATCCAGGGGTCCTCTTTCTGTCTCTGTCCTGGTCTAACTATTTAATCTTATTTCCCTCTCACTGTCTCTCTTTCATTTATGTGCATTTATGTTCTTTCTTTTCCCCCAAGGATTCCTGCCTGGCCTTGTGTTCCAACGTTCATTGCGGCTATTTTGGTTTTCTTTTTGATAATCAATAGTGAAGTCATCCGTGGCACTTCATTGTGGCTGTCAATCTACTGCGTCATTCTCTTCTAATCCTGGGGCCTTTCCTTTCCCCAGCCTGTATTTCGTCATTCTCTATTCCTGAGGCCTTTTCTTTCTCCGGCCTGTATTTCGTCATTCTCTATTCCTCAGGCCTTTACTTTCTCCGGCCTGTATTTCGTCATTCTCTATTCCTCAGGCCTTTACTTTCTCCAGTCCGTATGGATTTGTTGTGTTGTCAAAGCTCTGTAAACTACTATTTTTGAGCTTGTAATCTAAGATAAAGATATCCACCAAGAAAACATAGAATTCGTGACTGATGCCGCGTCAGTAATAGCAGCGCTAAAACAACACAAAGATGAAGATCTCGGGCAATGTATGTTCTCCCTGACACAGCTCTCAGCAGAACACCCAAGATTGGTCATACAGTGGATCCGATCCCACTGCAATATTGAAGGTAATGAAGCTGCAGACAAACTAGCAAAGTGTGGAGAAGCATCCCCACAAACAGACCTGAGTATCACATATAATGAGGCCAAGACCATAATTAAAGCCAACGTCAGGGTAAAATGCGCTGATCAATACCTCGACTTCCGAAAAGAAGACAGCTACTATAACTTAACTAGAGAAGAGCAAGTCATCATCTTCAGACTGAGAACTTGGCATAACAGACTCAAGGGTCATCTTTACAACAAAATGAGGATTGGGACAGATGACAGGTGCCCATGTTGGGAGCATACCATGACCGTGGAACACATCCTACAAAGCTGCACGCTCACGCAGGAAGAGAGTTAACAATACTGGCCTCGTGAGACAGAAGCTGTATGGGGATGAAACAGCCATCCAAACAAGGTGTCCTTTGTAAGAGAAACCGGGACCTTGATCTGAGGATGAACAAAGAAGAAGAAGAGAAGAAGAAGAAGAAGAAGAGGAAGAAGAAGAAGAGGAGGAAGAAGAAGAAGCAGAGGAGGAAGAAGAAAAAGTACAAGAACTGAGGACGTCGAGATTGGGGTCTTGGTCAGTATTTTTCACTTGACCCGACGTTAACTTTATCTCCCCTAGTGTAAAGGATGAAGAAAAATAATAAGAAGAAGAAGAAGAAGAAGAATATGGAGACAAAGACCTTGGGCATACAGTAATTACTTTGACAACAACTGTCTTCAAATATTTTCGAACCATCTTCGTAAAACTTTGAGAAAGGAAGAAACGAAAACCAGAAGAAGAAGAAGAATAAGAAGAAAAAGATGAATCGCTAAGTTCAGATCGACCTCGCGGCACGTGAGTTTGAAGCAACAGCCACCTGGGGCACATTTATCAAGCTGTTGATACGATATGTCTTTGTTTATCAGTTGGTCTTTCATTCCCGTGATGGCGTCAAGTCTCTAGAACAGAAGTGTCGCTAAACAAGCTCTTCAGTACGGGTGACTCTAATCCCAAGCAAAAGTCACGTGACTGTCTCGGTTTTGGGGGGGAATGTTGTCTTTATAAGTTTGTTTACATTCGGGTGGGAGTTCTGGGGAGGGAGTGGGGGTTCTGGGGAGGGAGTGGGAGTTCTGGAGAGGGAGGGGAGGTTCTGGGAAGGAAGGGGAGGTTCTGCAGAGTGGGGGTTCTGGGGAGGGAGTGGCGGTTTTGGCGAGGGAGGGGAAATTCTGGGGAGGGAGGAGAGGTTCTGGGGAGTGAGTGGGGTTCTGGAGAGGGAGTGGGGGTTATGGGAAGTGAGGGGAGGTTCTTGGGAGAGAGGGCAGGTTCTGGGGAGGGAGGGGAGGTTCTGGGGAGTGAGGGGAGATTCTGAAGAGGAGGGGATGTTCTATAGAGTGATTGTGGGTTCTGAGGAGGGAGGGGATGTTCTGGGGAGGGAGGGGAGGTTCTGGGAAGTAAGGGGAGGTTCTGGGAAGCGAGTGGGGGTTCTGGGGAGGTACTGTCGGTTCTGGGGAGGGAGGGGAGGTTCTGGGGAGGGAGGGAAGGTTCTGGGGAGGGAGTGTTGGTTCTGGGGAGGGAGGGGAGGTTCTGGGGAGGGAGGGGAGGTTCTGGGGAGTGAGGGAAGGTTCTGGGGAGGGAGGGGAGGTTCTGGGGAGGGAGAGGAGGTTCTAGAAAGTGAGTGGGTTCTGCAGAGGAAGGGGAGGTTCTGGGGAGGGAGTGTGAGTTCTGGGAAGGGGGATGAGAGGTTCTGGGGAGAAAGGGGAGGTTCTGGAGAGGGAGGGTAGGTTCTTTGGAGGGAGGGGAGGTTCTGGGGAAGGAGGGGAAGTTTTGGGGAGGAAGGGGGGGGGGGTTCTGGGGAGAGAGGGGAGGTTCTGGAGAGGGAGGGGAGGTTCTGGGCAGCGAGTGGGTTTTGTATTATTTCTTCCTCTTTTTCTTTCTTCTCTGCTTCTTCATCTTTTTCTTGTTATTATTTCATATTATAATTATGTTTCTATCTCTTCTCCGTCTTCGTCTTTTTCTGCTTAATCTTTCTCCTCTTTATCTTTTTCTTCGGCGTTCATCCTGACAAATACACAGTGAAATTGTGTAATAATTTACAGCGGAACTGCGATATCTGCACCTTTCAATCCGACACATCCCATGTCATGTGAACTTAATGAGTTCAGGGTTTGCCTTCCAACAGCGTTTCCTATTCTCTTAGTCAGACTACACTAGCGCAGCCTGTCCCCAGGGCCGGATTAAGGACTCTGTCCCCTCTAGGTCGCTGGTCCAGATGCAAGGGACCTGCTATAGGTCTTTAGATCCTGTCGACTCATACCAGCAGGAGAGACTTGAACCAATTTCAGAGCTGGAGCAAGATCTGTCTATGCAACAACTCAGATTCTTATCAGACAAAACATAACTACAAGAAAAACGGTCATTCTAACAGACTCCAGGAGTGTACTCCAAGCTATCTCAAGCCACAGACAAGAGAGACTCTCACATGAAATAAAATACAACATTGGAATTCTGTCTCAATAAACAGATTTAGTCCTGTGGGAACGAGCAAGTAGATGAGTTCAAAAAAGTGGCGGTACACAGACTCCTCGTCCACAGAGCTATAACGTAGCAAAGACACGCATCAAACGATCCATGAACACAGAATGGAGAGACCAGCACAAAGAATATAAGCCAGAAAATGACAGCATAGACAAACTTGGCAGAGATAGCCAGACAAAGATCTTCAGACTCAGAACGGGACATTGTAGACTCAAGGCCCACCTCCACAGAATGGGTCTCAGAGACACCGCCACGAGCGGTTGTGGAGCACCCAAGCAAACACCAGAACGTATCCCGCAGGGCTGCCCTACCTATACAGACCAAAGAGAGGCAGTCTAGTCTGGGGGAGAGACATGCTCGTAAAGCTGTGGTGGACCGGCGAAGACCTGAAACGCACAGTCTCCTTCATAAACCTCACCGGACTAGAAGCACAGCAGCAGTTGATCGATGAAGAAGAAAGAAAAGAAGTAAAAGAAGAAGAACAAGAATATTCTGCACTTTCGACCCCATGTAGTTATCTTGAATAGCATATTTCACCTGGCCAGGTGGGGTCTCGACCAGGTAGGGTCTTGACTAGCATATTTCACCTGACCAGGTGAGGTCTCGACCGGGTGGGATCTCGACTAGCATATTTCACCTGGATAGAAAGAAAAAAAACCCGCTTCTCCTTCAGTCGCAACGCAATGTCTAGGATACGGTTTTGAACGACTGCCTTGTGATCACAAACCCAGCATTCCAAACCACTCTACCATCGCTATGTAACAGCAGGACCAAAAAAGTGCCCAAATTGACATAGCACCGGTATCGCATGCACGTGCAGCGTGTTCCCAGAATTACCATCATGGCGATCTTGTCCGCCTACTTTCTGTAGCCAGATGACGATTCACTATTCCTACACTCATGTCTGCTATCTAGAGGACTACAAACTTCTTCACCAGTTAAGTAAATATACCAACCGCGTCCTTATATGCCCCTTTTTTTAATTCTACAATGGTCTGTTGTGTTTCTTCTCCTTATCTGATACATCAATTCCAATAGCCCTTACGTGTTCGGGCATTTTTGACCGAATGGTGAGAGCCGGGTGTCACTAGCTTCACAACAATGTTTGTTGGAGTTAAAGGTTATTCAAACTAACCCCAGTCAATGCCACAGATACTGTTGGTTCTTGTTCGTCTTCTTCTTCTTCTTCTTCGGTTTCTTCTACTTCTTCTTCTTCTTTTTGCTTTTCTACTTTTTCCTGTTCTTCTTTTTCTTCTTCTTCTTCGTCTTCTTTTTTTCATCTTTTTTTGGATCTTCTTGCTTGTGTTCATATTCATCTTCTTCTTCTTCTCCTTCATCTTCCCTCTCTTCTTCTTCTTCGTCTTCTTGTTCGTGTTCTTCTTCTTCTTCTTCCGTACCAGCGGAGGAGGTGGCCTGATGTGGTTTAAGAACTGGGGAATCGAAACAGGTAGGATTCTCATCGGCTGAGACATGGCTGAGACACGGCTAGACACGGCCGAGACACGGCTATAACACGGCTGAGACACGGCTGAGACGCGGCTGCAAGGATGGTGGTCATTCTGGAGTATCCAAGGGACGTGGTCGGAGTCATCTCAGTCTTGAGGTGAGGGTCAGCGTCGGGTTGCTGTCCCAGGTAACAGATCTGGTCCTAGGGTGGATTCCGGCCCGTTATGTGATCCTTGGCGAAGAGAAAGCAGATGAGGTTGCAAGGGTCGAAGGTGGCGGCATGCGGACTCATCATCCACGAGGCTATCGATAAGCAAAGACTCTCAGAAAACGTTCCATCACAACGGAATGGAGAGACCAGCACAAAGGGTGGAGAGAACAGCACAAAGAATGGAGAGACCAGCACAAAGAATGGAGAGACCAGCACAAAGAATGGAGAGACCAGCACAAAGAATGGAGAGACCAGCACAAAGAATGGAGAGACCAGCACAAAGAATGGAGAGACCAGCACAAAGAATGGAGAGACCAGCACAAAGAATGGAGAGACCAGCACAAAGAATGAAGAGACCAGCACAAAGGGTGGAGAGACCAGCACAAAGAATGGAGAGACCAGCACAAAGAATGGAGAGACAAGCACAAAGGAGACCAGCAAAAAGAATGGACAGACCAGCACAAAGAATGGAGAGACCAGCACAAAGAATGAAGAGACCAGCACAAAGAACGGAGAGACCAGCACAAAGACTTCAAGCCAAAAAATGACAGCATAGACAAACTTGGCAGAGGGGATCAGGCAGGGATATTGGGACTCGTGGCGGAACATTGTAGACTCACTACCCACCTCCACAGAATGGGTCTTACAGACACTGCTACCTGCGATTACGGAGCACCCAAGCCCACCAGAACATATCTTGCATCAGGGAAGCACTGGTACAGGAAATAATGAATGCAGGGGCAATTAATGCATTCAAGAATACATTGCATGCGCGTAACTTTTAGATCAAGTGAATGTAAAAGAAACGGGTTGTATACAGACTCTGCAGTCTTCTAAGCCAGTACGGCTTGGCTTGGCTTTGTAACAGTTCCCGCCGGAGCAAGGGGAGTTTAGGATGCCTGAACATGTTAAAGCTTAAAGCAGCTACCTGAATGCATGTCAAGGTCACTCACCGTCTCAGCAAAGGAGAACAGAGTTGGGTTAAGGAATGTGGACAGGTAGAAACTGACCACTGGCCTTCCGATTTTGGTAGGGGGAGATTGATTGACAGACGAAATTGACAGCGGGGATTGCTGCGAGAGAATGAGTGACAGGTGTGCAAAGTGTTTCGTCTAATGGGACTGAAGATGACCATCACCTGAGATCGATTGGTCAAGCTCTGGCCTTGCTTGAGGATATATAACTCGAGACAAAGTTTAGCTCGAGAGGCTGGATAGGGAGAGGCTGTATGGAGGAGAGTGAGAGAGAGAGAGAGACTGAATGTAGATAGTATGTTTAACTCACCGACTTAGATAGAGGAGCGATTGATAGACGGTTGGACGAATGTTTAGTGATAGAACAGGATCGCTCAAATAGGTGTGTGAGTTTTGCATTAATAGATAATTTGGACGTGTGTTTGTAAGTAAGGACACATTGTGAACGAGTTATGTCGAGATCGCCCGCCTGAGGGGATTTCAGTAAGGAAGAGTATTTGATAAGGTGTGTTGAAGACGCAGTTAAGGCGATGTGTGTGTGGTTGTAATTGCAAGGCAATTGAACTGGGTTTTTAGATAGTTGGGAATTCCATCAAGAGCTAATGCTTACAATTCCCGTTTTAGTAGAATGTTTAATTAAGATATGTATTGTATTGTGTTTGAACTTGAAAAGATTACAAAACTGAAATCCATTACCGATAGAAGAGACTGCAGAGCCCAGCTGCAGTCAGAAAAACTCCGAAGACTGACTGGCCATCCAATGCACCAGACTAAACAATTTGGGAAATGGGAAACTAAAGCGGAGAAACTTTGCAGAAATAGCCAAAGCAAAGATGCACGAAGATCCCACAAACGCACTAACACCAAAACCCATCACTACTGTACGAAAACCTACCTGGAGGCAGGATATATTTCCAGAGGTGGTAGAAAATATACCAGGTATTGCAAACAAAAACTGCCAGACTGAAAAAGAAAGGAGAGATACTACCCTAAGCTTCATAACGAAAAGCTACCCAAGCATGGACTGGACCCATGCATACACCGATGGTTCTGTAACAAACACTACACAGAACGGAGGGGCAGGAGCATTCCTGAACCTACCAAATGGCAGAAAAATAACACTGTCATTCGCTACTGGTAAGTACACAAGCAATTTCAGAGCGGAGGCAGAGGCACTGAGGGCGGCAGTGGAAGAAATGGTGACACACAATGAAAATGAGAGCCATATAGTCCTGCTGACAGATGCTCTCGCCGTAGTCACAGCGCTAAAAAGCCAGAAAAACACCGAGCTTAATGACTTAAGAGCAGCACTCTGCAAACTGTGCCAGCAGTCCGCACCAAAAAGGGTAGTGGTACAGTGGGTTCCGTCACACTGCAACATCCAAGGCAACGAGGAGGCAGACAGACTGGCAAAAGAAGGTGCAAGACTACCACAAACAGATACCAGTATGACGTACGAAGAGTCAAAACGGCTTATCAGAGCCAGATACATGACCAAATGGGAAACCGAACATACTGGTTACACCAAAAACGATGCCTATTACCAGTTGAACCGAAGAGAGCAGGTCGTTGTCTTCAGACTTCGCACTGGCCACAACAGACTGAGGTACCACCTATTCAACAAATTGAAGATAGGGTGTACCGACGAATGCCCGTGCGGTACTGGTAAAATGACCGCTGAACATCTGCTGCAGAACTGCCCGACATACGAGGATCAGAGAGAGCAGATGTGGCCATTACCAGTGGAACTGCAAGACAAGCTCTATGGCAGTGGCGAGAGCCTCAGGATGACCGCCGCTTTTTTCGAAAAAATTATGGTTACTGTCTGACTGCGTACGCAGAAGAAGAAGAAGAAGAAGTAAACAAAAACTGCCAGACTGAAAAAGAAAAGAGAGATACTACGCTAAGCTTTATATCGAAAAGCTACCTAAGCATGGACTGGACCCATGCATACACCGACGGTTCTGTAACAAACACTACACAGAACTGAGGGGCAGGAGCACTGTCATTCGCTACTGGTAAGTACACAAGCAATTTCAGAGCGGAGGCAGGGGCACTGAGGGCGGCAGTGGAAGAAATGGAGACACACAATGAAAATGAAAGCCATATAGTCCTGCTTACAGATGCTCTCGCCGTAGTCACAGCGCTAAAAAGCCTGAAAAACACTGAGCTTAATGACTAAAGAGCAGCACTCTGCAAACTGTGCCAGCAGTCCGCACCAAAAAGGGTAGTGGTACAGTGGGTCCCATCATACTGCAACATCCAAGGCAACGAGGAGGCAGACAGACTGGCAAAAGAAGGTGCAAGACTACCACAAACAGATACCAGTATGACGTACGAAGAGTCAAAACGGCTTATTAAAGCCAGATACATGACCAAATGGGAAACCGAACATACTGGTTACACCAAAAACGATGCCTATTACCAGTTGAACAGAAGAGAGCAGGTCGTTGTCTTCAGACTTCGCACTGGCCACAATAGACTGAGGTACCACCTATTCAACAAATTGAAGATAGGTGGTACCGACGAATGCCCGTGCGGTACTGGTAAAATGACCGCTGAACATCTGCTGCAGAACTGCCCGACATACGAGGATCAGAGAGAGAAAATGTAGAACTGCAAGACAAGCTCTATGGCAGTGGCGACAGCCTCAGGATGACCGCCGCTTTTTTCGAAAAAATAATGGTTACTGTCTGACTGCGTACGAAGAAGAAGAAGAAGAAGAAGTATTGTGTTTGTAATTTCTCTACTCATTGTATGATATGAGTATGATATAATAAATATGCCACCTGCTGTGTGATATGTCATTTACTGAGTATGGTCATGATGATGTGGATGAGTGTGAGAATGTTCTAAGTTAGAAAAACCCTATGGCAAACAGTGGGATCTGCTACAGCTTCGTTCATTCTCAATCTCCCGCTACCAAACTCTGAAAGGGCTTAAGTAGCAGAATGTAGTCCAGAGAACGGAATGCGTTGTGTCGTAGTTTACAGCGTGACTGCGATATTTGCACCTTTCGGTCCAACACATCCGACTTCAGCAAGCATTCTTTGAGTACTGGGTTAGCATTCCCTCTTCGATCCCTTCTCTTTAGCCAGTCTGCCCTGCTACAGCCTGTTATCCAGGATCACCGCGTGGAGGTGTATAAGGGTCTTTGCAGCTTTGGTTCGCTGGCCCTGATGCTAGCAGTCAGCTATGGGTCACTGACCACTGCAGCTCATGCGCTGCTCAGCATCTTGATCCCCTAAACCAGTATAAAGTCGTTACGTTAAGTTAAGTTAAATTAAGTTAGGACTGCCCAGCTTATGCAGACCAAAGCTAAGAAGTCAGCTCTGAAAGAGCGACCATGCTCGAAAAGCTGTGGCTGACCAGCGGAAACCTGAAACAACAGTACTCTTCGTGTGGCTCAGCAGACTAGAAGCTTAGCATCAATTTATCGATGAAAAAGGTCGAAACCTGGACAGAATAACATAGCATGTATTTGTCGACTCCTCGTGCTCCACAGGAAACCAACACGTTTTGAGGATTGATAATGATAATCCTACTCACTCGCGGGCTGGCTACAATATACAACATAAGGTACCTCGTTGGCCCTCAGCCCACGAGTATACGTCCCTTGGGTTATCTCGTAGATATCAAATTCAGTACAAATAACCAGGTATATTTGCTATAATTCGGTCTGACACACAGACAAATGTATACGTAAACACAGCTAAATGTTACATCAATTAGAGAAACAATACCATTAACTCCGTAAATCATCTCTGATACCAATTAAATTAGAAATCTAAGCACTAAAACCAGGATGTAAGCGAGAGTTACATCAAAGATCCACGAGGGAGATAAAGCAGGCGCATGAATACGATCAGAGGAATTAAGTGCTGAGCAATTTAGCGGGTTAAATAACCACCTTTCTCATTATCCTTTCATAATGATCCTTTTAATTAGTTCCTCTTCTTACTGTTGCTCCCTACAGAGCATACGGTGGTCTTTAAAGATAGCATGAACAGGTGTTTGGATTTTAGATGTATGACCAGTAGAAAAGAGTTAGAATAAACAGGATAGGTTATGCTATACCAAAATGTTTTGAAGAATTAGGGAAGACATACCTTTGCATAACACAGGTGTGAAATAAATTAGAAATTGAAAGTTGTAATGGTAATTTGTGTTCGATGTGTAACGACATGTTAGGAAAGCTGATTATGTCCATTCTAACCCAGCGTAGGAATTTGTAGCGACATGTTAGCAAATCTGGTTCTGTCCATCATAACCCAGCGTAGGAATTTGTAGCGACATGTTAGCAAAGCTGGTTCTGTCCATCATAACCCAGCGAAGGAATAATCTGAGTTGATAGGTAAGAGACGGTCAATTGGGCGCTATTTTTTCTCACAGCCAAACAGCCACAAATTAGGCCGACCTTTCCTGACTGGATTTATATTGAGAACAGATAAATCATTCAAAATGTGTTCCTTGAGAAATTGAACGTGTGGCGGATGATATTATTTTTACTAAATAACCCGAGATTTCAAGAGGGTGGGAGAGGGGGTGGGGCTGGGATTGGGGGGGGGGGAGAAAGGAAGAAGTTTGTAAGCCAAATGCAAAGCTGATACTAGCCTTTCGAATATTGCTAGCGGGAATTTCAAAATTGCAAAATAGAGGTACTTTTGTATACTTCTATCTATCTATATTCTTTGCGCTCGAAATACGGCGCATAAGGCAGAAACAAATGATCTCCAGTTGGAACGGTGCGACGCCACTGTTTTTAGATCTTGTCTGGTGCTGAGGTCCATAGTTGAGCCCTCTTGGATGATTGCTCTTCTGAGTGTTTCCTTGGGTCTCCCTCTTTTCCGAACGCCCCTCTGTGTCCTTTCCAGTGCTTGCAATAGAAGACTGTTGTTCATTCTAAGGACATGTCCGATGTATGTCCGTCGTCCTTCCCTGATGATGGTCGACACGTATAGTTGGTTTGTCTCTGTTCTTATCGTGTCGTTAGTTATGGACTGGTCCCAGCGTATAGTTGGTTTGTCTCTGTTCTTAACGTGTCGTTAGTTATGGACTGGTCCCAGCGTATAGTTGGTTTGTCTCTGTTCTTATCGAGTCATTAGTTATGAACTGGTCCCATCGTATAGTTGGTTTGTCTCTGTTCTTATCGAGTCATTAGTTATGAACTGGTCCCAGCGTATAGTTGGTTTGTCTCTGTTCTTTTCGAGTCATTAGTTTTGAATTGGTATCAGCGTATATTCAATCGTTTTCTTAAACATTTATTTTCAAAGATATTTAGTTTGTTTTACAGCTCTTTCGTTGCAAACTTACACAGCAACTAATATCCATTTTTATATACAACAATTGTATTAACAATATTCTACATCCACTTTTCTGCATGTTTAAAATCAATTTTATCGCAGGCAGGCTGAGTTTGAAGAAATCAAGTAATTTGACCAATGCAAAGATATTTCATATATTGTCCACTCACTGTAATTGTCGGTCACAACTTTTCAAACGCACAAGTTTATATTTTCCTTAATAACCGCCAAGCCATATTGATGGTTTGTGTTTAGAAAAAAGGGCATCACAAATGAAATAACCATGCACATCATACGCAGTTCAATAAATCTTTATCTGATAGTGAATATAAAAAATATAAACAGACATACCCTAATGTATTTAAGTTTATAGTACTACGCAACGCATTGGTAAATATGTACAGCTCAGAAAACAAAGCCAAACCTTGAAATGAACTATTGCGTTTCATTGTAGATAACGACTTCCAAACAGTGTATGGACAAACTGGTAAGTTGCTGCAACTGATTCTCTGTATTCCAGTAAGTTCAATGAACAAACTGACAGGATTCAAACACATTTGCGAAATTCTATGACCAATAATAGACTATCCAACCCCGCTTCTACGAGGCGTGTTCAAATGAAACCTGACCAAACTGCAACAAGTGAACATACGTACCATGCGCATGATGACGTTATTGCTGGTGTAAACAGCACTTACCAACCGTTAAATTTGCAAAATTGCATAATCCTCTGACTCATAGTTTCCTCAGCAGACCGTTGAAAACATGACGGGTGTGATACGGAATCCGTCCAGAGTTGGTCAGCGAGTGGTGATTCGGTTTCTAACAGATGAAGGATGTCGACCAGTTGACATTCATCGCAGAATGCAGGAAGCGTATGGTGACAAAAGTGTGTCGAAGACAACACTGAAGAACTGGACAAGGATGTTTAAAGAACGACATGACTTAACGAAAGACCTTCCGAGACCAGGTCAGGCGCATATTGTTGCGTTAACTCACATCCTTCTTTAAACATCTTTGTCCAGTTCTTCACTGTTGTCTTCGACACAGGTAGGGCCAAGATGGTCAACGATTTGTGGGCCTACATCGGAGAAAGAGAATAGGTAGGGCCAAGATGGTCAACGATTTGTGGGCCTACATCGGAGAAAGAGAATAGGTAGGGCCAAGATGGTCAACGATTTGTGGGCCTACATCGGAGAAAGAGAATAGGTAGGGCCAAGATGGTCAACGATTTGTGGGCCTACATCGGAGAAAGAGAATAGGTAGGGCTAAGATGGTCAACGATTTGTGGGCCTACATCGGAGAAAGAGAATAGGTAGGGCCAAGATGATATTCATCAACATGCGACACATACTGACATCCAAACAGATAAATCAGGATTTGAAAATGAGAATTGTCAGGTGTTATGTATACTCGTCACTACTTTATGGCACAGAAACATGGACACTGAATAACAAGTTGGAAAAGAGTATTGAAGCCTTCGAAATATGGGTATATAGAAGATTGGGTCGCATTTCTTGGAAAGAGAAGAAAACAAATGTGGAGGTATTAGAAAAGTTGGGAGTGAAAAGAGATGTAATGACCGAAATCAGGGTTAGACAGTTACGTTATTTTGGTCATATAACAAGGCATACCTCCTTGTTGGAGACCATACTGGAGAGTAGGGTGGAAGGCCGTCGTTCAAGAGGAAGACAACGTTTTAAGTAGGTGGATAACATCAGGAGATGGACTGGAAAAATAATATGTTTGTTCCAGCATCTGAAAATGTTGTTGCGCCATAGTAATATCTCTAATGTTGTTGTTGTTGTTGTTGTTGTTATCTCATAGCTGATGGGCAAGCCTTCTCTTGACAGCCTAGTGCCATTATTATATAGATACAGGTCTTCTTGAGTTGTGTCACTGCTCCGTACAGTGTGTTGGTAATTGTCGGCAGTGCGCGTAAGAATCTTTTCCTCATGTCCGCAAACGCCTTGAACTCAATGAGTAGGTGTCGAACTGTTTCATCAGGATGAGAGCAATGTCTGCACAAGGGCAGGTGCTGGGGATTGATGCGGTTCAAGTGGCTATTGACTCTGCTATGTCCTGTTCCGAACTGAAAGATGAGACTTTGATCTCTTATATGTAGTTTATTTATGTCATCGTCACTTTTTGCCTGTGACATTTCTCTAAATACATTGCCACCCGTTATTCCCGTCGCCCACCTGTTCATCCATATTTCCCAGGTATTATTATAATTATGTTTACTATGTGGTCTATCCAACTGATGTCTCTAATCCAACATTCGTCCCCAAGGTCATCATGATACGAACTCTCCCATTAGCTCTGAAGCAAAATACAACATAGCCAGATAAAATCTAGATTAATTATTTATTGCAACATTTGACAAAATTCCCATAACAAACATGATTGTTTAAATCAATCTTTCAATTTAACATTTACAAGTATCTTCCAAGCGGCTGGACCAGATATCTCTAACAATTTTCATTCTGTTCGTGAATTTCTCATTTAAATACAGTGAAAATGGAGTCATCAGATAACCTTTAAAGGGCAAAGGTCAAACATGGTTGCCAGATAAACATTTTAAAAGGATGTCGAAAGATTATTTTTAAAGTTGCCATATAGATGCCAAACATCTCAGTACATCAGCTTCTAAATACGAGGAGAGCTAATGCATCCCGTCATTCAACACCTTCCTCAGGGCCCACAAAAGAGCAATATTCTTCATCGTAGGCATTCAGCAACATTAAAAAACAACATCACTCATATTATTACAAATTATATCCGAGGCGGGATCAACTGAAACCGGACCTAACTGTACCAAGTGAACTTCCATGGTGATCTTCCGAGACCAGGTCAGGCGCATATTGTTACGTCAGAAGGTGCCATCGCCAAAATTGATGCAGCAATTCGAGTCCCCATACACTGCTTACATTCTGCGATGAATGTCAAGTGGTCGACAACCTTCAGCTGTGAGAAACCGAATCAGAGCTCCCTGATCAACTCTGGACGGATTCAGTATTACACCCATTTTCAGCGGGAACTATGAGTCAGAGGATAATGAAATTTTGCAAACTTGACGGTTGGTATGTGATGTTTACACCAGAAGTGATGTCATCATGTGTAACGTGCGTATGTTTACTTGGTGCAGTTGTATCCGGTTTTATTTGAACACGCCTAGTATATATTTATATATACACACACACAAGGTCTGGGCTGGATGTCCCGCTCGTTAAAGGAAAGTGAAGCCTCTAATTTCCAGGTGTAGAGATCGCCGCCGGATTCACTGTTCGGCTTGCCGGGCAGGAGTTTCCGTGCCAATGTCTTCTCCTACATTATTGTGTCCCCAGCAGCATCTTCATGATGGACCCCCTATTTCTTACAGAGCCTGCTGTGGGGCGCGACCGAGTACCAGGCTGTATAACTGGGCAGGGCAGATTGGGATCATTAGCCTTGGTTGGCAGCCAATCTAAGAGAAGGTCAACTCTGACTCTAAACCCGGGTAGACGAAGCTCGTTAGCCTGTTCAGGCAGTTCGCCTAGGAGAGGAGAAACTCTGATTTTAAACCCACGAGTTCCAGAGAGTGCTGGTTAGTCTTGAGACAATGAGAGTATCATCGGATGTCTCGAGAAACTAGCATCTGCGGCAACGACTCCACTGCCTTGTGGAAACCTCGGGAGAAGGTAGGGCTACGGGAGTAAACCCAGACAGAAAATCCGAATGGTAGCACCTAAGGCAGATGGTTTCAAAATTGCGAACTCATTCTGGCAGCTCCTGCAGCTGAGCTGGTGCCATATTGTCATGTTTTGCATTCCTGTGGAATAGAAAAGTGAAACCGAGAGATGGATCCTGCAGTTTGGGCAGCCCAGGGTCTCCACATTCAGGCCCCAAACTTCTCCCAGGGCAATACGCCGCGGTCTTCAGAAACTGAGACGCCTATGATAATCAATTGTTTCAACACTGTCTATCCACCATACCCACATTGCACTTCCTTTCTACCAATAGCACATCCTCGCTTCACCCCTACCCCATCCATCTCTCTGATCTCTCCTCAGCGACTACCCTCTCTCCTAAACCAGCAATCACCCGCCCCACAACATTCATTATAACAAATAAATAACATTTCAATCGTTATAAAGTAACACGATGTTCATTTATACCCATGTAATAAATGTAGGCGTTAATTGTTCATTATATCCATGTAATAAATGTAGGCGGTAATTGTTAATTATATCCATGTAATAAATGTAGGCGGTAATTGTTAATTATATCCATGTAATAAATGTAGGCAGTAATTGTTCATTATATCCATGTAATAAATGTAGGCAGTAATTGTTAATTATATCCATGTAATAGATATAAGCCTTAAATGTTAATTATGTCAAATGGATAAATGTAGGTCCTAATTGTTAATTATATCGATGTAATAAATGTAGGGCCTAAATGTTAATTGTATCTGTCTAATAAATGTAGGGCCTAAATGTTAATTGTATCTGTCTAATAAATGTAGGTCCTAAATGTTAATTGTATCTGTCTAATAAATGTAGGCCTTAAATGTTAATTAAATCAATGTAATAAATGTAGAACTTAATTGTTAATTGTATTGATGTAATACATGTAGACCCTAATTGTTAATAATTTTGTTGTAATAGATGTAGACCGTCAAGCCATCACGGAAGTAGGAGTGGTGGTCCCGTTATTTGAGCCATAAACAAAGTAGTGCCGACAAAGGTCCCCTGTTGTCTGAGAACCAAATGAGGCTTATTTGAAAGCGAACTGCAAGGGCAAGGAACCATAAGTATTGTTTCCCCTGGTCATTCTGTTCACAAAATGTACCGATTGTCGCCCGTTTCTCATATTCAACCAACGTCTTGTACTATAGCAGGATCGGCAGCGTCTTGAGACCTTCCGCTGGCACAACCAGAGACGTATCCTCAGGGTCGTCTGGCATGACATGATTTGCAACAGTGAAGTAGTTTGACGTACTCAACTTGGAGGCATTGCCTCAACGATTGATGGTCGTCGTCTCTCCCTCTTCGGTCACGTTGTTCCGTCTTTCCCGGGCAGGGATGCTCCGGCAGGCTGTGAGGGTCGACCTCGTAACACCTGGCTAAAACTGATCGGCACCTCCCAAACGGACGTGCAGGTCACCTGGGACGCGCCATCAGAAGTGGTTATGGACAAAAACATTCGACGAGACGGCCCTGGTCGCTTAAGCGTAATTTTAATTGATTGAGACCAAAAACATCAAACTCGTTTGCCACACGCCTATACGGACGGCTCAGCCAAAGATGCCATTGGAAACTCGGGAGGAAGCATCCCATTAAAACTGAAAAGCGAATTTTATTCAGCAGCATTTGCTACTGGGTGACGCTGCAGCAACTTCAGTGCCGAAGCCAGTGCCATGAGACAAGCAGCTGAAACCCTTATAGACCATAAGGAGTCGGCAGAAAAGCAAGGTCATTTTCACAGACGCCCTCAAGAACCAGCACAAAAATAAACTCGGTGCTCTGGCAGACTCGCTCGAACGCCTGTGTCAGTGCTTCAAAGAAAGCACAGTCCAGTGGATAGCTGCCCACTGCAACATACTAAATCTCAGAACGCTATTTTGTAAGGATGTTGTTGGTCTGGTCCTTTATTGTTACCCTTTACCATAATCTCGCCCTCTACTGTTAGCCTTTACCATAATCTAGTCCTCTGGTGTTACCCTTTACCATAATATGGTGTTACCCTTTACCATAATCTGGTCCTCTATTTCTACCCTTTACCATATTATGGTGTTACCCTTTACCATAATCTAGTCCTCTATTGTTACCCTTTACCATAATATCACCCTCTACTGTTACCCTTTACCCTAATCTGGTCCTCTACTGTTACCCTTTACCATAATCTGGTCCTCTACTGTTACCCTTTACCATAATCTGGTGTTACCCTTTACCATAATCTGGTCCTCTGATGTTACCCTTTGTCATAATATGGTCCTATGGTGTTACCCTTTACCATAATTTGGTCCTCATGTGTTACCCTTTAACAAAATATGGTCCTCTGGTGTTACTCTTTATCACAATCTGGTGTTGCCCTTTATCATAATCTGGTCCTCTGGTGTTACTCTTTATCATAATCTGGTGTTACCCTTTATCATAATCTGGTCATCTGATGTTACCCTTTATGATATGCTGGTGTTAGTTACCCTTTACCATAATCTAGTGTTTTCTTTACCATAATCTGGTGTTACTCTTTACCATAATCTGGTGTTACCCTTTACCATAAACTGGTGTTACCCTTTACCATAATCTGGTGTTACCATTCACCATAATCTGGTGTTACCCTTCACCATAATCTGGTGTTACCCTTCACCATAATCTGGTGTTACCCTTCACCATAATCTGGTGTTACCCTTCACCATAATCTGGCCTTTGACCAACGTTATCTTGGCCACCTCTGCTCTAATGGTTTCATCGTTATGTCCAATGGTTCTCGCTCCTGTTTGTTTTGCTATTTCAGGTCCTAATTCTGCACATTCTCTGTGTGTTGAATCTCTACAGACCGTTGGATACATTTGAAGGAGCTAGTTAAACCAACGTCGTTGGTCAGCAAAGAGCTAGTTAAACCAACGTCGTTGGTCAGCAAAGAGCTAGTTAAACCAACGTCGTTGGTCAGCAAAGAGCTAGTTAATGATAACCCCAGACCAGATCCAAACAGCGCTAGCATGACTGCAATGGGAAGACGTCTGAAGGCATGAGCATTCCAATCATCCGCTGGTCATTTTGTTACAAAACTACATGACTGAAAGGTAAACTGGTTGTCTACGGAGTCTTCTGTGGTCACTGTGGTCGAGAGGTCAGGCGGTCGCCTCCCAAATCTATGAACAGAAACGATGAGCGTTTAAGTCCCGCAAGTTTTAAAGTGACCCCTGGTTTCACGAGAGGTGGGACCAGAGTTCCTGCATTCTGAGTTACCTCCAGTCGTCGTTAATTACCTCTTGCCACTGGTCCAAGGTAGCTTGGGATAAGAGAGTGAGGCCGATGGCCAGTGCAGTTGTTTCCTCACTATAATCCAAATACAGCGAAAATTTAATGATCTTAACAAAATCGTCTGCTGATGTCGCTATTCTCGCGTGCGACAGACAACTAACTAACTAACTAACTAACTAATTAACTAATCTAATGAAAGTATTCCTGTGTGTATGTATAACATGTTAGCACAGCGTGATGCCCGGTGTCTGCTGATCTCGCTATCAAACATGAAATTAGCCATAATGAATGAAGGCATCTCTCCTAGTAAAGGTTAAAGGTTAAAGGCGAGGGCTCGACTTCATGGCCCCAGGTTTCCCCATATGGCCCAGTCCCTCTCAGCAAAACAGCAGCCCCGCCTGCCGAGAGTATCCTACAAAGCACGAACACCGTAGCTCCAGCGATGAACCCAGGGATCTCCTAAAATTTGACATCACGAGCCGACAGCCACAGCTGGAATTCGAACACCAACCGTCTGAACACGGGGCAAATGGCCTAACCACTTCGCCACAGAGACGCTCGATCCTAGTAAAGACAAATTATAATAATTTCAGGTAGGTGGAGACAGTCAAATCTAGAAAAATGCCCGCTTAAAACGAATGCACTGGGTCACCTGGCGCAGAACACAATACAACGTAACCGGCCTATATAGACAACCACGTAAATGGCTCTGAAAAATTCGTGAAGCTGTTCGATGACAAACTATGAAGAAGCCAATGTCAAATTAGATGACTCTTATCTAACCTCATCGATATCTTGAACATCGATCACTCGTTGCTACGAGATTATCCAAATGGTTTGTCTGTGTATACATTCTGTGAGCATCATCTCTTCTTGTAATGTCTCTGCCTGGATCCGTGTCTAACACTGATAACAGAGAATTGTGGGCAAATACCTGGATCTGGGATCAAAATAGTAATAATAATACCAGGGGTGTTCAAAAGAAACCGGACCTAACTGCAATAAGTGAAAATACGTACGATGCGCATGATTACGTCATTTCTGGTTTAATAGCACATACCAACCGTCAAGTTTGCGAAATTGCATTATCCTCCAGTTCATAGTTTCCTCAGCAGACCGTTGAAAACATGACGGTGTGATACGGAATAAGTTCAGATTTGATCAGCGAGCGGTGATTTAGTTTCTAACAGCTGAAGAATGTCGACCAGTTGGTATTCATCAAAGAATGTAGGCAGTGTATGGTGACAAAAGTGTGGAGACGACAGCAGTGAAGAACTGGACAACGATGTTTAAAGACGGACGTGAGTTAAAGATCTTCCGAGACCAGGTCAGGCGCATATTGTTGCGTTAACCCATGTTAACGCTTTCTGGCCAAAATGGAAAGTTCTCCTCTATGTTCAACTCTTGCCGAATGTCTATATTTGTCTTTTTCTTCAGTCCAGAGTATTTTGAAGATCTTTCTGTAACATTTGGACTCAAAAGATTCGATTCTTTGTGTAGAAGTTTTGGTAATCGTCCATGATTGGCAGCCATAGGCTGCTACAAGAAAAACCCAGCTCTCAAGACTTTACTTTGAGACTTGTCTTGTCTTATCCAATAGTTCCGTGAGGCGGCGTGGGGAGCCGTAGTGTTCTGTCCAGAGCCAGACACATCGCTGCAGTGGACGTCATCCCAGGAGGATTTAGAATATCCATCTAGTTCTCGGTCTCCCATGGTTGCGAAAACCCGAACCTCATGCGTTATAGGCGCATAAGGGTAATTGGTCAGGTTGCATTGTCATTAGGTGGCCGAGCCACTTGATTCTCTCCCCGTCAATATATCCAGAGCAGGGTCTCGCTTCAACTATCCTTCTCACATCTTCGCTGCGCGTTCTGTCTCTCCTAGTTACGTTGATTGTTTCCCGGAGGCATCTCATCTCACATGTCGTGACCTTTCTCTCTAGAGTTTTTGTTAAAGTCCATGTTTGGCACTGGTAACAGAGGGTTGGCATGAATATACTGTTGATTAGCATTCTTTTTGTGGACATGTTTATGTTAGGGTGTTTCAATAATGGTGACAGCTGGTTGACAATTACATTTGCTGTTCGGTACCTGACCTCAATCTCTCTATCTAAACCTCCATCCTGTGTGAAAACAGTGGCTAAGTACTTGAACTCCTGCACTTGTTTGATCGTGTTCCCGTTTACCAAAATGTTCATCTTTTCAGGCGATCTGCTTTATCTGCACAGCTTCTGTTTTGGATGTGTTAATTCTCATACTGCATCTTTCACACACAGAGTTGAGCGCAGTCAGATGTGGCTGCAGATCATCTTCACTCTCGTTAAGTAGACATTGATCATCTGCACAAAAGAATTCATTTAACTGATCAGCCGCTCTCCATTCCCTCTCTGCATTTCTTGACAGATGTTACAATTTGACCTCCATTGTTTTTCTGTCCATATTCGTGCCGAAGAGTAGGGGCGATAACACACACCCTTGTCTCGTCCCGCTTGTTACCTCCCTTGTGTCGGTCAGACCATCTGTTGTTCGTTCTATACTTTGACACCCTTGGTACAGCGCCTACTTTAAGACTACCATTACTAAATTAGAATTGACCGTCTTCTTGATTAGTTATGAAGGCTCGCGGTTATCCAACGATAATCTAAGCTGCTCATTATCAACAGGACCAATAGCCGTAGACAGCTGATCCCAAAACACCTGTTTGCTTTGTTCGCTTGCTTCCTCCGCAGATGGGAACTCCGTATAATTATTTTTCTTCATAATCATCAGCAGATCTGGGGACTTGTCCATCTGGCCGTTCGGTATAGGCTGGTACACACACACGTGAAGGACTGATCTTTTGGTATAAACTTCCTCCATAATCGCCATTTTCATCGCGTATTCAGAATACTCCTCTTCAAAGAAATCTGGCGTTACTAGCAAGACCGTCTTCCGGCTGTTCTGGATAGCACTCACTATAGATGAGACCTCGTACACCCCTGGCATGAAATCCCGATCAACAAGACACAGATTGTGACCTCGACTGACCTCTAGTTCCTGCCGACAATCGCGAAGAGCGAAGTGTCGTGACATTTCGCTGTAAAGGATATACGCATCAAATTTAAAAACAGAACTCGTAATTTGTCGGGGTTTAAACCCAACAAAACGGGACAAGGCAACGCTTCTAATGTACCTCAGCTTCCATCTATACCTGTACATTAAACCGAAACCTACCAGAGTAATTATTACAACCAGCGAGGCCACGCAAATTACAATTATAATAGCTTTTCCAGTGCAGGACCGCTCAAGAGTCTTGACACGATCTTCCAAGTTTCCAACATCGTGAACACTGCCGTCATCTACAATACACCGCAGAAAATCAGAACTCACAAATTTGACATTTGAAGCCCAAATCCAACGTAATAACTCCAGTCCTTCGCACGTGCATCTCAAAGGATTCTGGGATATATCAATATAAAGTGGATGCCTGGCTGCAATTGTATCTAGATCGTCTCGCGTGTTTCGGTTGATGTAACTAATGGAGTTCCTTCTTAAATCCAAATATCTCAAAGATGGCAGGTTTGAGAAGTTAGTGTTGAGGACTTGAAGCTTATTTTCTCGAAGTAATAGCATATTCAAATTGTCGAGTCCTTCGAAAAAATTTCGAGGAAGATTGTAAATCATGTTCATGGAAATTCTTAAGTAGAAAAGGTTTTTTAATTGACGAAACACGCATTCTTCTTTTGCAAAGAAATCGCCTAATAGGTTGTTGTTTAAGGATAGGAATGTTAATGAATTGTTTGGAGGAAACAGCGAACATGGAAGGCTTCTGAAGTAATTCCCATCCAGTACCAACGTACGAAGATGCACTGGAAACGCTGATTTGGCATGGAACGGGGGCAAGCCACATAATGAGAAATCTATTTTAGTGAGGCTGATGTTTTTGGCGTATTGAAGGTTATTCAAGAGGACCTTCACGTTCATTTCTGTGTATCTGGGGGCAAGAAGGATGCTTAATTTAGGGGGGATCTTAATTTTGTATCTAGAAGGCATATCCATGGTCTGCAGCAGTGTGTCAGTGGAGTTAGCTAAAGATTCATCCTTTGCTGCTTCGTCCGTGACGCCCTTCAATAACAAACTGGCATCTGATACATCATTTCTGTAGATCGACGCATCGTCATAATTCTCTGAAAGACTTGAAGATGTGAGTAGATATCCGTCTTCCTCGGATATTTCTTCATTCCGACTATCTTTAACCATTTTCTGACCTTCAGCTTCCTCATCCATTTCCAAATCGGCTTGTTCTTGATCAATTCTTAGATTGTCGTATTGTCCATCCGTGTACAGACTGCCATGTTCTTCTGCCGTATCCAGCATGCCGTGTGCTCCGTCGATCTCTTGAACATCGTATTCCCCATTTTGCAAACATTCAGCACACTCGCTTGCTACAGACATTGAGTTAGATCCCAAATCAATAATCTCAAGCTGTTTCAAAAAAAATAATTTGTCTAACAGCAAGTATGGCTCGATAAGCTTACTCTCACGCAGCACCAGCTTCGTCAGCGTCTTCGGGAGACTCAAAATGAAGTCATTGCGCATATATGCTATTCGATTATTAGAGAGATCGATTTCTTCCAGCTTCAGATTTGCCATATACTTCGAGTGATGTCCTGTCAGGAACACATAACTGTAGTTTTTAGTAATTAACCCAGTGAAGCGAATCGATTTCAATGAGGAATTCTGCAACCCTTCAAGGCCATCTAAAGCGTCGAAGATACCGTAAGTTGAAGACAAAGACATCAGTTCCAATCTTTGTAATCGTGCAACATTTCGATACGCGTGAATGTCCACGAACTGTATCGGACATTTTAAAATTCGAATTTCTAGAAGATTTGGTGTATTTTCATAGAAATTCTCTGTGATATTTTCCAGATAACATCTTCTCTTTAAATCAACACCAATATGTAGAGCGACCAGATGTTTCAAACTTTTGACCTCAGGTCCTAGAGCAGAGCCGTCTTTAATTCCGTCCAATGAAAGGTTTTTTAGATTAGACAGTTGCCCTATGACCTTATTAGGGTAACTTAAATCATTTTTCCAGCAATTCCCTTCAATGCTAAACGAATTTAGACTCGTCAGATGTTGGAAAAGTGGCACAAATAAGGGTTTCTCGTAACCAAGGCCACGATTTCTGCTTAGATCCAAGATCTTCAGCCCCAAAAAGTAGTCTAATGAGCCAGTCTCCAGAAACTCAATATGATTTGACGACAAATTCAAAATTTGCAACTTTCCAATATCTGTTAGTGTGAACATTGTAATACGCGATATTTTATTGTGTGATAAATCCAGAATATGTAAGTTTGGAAAAGCCCTGAAACTTCCATTCTCAAGGGAGGCGATCGCATTACGCCTTAAATTTAAGTAGGTTACCGTTTTTAATCGGTAAAATTCGGAACTGTTGCAGACTTTTCTGAGTTGTGTGTTCAATGAGACCGTTAGTAGTTGTAACTGTGTATACTTCACAAAATAATCAGCTTGAAACGAAATTATTTTCGATTTGGAAATACGAATGCTCCAAGTATCATTTCGTACACCTGCGATAATTTCACGAATTGTGGAGTATTCAACACACTTTGCGACAATATTCCCCTTTGATGTATAATAGCAAATGCAGGGCAAACAGTGAAACTTGTTATCGAATTGGAATTTCCAATTTCCTAGGAGAATTCCCTGTTTCGATGAACCAACAGAATGTTCTTCGTAATGTAGGACTCCTCTGACATATTTGTTTTTTGAGACACTATCGATTTTATTTGCATTCATATCATGTTTTTGATCTGCCTTTTGACTTTTATCAAGTAGATGTCTCTCCAACTCTAAATCCTTTCCCATAACTTCTTTGCTTGTAGAAATATGATGATATATTACCGAAGGGGTGCTCAGACTGTCCTTCGATTTCATTCCATCCATGCTGCGATGAGGTTCCGTTACATATCCTTCACTTTTTGCGTCATATTCATCAGCAGTTACAGCCCCTGACCGGATCTTGTCCTCGATACGCATACGTGTTTGTTCTTTCAACGGGCTCACCTGTTCAACAAGGAAGGACCCAACGAAGACATACATCAACAGCAAAGGTCGTAGATCAGTACATGACGCCATGCTGTGAATAGCGAAGATAAATATTATTTGAACAATTTGAAAATGTGCAGACAAAATAAAATAACAATAAAATCAATTACTGCACAATAATTATTGCCCCTGGATCAGCCAGGATGACTTATTGAACAGATCGATTATAACTCACTGGATAGGAGGAAGATATAGAAGAAGAAGAAGAAGAAGAAGAAGAAGAAGAAGAAGAAGAAGAAGAAGAAGAAGAAGAAGAAGAAGAATATGTTGATTAAAGACAAGAAGAATCAGAATAAAAAGAAAAAGAAGAAGAAGAAGAAGAAGAAGAAGAAGAAGAAGAAGAAGAATATGTTGATTAAAGACAAGAAGAATCAGAATAAAAAGAAAAAGAAGAAGAAGAAGAAGAAGAAGAAAAAGAAGAAGAAGAAGAAGAAGAAGAAGAAGAAGAAGAAGAAGAAGAAGAAGAAGAAGAAGAAGAAGAAGAAGAAGAATATGTTGATTAAAGACAAGAAGAATCAGAATAAAAAGAAAAAGAAGAAGAAGAAGAAGAAGAAGAAAAAGAAGAAGAAGAAGAAGAAGAAGAAG